>JARQOC010000004.1:479242652-479632314 GCA_033576535.1 Allobates femoralis | reverse complement strand
CATATATAATACAAATGCAAAACAAATATAAATATATATATATATATAAACCAACCACAACAAAACAATATAATTATAAAATTATAATCACACAACAAAACACTTATAAAATAATAATATTTTATTATATATATACATGCAACACAAACATTATATATATATACATGCACACACACACAAATTTTTTATACATCACACACACACACATATATATTTTATTTATAATATACATCACACCACACCACATATATATATATACATCCACACACACACATATATTAAAAATTTACACCAACACACAATATATATTTTTCATGCACACACACACACACATTATATATAAATACATCACACACACACACCATATATATATATATATACACCCAACCACACATATATATATATACATGCACAACACACACATATTATATATATATACATGCAACACACACACAATATAAATATATATATAAATATATACATGCACACACACACACACATATATATATATACATGCACACACACACAATATATACATGCACACACACACACATATATACATGCACACACACACACAAAATTAAATGCACAAAACACACATATATATATACATGCACAACCCCACATAATATATATACATGCACACACACACATATATATATACATGCACACACACACATATATATATACATGCACACACACACTATATATATATACATGCACACACACACATATATATATATACATGCACACACACACATATATATATACATGCAACACACACACACATATATATATATACATGCACACACACACACACACACACATATATATACTGCACAACACAACACATATATATTACATGCACACACGCACACACACATATATATATACATGCACACAACACACACATATATATATACATGCACACACACACATATATATATATATATACATGCACACACACACACACACAATATATATACATGCACCACACACTATATATATACATGCACACCCCACACACACATATATAAACATGCACACACACACACAACACACACACAAAATATATATATATATACACACACACGCACACACATATATATATATATATATATACATACACACACATAATATACAGCACACACACACACACATATATATATATATATACATGCACACACCACATATATATAATATACATGCACACACATATATTATATATATACATGCACACACAACATATATATATAAAACATGCACACACACACACACATAATATATTACATGCACCCCACACACACATATATATATATACACATGCACAACATATATTATATACATGCACACACACACACACACACATATATATATATAGATGCACACACACACACACACATTTATATATACATGCAAAACACACACACATATATACATGCACACACACACACATTTTATAATATATACATGCACACCCCACACACCACACACACATATATATATATACATGCACACACACACACATATATATATACATGCACACACACACACACACACATATATATATATACATGCACACACACACACATATAATATATATACATGCACACACACACATATATATATATATACATGCACACACACACATATATATATACATGCACACACACACATATATATATATACATGCACACACACACACATATATATATACATGCACACACACACACACACATTAATAATATTATATACATGCACACACACACATATACATGCACACACACACACACATATATATATACATGCACACACACACACATATATATATATATATACACATGCACACACACACACTATATATATATATACATGCACACACACATATATATAATCTAACTATATATATGTGCATCTATATATATATATAGATGCACATATGAAATGTGCCTAATCAAAGTGAATGTATATATGTGTGTGTAATCCATATGTACATGTGGATTACACACACATATATATGTGCTGGTTTGGGAGGGAGGGGGCCGCCGATACCCACCTTCCGAAGACGCTCCCGATCGTTGCCTAGCGACGCCGGGACTCGGCTTCGGCTTCTCCTGCCGCACTACGCATGCGCGGACCGGAAATGACGCGGTCTCCGGCCTCGCATCATGAAGAGCGGGGTGGGAAGATTCCAATGGGCTCCCCCGCTCTTCAAATCGATAATGCCGCCCATTAGGGCGTTAGGAAGGGAGCGAGGCGGGGGGAGCGCGGCTCTGGGGACACCGCCCTCCTGACAAGAACGCCCCACTGTCACAGAAACTGTAAGTTTCTAAAGTGTTTTATTCACCTTATATAAAGCCATATTAGGTCAGGCAGGGATGGTTAGGGAGCTAGTTAGGGTCTGTAGGGGCAGGTAGTGATAGTTTAGGGGCCATAGATTAGGTGACAGGTTCCCTTTAATTACACTTCTGTAATGTATATTATACATTGCAGAAGTGTAATTAAAAGGGTTGAAGCCATTTTAGTGTACTGAGCTTGCTCAGTACACTAAAATCGGGTCCGAGGAGACATCAGATGTTTCCTTGGACCCTGCTCCATATGGCCCCATGCTAATGGAATCGGATCGGATTTGGCATAATTGCCATCCGATTTGTAATCCTCAGTATCTGTATCATTCTGAATATATACACTGCACAGTACCATTTCTCCTATCCTGTATACTGGGTGTAATCATCAGAAAAAACAAGATGCCCGCACAGGTGGAAATTGCAAAAAAAATGAATGTGTATCTACACCTGTTAATGCCATACTGCACAAAAATGAAGACATTTTGCAAGAGGTTGCAGCGTTGAATCTCCTGAGCCACTCCCCCACGTCAAGAAAGTCTCCGTTGGAGTAGTCCTAACTCTACGTATTTTTATATTTCTGATGTGTCCTGTAGATAGCATAATACAGTGTAAAGAGGAACATTTAAAGCAAACACTCACCCATACATGTCAGACATTGCTTCCCATGCTGCCAGGAGGTTTGGTGGATGAAGAGCAGGCCCGGACTGACAGGTGGGAGGAGCGGGACTTTTCCCTATGGGCCGCCCATTGGCGGAGTGCGGGGGCCGCACGCTCCTCCCGCCGCAGGCCTGGCTGCTTTTAAATGATTTTGCGGCCGCTGCATAGCGTGGTTAGAGGTGCCGGCCGCCAAGTTGCCGGTATTGTACGTCATGAGAGGGAGAGTGACTCACTGGTCGCGGTGGCAGAGACGCACACCAATCAGCGGGCAGACTAGGCAGTGGCTCATACCTCATATTGGAGCGCGCGGCTGTGCTGTGCTGTGACGAAATCACGACAGCACGTTCTTTGTGGGCGGAGAGAGCATACACTCTGCTCTCCCGCCCACCAAACAGGAAAGCGCTGGCCACCCCGACCCCAGCCATTACTAAGTGGTCCCTGTGCTGCTGCCCGTGATTTCCTGAAAGTGAGGAACACCGGAGACACCGACAGTGGGAGCACCTGCTGAAGGTAAAGTGTGCAGGGTGTCTCCCAGCAGCACAGAGGTTGTCAGCAGGTCTCAGACTGTGCAGTGATAGATGTGACGCTGCTTCTCTCCCCGCAGGAGATCAGAGGGAGAAGAAGACATCACTGGAGGGGACCGTGATGGAATCACTGCTCACCTGGGTAAGGACTGACCGTCTGCCGGGCTCCACAGTTGGGCTGGCCACCTGTATCCTGGACATGGACACTCTGCTCTCCCCCCAGCCCCAGAAACAGGACCGCAGAGCCTGGAGCTGGAGGCAGCAGCCGGCAACTGCACTCTCCTCACTGGGGCTGCTAGTGCAGGACAAACACAGCAAAGGCACTTTCACTTTTATTATCATCTGCTCCGGAGGTCTGAGTGGGCTGGACTGTGTATATGGCATGCACTGTATGGGCCTACTACTGTCAGTGCTGACTGTATATAAGGGATATACTATATGGACCTACTGTTAGCATATGTGGGGGCTGTGGCTGGTTGTGTATATATGGGCCTACCCTACTGCCTATACTGGGATTGGCTGTGTATGGCATGTACTATATATGCCTACTACTGCCAAAGCTGGGGCTGGGCTGTGTATATGGCATGCACTATATGGGCCTGCTACAGGCGTACATAGGGGATGGGACCTACATGTGATGCATGTGTGTATATGATTGGTGCATCTGTGGTGATGTATGTATCTGTGTGTCCATGCACATGGTGACAATTGTGTGTTGTGTATGTTGTGATGTTTGTACGTCATGTTTGTGGTGATGTGCAGCTGACAATCTCTTCCTCCCTGACAATGTGCAGTTACTGGGTGTAGCCCTCCAGCTTCATGAGGACACTCTGCCCAGTGAGGGAGCAGTGGCACAGGACTCAGGCAGCTGTTAGCGCCAAGTGTGCAAACCTCCCGCCTGGCTGTGTCCTCCATGTCGGCTCTGCCCCTCTGAGCCTGAGGCACATTCACTATCATCTAAGCCTCAAATGATAGTGCAAATGCTTCAGATGATAGAGAAAGTGCCTCAGATGATAGAGAAAGTGCCTCTGACTGACAGTGAAAGTGCCTCAGAATCTGAGGCACATTCACTATCATCTGAGGCACTTTCTCTATCATCTGAGGCACTTTCTCTATCATCTGAGGCACTTTCTCTATCATCTGAGGCACATTCACTATCATCTAAGCCTCAGATGATAGTGCAAATGATTCAGATGATAGTGAATGTGCCTCAGATTCTGAGGCACTTTCACTGTCAGTCAGAGGCACTTTCTCTATCATCTGAGGCACTTTCACTGTCATCTGAGCCTCAGATGATAGTGAAAGTGCCGCAGATTTTGAGGCACTTTATCATCCGAGGCACTTTATCATCTGAAGCACTTTCTCTATCATCTGAGGCACTTTCTCTATCATCTAAGGCACTTTCACTATCATCTGAGGCACTTGTCTGTGTGTGGCTGGGGCTACGTGGCTGGCTGTGTGTGTCTGTGGCTGGGGCTGCATAGCTGTGGCTGGCTGACTGTATGTCTGTGTGTGGCTGGGGCTGCGTGGCTGAGGCTGCGTGGCTGGGGCTTTGTGGCTGTTTATGTGGCTGGTTGTTGCTGTTTGTGTGGCTGGCTGTGGCTCTGTGTGTGTGGCTGGTTGGCTGTGTGTGGCTGGCTGTGTCTGTGTGGCTGGCTGGCTGTGTGTGGTTTGCAGTGTGTTTGTGTGTGGCTGGCTATGGCTGTCTATGTTGCTGGCTCTGTGGTTGTGTGTGGCTGTATATGTGGATGGCTGTTTGTGTGTGGCTGTCTAAGTCTGTGGCTGGCTGTGACTGTGTGTGGCTGTTTATGGCTGTGGCTGTATGTGTGTGACTGACTGTGTGTGTCTGTGTGGCTGGCTGTGCGTCTGTGTGTGGCTGTGTGTGGCTGGCTGTGCGTCTGTGTGTGGCTGGCTGTGGCTGTGTGTGGCTGGCTGGATGTATGGTTGGCTGTGTGTCTGTGTGTGGCTGGCTATGGCTGTCTATGTTGCTGGCTCTGTGGCTGTCTTTGGCTGTCTGTGGCTGGTTTTGACTGTGTGTGTGGCTGTCTATGTGGCTGGCTGTGTGTGGCTGGCTGTGGCTGTATGTGTGTGGCAGGCTGTGTGTGTGTGTGTGTGTCTGTGTAGCTGGTTGTTTGTGTGTGGCTGGCTGTGGCTCTGTGTTATCTGGCTGTGGCTGTGTGGCTGTCTATGTGGCTAGCTGTTTGTGGCTGGCTGTATCAGTGTGTGGCTGGCTGTATGTGTGTGGCTGGCTGTGGCTGTATGTGTGTGACTGGCTGTGTGTGTGGCTGGTGGCTGTCTATGTGGCTAGCTGTTTGTAGCTGTATGTATGTGGCTGGCTGGATGGGTGTGTGGCTGGCTGCATGGGTGTGTGGCTGGCTGTGTGTGGCTGTCTATGTGGCTGGCTGTGTGTCTGTGTGTGGCTGGCTGTGTGGCTAGTGGCTGTTTGTGTGACTGGCTTTGGCTGTGTGTGTGGGTGGCTGTGTGTGTGTGTGGCTGGCTGTGTGTTTGTGGCTGGCTGTGTGTGTGTGTGGCTGGCTGTGTGTTTGTGGCTGGCTGTGTGTGTGGTTGGCCGTGTGTGTGTGGCTGGCTGTGTGGTTGGCTGTGTGTAGCTGGCTATGGCTGTCTATGTTGCTGGCTGTGTGTCTGTGTATGGCTGGCTTCGACTGGCTGTATGTGGCTGGCTGTGGCTGTGTGGCTGGCTGCGTCTGTGGCTGGTTGTGTGGCTGGCTTTGGCTGTGTGTGGGTGGCTGGCTGTGTGTGTGTGTGGCTGGCTGTGTGTTTGTGGCTGTGTGTGTGTGGCTGGCTGTGTGTGTGGTTGGCCGTGTGTGTGTGGCTGGCTGTGTGGTTGGCTGTGTGTAGCTGGGTATGGCTGTCTATGTTGCTGGCTGTGTGTCTGTATGGCTGGCTTTGACTGGCTGTATGTGGCTGGCTGTGGCTGTGTGGCTGGCTGCATCTGTGGCTGGTTGTGTGGCTGGCTTTGGCTGTGTGTGGCTGTCTATGTGGTTGGCTGTGTTTGTGTGTGGCTGGCTGTGTGTATGTGGCTGTGTGTGTGTGGCTGTCCATGTGACTGGCTGTGTGTGGCTGGCTGTGTGGCTGGCTGTATGTCTTTGTGTGGCTGTCTGAGGCTGTGTGTGTGGCTGGCTGGGTGTCTATGTGGCTGACCAATGCAACCCCACAATCCTGAGAAATGGAGCTTTGAAGAGCACCATGTATATGGAGCTGTGGTTGATTATTCCTTTTGCTGCACCATTCACATGTGGCTCTTCATATAACTCCTTTATGAAAGTGGTAAGGTCCATGACAATGTAAAAGCAACATTTACGGATTGGAGCTGATGGGTCAAATAGTGTGTGGGCTGGTGTGGCTTGTTTTCCAGGGCTGCTTTTTGGTCCCAGTCCGGCCCTGGTAGGGATCGACCGTGATCCCTGAGGGGACAATAATGTCTCCTGTTGAAGATAGTCCATGGCTGCTCTAGCATTTATGAATGACATCATCTTACCCTTGCCATTCCTGAATCTTAGCACTGCAGGGAAAGCTAGTTGGAATCTAATGTTTCACTTAAACAGGATGGTGCAGGCTGCACTAAAAGTTTTTCTTTTGCGTGCTACCTCAGCCGAGTAGTCCTCATAAAGCCTGACTCTATGTCCTTGCAGGACTAGTGGAATCCTCCTGGATCTAAATTCTCTCAGAATGACATCCTTATCTTTATAATCCAGGAACTTGGCTATGATCTGGCGTGGGCCCTCTTTCGGGTCTTTTGGGGGGCCGATCCTGTGAGCTCTTTCCACTTTGCATTGTCTCTTTAGTCCTAGAACTTTTGGTAGCTCTGACTCCCAAATCACATCTAGTTGTCCTGGTGGGATAGATTCTGGCAACCCGACCATCCTGAGGTTGTTTCTTCTGGAACGGTTTTCTAGATCATCTACTTTTTCCTCAGTATACGCAGAATGCTTTTGTAAGGCTGCTATGTGCCATTCCATTATCACAATCCTGTCTTCAGCCTCTCCTAGTCTCCTCTCTGCCTCCTGCAGCCTCTCACCATGCTGTTCAGTAGTTTGTCTGAGCCCACATAAAGCTTCTGTAACAGTGTCTTTTAAGGCTGAAGTTATATCGGCCACTATATAAGGGGCTATTGCTTTAGCCAGTTGGGCAACATCAATGGGGCCTCTTATGCCCGTCACCTCCTTTTCCTGCAATGTCTCCTCATGTTGTGCCTCCCCTGGCTGAGTATCGTTCTCCCAGCCCTCCTCCAGTACCTCTGCAGAGTCCAGATAGTGCTCCTCTGCCTCTTTATCCCTGTCCGGGTCGGCTCGTGCAGCTTCTGGGTTGCGCCTTTTGTTCTCCATCATGCCTTTCTCAGAGGAGTTGTTGTTGCGTCCTCCATTGCGGCTGTTATGTCCCGCTGCTTGTGCTTTGCCTCCCGCGGCCGCCATTTTCTCTGTGGGCCCGCTCGTCTTCCCGCTCTGCATGTGTGCTGGTTCCTCGCGTCCCGAGCTCCTCAGGACATAGCGGTCTAGGGTCCCTGTTGTTTTAGGGTTTCCCTCCTGGCTTTTGGAGGCGTTCTGGGGCACCTGACACAGTAAAACAGTCAGTTAAGTGGAGCGGTCTCCGGAGCGTCTCCCTCATGCTGCCATTTCCTCAGAGCCGGAACCGGAAGTCTTTTCCTTGTTATTAAAAATGAAAACTCAATAAAAATATAAAAAAAAAAAAAAAAAAAAAAACAAATCTTGTCTACATTCATTGAGCATCTTGGTGCTGCTGCAGGAGGTTGTAGCGTAAATCAGGATATGCCAAAAGACCCCTATTCTCAAAAGCGTTTGGGTCTGATCAGTCCATCTGCAAGGGCCTTAATCTCTAATCTCAGTGTCATGCTAAATACCAAATCTAGTCTGCATTCATTGAGCATATTAGTGCAGCTGCAGTAGGTTGTAGCGTAAATTAGGATACGCCAATAACACTCGCTATTCTCATCAGAGTTTTTGTCTGACCAGTCCACCTGCAGGGCCTTAATCTCTAATCTCAGTGTCGTCCTAAAAACCAAATCTTGTCTGCATTCATTGAGCATCTTAGTGCAGCTGCAGTAGGTTGAAGGAAAAATTAGGATGCGCCAAAAGACTTGCTATTCTCATCAACGTTTGTGTCTGACTAGTCCACCTGCAGGGCCTTAATCTCTAATGTCAGTGTCGTGCTAAAAACCAAATCTTGTCTGCATTCATTGAGCATCTTGGTGCGGCTGCAGTAGGTTGTAGCGTAAATTAGGATACGCCAATAACACTCGCTATTCTCATCAACGTTTGTGTCTGACTAGTCCACCTGCAGGGCCTTAATCTCTAATGTCAGTGTCGTGCTAAAAACCAAATCTTGTCTGCATTCATTGAGCATCTTGGTGCGGCTGCAGTAGGTTGTAGCGTAAATCAGGATATGCCAAAAGACCTACTATTCTCAAAAGCGTTTGGGTCTGATCAGTCCATCTGCAGGGCCTTAATCTCTAATCTCAGTGTCGTGCTTAAAACCAAATCTTGTCTGCATTCATTGAGCATCTTAGTGCCGCTGCAGTAGTTTGTAGCGTAAATTAGGATACACCAATAGACTCGCTATTCTCGTAAGCGTTTGTGTCTGAACAGTCCACCAGCAGGGCCTTAATCTCTAATCTCAGTGTCGAGCTAAAAATCAAATCTTGTCTGCATTCATTGAGCATCTTAGTGCAGCTGCAGTAGGTTGTAGCGTAAATTAGGATATCTCAAGAGACTCGCTAATCTCGTCAGCGTTTGTGTCTGACCAGTCCACCTGCAGGGCCTAAATCTCTAATCTCAGTGTCGTGCTAAAAACCAAATCTTACCGTTTGTGCAATCATCCTGGTATCTTCTGGAGGAGTTACAATGGTCCTTGGGAAGGCTACGGGTATCCCCTGCTCCAGGCGACTCGGGACAGGCGTAACACTTTTTCCATTTCATTTCTTATGACTGTTAGAAGATGTGACTATGGTGTAGTTTTTGGTATTGAATATTGATTATAATCAATGTCCGACCTTGTATGTCTTGGGAGATTGTTGGATGTATTTTCGCTGTAACTATTGATGGCTGGGGGGGTATGGGAGTTGGATTGTTTTTCTTCTTTTCCTTGTTATTAAAAATGAAAACTCAATAAAAATATTTAAAAACAAAAAACAAAAACAAATCTTGTCTGCATTCATTGAGCATCTTAGTGCAGCTGCAGTAAGTTGTAGCATAAATTAGGATACGCCAAAAGACTCTCTATTCTCGTCAGCGTTTGTGTCTGACCAGTCCACCTGCAGGGCCTTAATCTCTAATCTCTGTGTCGAGCTAAAAACCAAATCTTGTCTGCATTCATTGAGCATCTTAGTGCAGCTGCAGTAGGTTGTAGCATAAATTAGGATACACCAAAAGATTTGCTATTCTCATCAGCGTTTGTGTCTGACCAGTCCACCTGCAGGGCCTTAATCTCTAATCTCAGTGTCGTGCTAAAAACCAAATCTTGTCTGCATTCATTGAGCATTTTGGTGCAGCTGCAGTAGGTTGTAGGAAAAATTTGGATGCGCTAAAAGACTTGCTATTTTCATCAGGGTTTGTGTCTGACCACTCCACCTGCAGGGCCTTAATCTCTAATCTCAGTGTCGTGCTAAAAACCAAATTTTGTCTGCATTCATTTAGCATCTTAGTGCAGCTGCAGTAGGTTGTAGCGTAAATTAGGATACCCCAAAAGACTCGCTATTCTCGTCAGCGTTTGTGTCTGACCAGTCCACCTGCAGGGCCTAAATCTGTAATCTCAGTGTCGTGCTAAAAACCAAATCTTGTCTGCATTCATTGAGCATCTTAGTGCAGCTGCAGTAGATTGTAGCGTAAATTAGTATATGCCAAAAGAATCGCTATTCTCAACAGCGTTTGTGTCTGAGTCCACCTGCAGGGCCTCATTCTCTAATCTCAGTGTTGTGCTAAAAACCAAATCTTGTCTGCATTCTTTTAGCTTGTTAATGCAGCTGCAGTGGGCTGTAGCGTAAATTAGGATACGCCAAAAGACTCGCTATTCTCGTCAGCGTTTGTGTCTGACCAGTCCACCTGCAAGACCTTAATCTCTAATCTCAGTATCGTGCTAAAAACCAAATCTTGTCTGCATCCATTTAGCATGTTAGTGCAGCTGCCGTAGGTTGTAGCGTAAATTAGGATACGCCAAAAGACTCGCTATTCTTTTCAGCATTTGTGTCTGACCAGTTCACCTGCAAGGCCTTAATCTCTAATCTCAGTGTCGTGCTAAAAACAAAATCTTGTTTGCCTTCATTTAGCATTTTAGTGAAGCTGCAGTAGGTTGAGCGTAAATTAGAATACGCCAAAAAACTCGCTATTCTCGTTAGCGTTTGTGTCTGACCAGTCCACCTGAATGCCCTTAATCTCTAATCTCAGTGTTGTGCTAAAAAACAAATCTTGTCTGCATTCATAGAGCATCTTAGGGCAGCTGCAGTAGGTTGTAGCGTAAATTAAGAAACGCCAAAAGACTCGCTTCTCTCATCAGCGTTTTGTCTGACCAGTCCACCTGCTGGGCCTTAATCTCTAATCTCAGTGTCGTGCTAAAAACCAAATTTTGTCTGCATTCATTTAGCATCTTAGTCCAGCTGTAGTAGGTTGTAGCCTAAATTAGGATACGCCAATAGACATGCTATTCTCGTCAGCATTTGTGTCTGACCAGTCCACCTGCAAGGCCTTAATCTCTAATCTCAGTGTTGTGCTAAAAAACAAATCTTGTCTGTATTCATAGAGCATATTAGTACAGCTGGATTATGTTGTAGCGTAAATTAGCATACGCCAATAGACTTGCTATTCTCGTCAGCATTTGTGTCTGACCAGTCCACCTGCAGGGCCTTAATCTCTAATCTCAGTGTCGTGCTAAAAACCAAATCTTGTCTGCGTTCATTGAGCATCTTAGTGCAGCTGCAGTAGGTTGTAGCGTAAATTAGGATTAGCCAAAAGAATCGCTATTCTCATCAGCGTTTGTGTCTGACCAGTCCATCTGCAGGGCCTTAATCTCTAATCTCAGTGTCGTGCTAAAAACCAAATCTTGTCTGCATTCATTGAGCATCTTGTGCAGCTGCAGTAGGTTGTAGCGTAAATAGGATATGCCAAAAGACTCGCTATTCTCAACAACGTTTGTGTTGATCAGTCCACCTGCAGGGCCTTTATCTCTAATCTCAGTGTGTGCTAAAAACCAAATCTTGTCTGCATTCATTTAGCATTTGTTGGGCAGCTGCAGTAGGTTGTAGCGTAAATTAGGATACGCCAAAAGACTCGCTATTCTGTCAGCGTTTGTGTCTGACCAGTCACCTGCAGGGCCTTAATCTCTAATCTAGTTTGTGCTAAAAACCAAATCTTGTCTGCATTCATAGAGCATCTTCAGTGCAGCTGCAAGTAGGTTGTAGCGTAAATTAAGATACGCCAAAAGACTCGCTTTCTCGTCAGCGTTTGTGTCTGACAGTCCACCTGCAGGGCCTTAATCTCTAATCTCAGTGTCGTGCTAAAAACCAAATTTGTCTGCATTCATTTAGCATCTTAGTGCAGCTGCAGTAGGTTTGTAGCGTAAATTAGGATACGCCAAAAGACTGCTATTCTCGTCAGCGTTTGTGTCTGACCAGTCCACCTGCAGGGCCTTAATCTCTAATCTCAGTGTTGTGCTAAAAACCAAATCTTGTTTGTATTCATTAGAGCATATTAGTGCAGCTGCATTATGTTGTAGCGTAAATTAGGTATGCCAAAGACTTGCTATTCTCGTCAGCATTTGTGTCTGACCAGTCACCTGCAGGGCCTTAATCTCTAATCTCAGTGTCGTGCTAAAAACCAAATCTTGTCTGCGTTTTATTGAGCATCTTAGTGCAGCTGCAGTAGGTTGTAGCGTAAATTAGGATATGCCAAAAGACCGCATTTCTCGTCGGTTTGGGTCTGATCAGTCCATCTGCAGGGCCTTAATCTCTAATCTCAGTGTCGGGCTAAAAACCAAATCTTGTCTGCATTCATTGAGCATCTTGTGCAGCTGCAGTAGGTTGTAGCGTAAATCAGGATATGCCAAAAGACCCTATTCTCAAAAGCGTTTGTGTCTGATCAGTCCATCTGCAGGGCCTTAATCTCTAATCTCAGTGTCGTGCTAAAAACCAAATTTGTCTGCATTCATTGAGCATCTTAGTGCAGCTGCAGTAGATTGTAGAGTAAATTAGGATATGCCAATAGACTCGCTATTCTCGTCAGCGTTTGTGTCTGACCAGTCCACCTGCAGGGCCTTAATCTCTTATCTCAGTGTCGTGCAAAAAACAAATCTTGTCTGCATTCATAGAGCATCTTAGTGCAGCTGCAGTAGGTTGTAGCGTAAATTAGGATACGCCAAAAGACTTGCTATTTCTCATCAGCGTTTGTGTCTGACCAGTCCACCTGCAGGGCCTTAATCTCTAATCTCAGTGTCGTGCTAAAATCCAAATTTTGTCTGCATCCATTTAGCATGTTAGTGCAGCTGCCGTAGGTTGTAGCGTAAATTAGGATGCGCCAATAGACTCGCTATTCTTGTCAGCATTTGTGTCTGACCAGTCCACCTGCAAGGCCTTAATCTCTAATCTCAGTGTTGTGCTAAAAACCAAATGTTGTCTGTATTCACAGAGCATATTAGTACAGCTGCATTATGTTGTAGCGTAAATTAGGATACGCCAATAGACTTGCTATTCTCGTCAGCATTTGTGTCTGACCAGTCCACCTGCAGGGCCTTAATCTCTAATCTCAGTGTCGTGCTAAAAACCAAATCTTGTCTGCGTTCATTGAGCATCTTAGTGCAGCTGCAGTAGGTTGTAGCGTAAATTAGGATATGCCAAAAGACCCGCCATTCTCGTAAGCGTTTGTGTCTGATCAGTCCATCTGCAGGGCCTTAATCTCTAATCTCAGTGTCGGGCTAAAAACCAAATCTTGTCTGCATTCCTTGAGCATCTTGGTGCAGCTGCAGTAGGTTGTAGCGTAAATCAGGATATGCCAAAAGACCCCTATTCTCAAAAGCGTTTGGGTCTGATCAGTCCACCTGCAGGACCTAATCTCTAATCTCAGTGTCGTGCTGAAAACCAAATCTTGTCTGCATTCATTGAGCATCTTAGTGCAGCTGCAGTAGATTGTAGCGTAAATTAATATATGCCAAAAGACTCGCTATTCTCGTCAGCGTTTGTGTCTGACCAGTCCACCTGCAAGGCCTTAATCTCTAATCTCAGTATCGTGCTAAAAACCAAATCTTGTCTGCATCATTTAGCATGTTAGTGCAGCTGCCGTAGGTTGTAGCGTAAATTAGGATACGCCAAAAGACTCGCTATTCTTGTCAGCATTTTTGTCTGACCAGTTCACCTGCAAGGCCTTAATCTCTAATCTCTGTGTCGTGCTAAAAACAAAATCTTGTTTGCTTCATTTAGCATTTTAGTGAAGCTGCAGTAGGTTGTAGCGTAAATTAGAATACGCCAAAAAACTCGCTATTCTCGTTAGCATTTGTGTCTGACCAGTCCACCTGATGCCCTTAATCTGTAATCTCAGTATTGTGCTAAAAACCAAATCTTGTCTGCATTCATAGAGCATCTTAGTGCAGCTGCATAGGTTGTAGCGTAAATTAAGATACGCCAAAAGACTTGCTTTCTCATCAGCGTTTGTGTCTGACCATTCCACCTGCAGGGCCTTAATCTCTAATCTCAGTGTCGTGCTAAAAACCAAATTTTGTCTGCATTCATTTAGCATCTTAGTCCAGCGCGTAGTAGGTTGTAGCTAAATTAGAATACGCCAATAGACTTGCTATTCTCGTCAGCATTTGTGTCTGACCAGTCCACCTGCAAGGCCTTAATCTCTAATCTCAGTGTTGTGCTAAAAACCAAATCTTGTCTGTATTCATTGAGCATCATTAGTACAGCTGCATTATGTTGTAGCGTAAATTAGGGTACGCCAATAGACTTGCTATTCTCGTCAGCATTTGTGTCTGACCAGTCCACCTGCAGGGCCTTAATCTCTAATCTCAGTGTCGTGCTAAAAACTAAATCTTGTCTGCTTTCATTGAGCATCTTAGTGCAGCTGCAGTAGGTTGTAGCGTAAATTAGGATATGCCAAAAGACCCGCCATTCTCGTAAGCGTTTGGGTCTGATCAGTCCATCTGCAGGGCCTTAATCTCTAATCTCAGTGTCGGGCTAAAAACCAAATCTTGTCTGCATTCATTGAGCATCTTGGTGCAGCTGCAGTAGGTTGTAGCCTAAATCAGGATATGCCAAAAGACCCTATTCTCAAAAGCGTTTGGGTCTGATCAGTCCACCTGCAGGGCCTAAATCTCTAATCTCAGTGTCGTGCTGAAAACCAAATCTTGTCTGCATTCATTGAGCATCTTAGCGCAGCTGCAGTAGATTGTAGCGTAAATTAATATTGCCAAAAGAATCGCTATTCTCAACAGCGTTTGTGTCTGATCAGTCCATCTGCAGGGCCTTAATCTCTAATCTCAGTGTCGGGCTAAAAACCAAATCTTGTCTGCATTCATTGAGCATCTTGGTGCAGCTGCAGTAGGTTGTAGCGTAAATCAGGATATGCCAAAAGACTCGCTATTCTCAACAACGTTTGTGTTTGATCAGTCCACCTGCAGGGCCCTATTTTCTAATCTCAGTTTTGTTTTAAAACCAAATCTTGTCTGCATTCATTTAGCTTGTTAGTGCAGCTGCAGTGGGTTGTAGCGTAAATTAGGATACGCCAAAAGACTCGCTATTCTTGTCAGCATTTGTGTCTGACCAGTTCACCTGCAGGGCCTTAATCTCAAATCTAAGTATTGTGCTAAAAACCAAATCTTGTCTGCATTCATAGAGCATCTCAGTGCAGCTGCAATAGGTTGTAGCGTAAATTAAGATACGCCAAAAGACTCGCTTTTCTCGTCAGCGTTTGGGTCTGACCAGTCCACCTGCAGGGCCTTAATCTCTAATCTCAGTGTCGTGCTAAAAACCAAATTTTGTCTACATTCATTTAGCATCTTAGTGCAGCTGCAGAAGTTTGTAGCGTAAATTAGGATACGCCAAAAGACTTGCTATTCTCGTCAGCGTTTGTGTCTGACCAGTCCACCTGCAGGGCCTTAATCTCTAATCTCAGTGTTGTGCTAAAAACCAAATCTTGTTTGTATTCATAGAGCATATTAGTGCAGCTGCATTATGTTGTAGCGTAAATTAGGTTATGCCAATAGACTTGCTATTCTCGTCAGCATTTGTGTCTGACCAGTCCACCTGCAGGGCCTTAATCTCTAATCTCAGTGTCGTGCTAAAAACCAAATCTTGTCTGCGTTTTTTGAGCATCTTAGTGCAGCTGCAGTAGGTTGTAGCGTAAATTAGGATATGCCAAAAGACCCGCCATTCTCGTAAGCGTTTGGGTCTGATCAGTCCATCTGCAGGGCCTTAATCTCTAATCTCAGTGTCGGGCTAAAAACCAAATCTTGTCTGCATTCATTGAGCATCTTGGTGCAGCTGCAGTAGGTTGTAGCGTAAATCAGGATATGCCAAAAGACCCCTATTCTCAAAAGCGTTTGGGTCTGATCAGTCCATCTGCAGGGCCTTAATCTCTAATCTCAGTGTCGTGCTAAAAACCAAATATTGTCTGCATTCATTGAGCATCTTAGTGCAGCTGCAGTAGATTGTAGAGTAAATTAGGATATGCCAATAGACTCGCTATTCTCGTCAGCGTTTGTGTCTGACCAGTCCACCTGCAGGGCCTTAATCTCTTATCTCAGTGTCGTGCCAAAAAACAAATCTTGTCTGCATTCATAGAGCATCTTAGTGCAGCTGCAGTAGGTTGTAGCGTAAATTAAGATACGCCAAAAGACTTGCTTTTCTCATCAGCGTTTGTGTCTGACCAGTCCACCTGCAGGGCCTTAATCTCTAATCTCAGTGTCGTGCTAAAATCCAAATTTTGTCTGCATCCATTTAGCATGTTAGTGCAGCTGCCGTAGGTTGTAGCGTAAATTAGGATGCGCCAATAG
Organism: Allobates femoralis; assembly: GCA_033576535.1. Taxonomy (NCBI): domain Eukaryota; kingdom Metazoa; phylum Chordata; class Amphibia; order Anura; family Aromobatidae; genus Allobates; species Allobates femoralis. The sequence goes on along the minus strand of JARQOC010000004.1, from coordinate 479,615,774 downwards.
ACTCGCTATTCTTGTCAGCATTTGTGTCTGACCAGTCCACCTGCAAGGCCTTAATCTCTAATCTCAGTGTTGTGCTAAAAACCAAATGTTGTCTGTATTCACAGAGCATATTAGTACAGCTGCATTATGTTGTAGCGTAAATTAGGATACGCCAATAGACTTGCTATTCTCGTCAGCATTTGTGTCTGACCAGTCCACCTGCAGGGCCTTAATCTCTAATCTCAGTGTCGTGCTAAAAACCAAATCTTGTCTGCGTTCATTGAGCATCTTAGTGCAGCTGCAGTAGGTTGTAGCGTAAATTAGGATATGCCAAAAGACCCGCCATTCTCGTAAGCGTTTGGGTCTGATCAGTCCATCTGCAGGGCCTTAATCTCTAATCTCAGTGTCGGGCTAAAAACCAAATCTTGTCTGCATTCCTTGAGCATCTTGGTGCAGCTGCAGTAGGTTGTAGCGTAAATCAGGATATGCCAAAAGACCCCTATTCTCAAAAGCGTTTGGGTCTGATCAGTCCACCTGCAGGACCTAAATCTCTAATCTCAGTGTCGTGCTGAAAACCAAATCTTGTCTGCATTCATTGAGCATCTTAGTGCAGCTGCAGTAGATTGTAGCGTAAATTAATATATGCCAAAAGACTCGCTATTCTCGTCAGCGTTTGTGTCTGACCAGTCCACCTGCAAGGCCTTAATCTCTAATCTCAGTATCGTGCTAAAAACCAAATCTTGTCTGCATCCATTTAGCATGTTAGTGCAGCTGCCGTAGGTTGTAGCGTAAATTAGGATACGCCAAAAGACTCGCTATTCTTGTCAGCATTTTTGACTGACCAGTTCACCTGCAAGGCCTTAATCTCTAATCTCTGTGTCGTGCTAAAAACAAAATCTTGTTTGCCTTCATTTAGCATTTTAGTGAAGCTGCAGTAGGTTGTAGCGTAAATTAGAATACGCCAAAAAACTCGCTATTCTCGTTAGCATTTGTGTCTGACCAGTCCACCTGAATGCCCTTAATCTGTAATCTCAGTATTGTGCTAAAAACCAAATCTTGTCTGCATTCATAGAGCATCTTAGTGCAGCTGCAATAGGTTGTAGCGTAAATTAAGATACGCCAAAAGACTTGCTTTTCTCATCAGCGTTTGTGTCTGACCATTCCACCTGCAGGGCCTTAATCTCTAATCTCAGTGTCGTGCTAAAAACCAAATTTTGTCTGCATTCATTTAGCATCTTAGTCCAGCGGTAGTAGGTTGTAGCCTAAATTAGAATACGCCAATAGACTTGCTATTCTCGTCAGCATTTGTGTCTGACCAGTCCACCTGCAAGGCCTTAATCTCTAATCTCAGTGTTGTGCTAAAAACCAAATCTTGTCTGTATTCATAGAGCATATTAGTACAGCTGCATTATGTTGTAGCGTAAATTAGGGTACGCCAATAGACTTGCTATTCTCGTCAGCATTTGTGTCTGACCAGTCCACCTGCAGGGCCTTAATCTCTAATCTCAGTGTCGTGCTAAAAACTAAATCTTGTCTGCTTTCATTGAGCATCTTAGTGCAGCTGCAGTAGGTTGTAGCGTAAATTAGGATATGCCAAAAGACCCGCCATTCTCGTAAGCGTTTGGGTCTGATCAGTCCATCTGCAGGGCCTTAATCTCTAATCTCAGTGTCGGGCTAAAAACCAAATCTTGTCTGCATTCATTGAGCATCTTGGTGCAGCTGCAGTAGGTTGTAGCCTAAATCAGGATATGCCAAAAGACCCCTATTCTCAAAAGCGTTTGGGTCTGATCAGTCCACCTGCAGGGCCTAAATCTCTAATCTCAGTGTCGTGCTGAAAACCAAATCTTGTCTGCATTCATTGAGCATCTTAGCGCAGCTGCAGTAGATTGTAGCGTAAATTAATATATGCCAAAAGAATCGCTATTCTCAACAGCGTTTGTGTCTGATCAGTCCATCTGCAGGGCCTTAATCTCTAATCTCAGTGTCGGGCTAAAAACCAAATCTTGTCTGCATTCATTGAGCATCTTGGTGCAGCTGCAGTAGGTTGTAGCGTAAATCAGGATATGCCAAAAGACTCGCTATTCTCAACAACGTTTGTGTTTGATCAGTCCACCTGCAGGGCCCTATTTTCTAATCTCAGTTTTGTTTTAAAACCAAATCTTGTCTGCATTCATTTAGCTTGTTAGTGCAGCTGCAGTGGGTTGTAGCGTAAATTAGGATACGCCAAAAGACTCGCTATTCTTGTCAGCATTTGTGTCTGACCAGTTCACCTGCAGGGCCTTAATCTCAAATCTAAGTATTGTGCTAAAAACCAAATCTTGTCTGCATTCATAGAGCATCTCAGTGCAGCTGCAATAGGTTGTAGCGTAAATTAAGATACGCCAAAAGACTCGCTTTTCTCGTCAGCGTTTGGGTCTGACCAGTCCACCTGCAGGGCCTTAATCTCTAATCTCAGTGTCGTGCTAAAAACCAAATTTTGTCTACATTCATTTAGCATCTTAGTGCAGCTGCAGAAGTTTGTAGCGTAAATTAGGATACGCCAAAAGACTTGCTATTCTCGTCAGCGTTTGTGTCTGACCAGTCCACCTGCAGGGCCTTAATCTCTAATCTCAGTGTTGTGCTAAAAACCAAATCTTGTTTGTATTCATAGAGCATATTAGTGCAGCTGCATTATGTTGTAGCGTAAATTAGGTTATGCCAATAGACTTGCTATTCTCGTCAGCATTTGTGTCTGACCAGTCCACCTGCAGGGCCTTAATCTCTAATCTCAGTGTCGTGCTAAAAACCATATCTTGTCTGCATTCATTGAGCATCTTAGTGCAGCTGCAGTAGGTTGTAGCGTAAATTAGGATATGCCAAAAGACCCGCCATTCTCGTAAGCGTTTGGGTCTGATCAGTCCATCTGCAGGGCCTTAATCTCTAATCTCAGTGTCGTGCTAAAAACCAAATCTTGTCTGCATTCATTGAGCATCTTAGTGCAGCTGCAGTAGGTTGTAGCGTAAATTAGTATATGCCAAAAGACTCGCTATTCTCAACAGCGTTTGTGTCCGATGAGTCCACCTGCAGGGCCTTAATCTCTAATCTCAGTGTCGTGCTAAAAACCAAATCTTGTCTGCATTCATAGAGCATATTAGTGCAGCTGCATTATGTTGTAGCGTAAATTAGGATATGCCAATAGACTTGCTATTCTCGTCAGCGTTTGTGTCTGACCAGTCCAACTGCAGGGCCTTAATCTCTAATCTCAGTGTCGAGCTAAAAACCAAATCTTGTCTGCATTCATTGAGCATCTTAGTGCAGCTACAGTAGGTTATAGCGTAAATAAGAATATGTCAAAAGACTCGCTATTCTCGTCATCGTTTGTGTTTGACCAGTCCACTTTCAGGGCCTTAATCTCTAATCTCAGTGTCGTGCTAAAAACCAAATCTTGCCTGCATTCATTTAGCATCTAAGTGCAGCTGCAGTAGGTTGTAGCGTAAACTAGGGTACGCCAAAAGACACGCTATTCTCGTCAGTGTTTGTGGCTGACCAGTCCACCTGCAGGGCCTTAATCTCTAATCTCAGTGTCGTGCTAAAAACCAAATCTTCCCCTCCTCCCTCTGCTGACCATCACTCTCCTCTCCCCCTCCCTCTGCTGACCATCTCTCCTCTCCCTCTCCCTCTGCTGACCATCACTCTCCTCTCCCCTCCTCCCTCTGCTTACAATCTCTCCTCTCCCCCTCATCTGCTGACCATCACTCTCCTCTCCCCGTCCCTCTGCTGACCATCACTCTCCTCTCCTCCCTCTGCTGACCATTACTCTCCTCTCCCCCTCCCTCTGCTGATTATCACTCTCCTCTCCCCCTCCCTTGCTGACCATCACTCTCCTCTCCTCCCTCTGCTGACCATTACTCTCCTCTCCCCTCCCTCTGCTGATTATCACTCTCCTCTCCCCCTCCCTCTGCTGACCATCACTCTCCTCTCCCCCTCCCTCTGCTGACCATCACTCTCCTCTCCCCCTCCCTCTGCTGACCATCACTCTCCTCTCCCTTCCGCCTTCTGCTGACAATCTGTCCTCTCCCCCTTATCTGCTGAGCATCACTCTCCTCTCCCCCTCCCTCTGCTGACCATCACTCTCATCTCCCCCTCCCTCTGCAGACCATCACTCTCCTCCCCCCTCCTCCCTCTGCTGACCATCACTCTCCTCTCCCCCTCCCTCTGCTGACCATCACTTTCCTCTCCTCCCTCTGCTGACCATTACTCTCCTCTCCCCCTTCCTCTGCTGACCATCACTTTCCTCTCCACTCCTCCTGCTGCTGACCATCACTCTCTTCTCCCCTCCCTCTGCTGACCATCACTCTCCACTCCCCTCCTCCCTCTGCTGACCATCACGCTCCTCTCCCCCTCCCTCTGCTGACCATCACTCTCCTCTCCTCCCTCTGCTGACCATCACTCTTCTCTCCCCATCCTCTGCTGACCATCACTCTCCTCTCCCTCCTTCCTCTGCTGACCATCACTCTCCTCTCCCTTCCTCCCTCTGTTGACCATCATCTCCTCTCCCCTCCTCCCTCTGCTGACAATCTCTCCTCTCCCCCTCATCTGCTGACCATCACTCTCCTCCCCCTCTCCCTCCATTTATTGACCATAATAATGTCCCCACCCTCTCCCGTAATTACTGTGGCCTGAGGACTCCATCTTCGGTGTCTTCAGCTACATTAGAGTGGAGCACTTTCCACTGTCGCTTTTTCGCGCCTCTGCGGCGCTGTGATGTCGGCAGCGTGATGACATTATCACCATGGTGACGGGCGCAGCACTTTCTCGGAGCTGCTGTCAGTTTGACTGCGGCTCAGAGAGAGAATGTCCAACTCAAACTGCAGCCGCCGGGGAGATACTGCACACTGCCGATGGCGCCCACCTGCCTTGCTGCAATCCTGGGCCCCCCGCCAGCCCCCCTTCAGGTACGCTGTTGGGCTCCTTGGGGCCTGGGCAGCAGCAGAGTGACAAAGGAGGAGCCCAGGCTGTCAGTGTCTCCGGGCCCCCTCCTGGCCTCTGCAGCCCGGGCCCCTCACTGGAGTCAGCCCTGTGAGGCCCAGATGGCGGCCCTGGCGGCAGCAGCGGAGATAGCTGCGGTGCATTTTCCGGTACGCTGTACCAGTATGTACCGCCGGTCTTCAGATTTTCCGGTACGGCGTATGGGTATGTGCCGCCACAAAAAAAGCACTGCGTTTAGCATGTTCTTTTATTTATTTGTCACTAAGCCCTGGTGGTAGTACATATACATTATGAGCAGCTATATGGGGGTATGGTAATGATGTCACAATTTGGACAATGGAGATATAGTTGGGGAGGAGGCCCATTGGTGTAGTGATAATAGGTGTTGTGGTGAGGCAGTGTAATGTTGTTTGTGACTGTTCAATGGTGCAAAATATGTATGTGGGTGGCTATATGAGCAGAGTCTCACACATACAATGGTGTTTGTGGGGGATGTAGATACACTTGTAGAATGCAATGGTGTCTGTGGGGGATGTAGGTACACTTCAGTACACACACACAAAGATGTGTACACACACACAAAGATGTGTGCACACACATAGTTCAGTTCAGCCATGGCAGCTCTGGCATGGCGTTGACCAATGCAAGCACATATGTCCATAGTGTTGTTTGTAGCTCACCGCAATCACCTACAGATGCACACCTAGCCATTGTTAGTGTAATCCACTGTACTGTACAAGACCGCTCCTGTGCGACACTTTTGCACCTAAAAAGTGTGTTGCAGGAGCCACAATTGACGACGCGAGCGTGTATTTGTACCAAATTCCGATAGACAATGGCGTCATGTATTAGCCAGCCTTCCAGAGCAGGCTGACCAATCATAACGCTGTTGCGTTGTCCAATGAGCGTGTATGGGGTGTGGTGTAAACCACTGTGGCACGCCTATCTCCTTGCCGCGCTGAACATGTATGCCCACATTGCCTTTGGAATTGCGGCGTGTGAAGGGGCGATGGAATGAGGCAAGATTGGTTCTGTTGTAGGTGAGGCGATTTCCGGATCGACACATCGCCTTTACCTTAAGGGCGATATTGCGGCATGTGATTCTGCCATCGGCGATCTGAGGCGACCATGAAAAATGTGAATGCGCACGTTACATTGCCACATATCGCCAGGTGATATTGCGGCGTGTGACAGTACCCTTACAGAGGCATATACAGACCAGTGCCTCATAACGATATGTCACTTTGGGCTATATTACACAGGCGATATTCAGTAGCTACAGTGTTGGCCAAAAGTATTGACACCCCTGCAATTCTGTCAGATAATACTCAGTTTCTTCCTGAAAATGATTGCAATTACAAATTCTTTGGTATCTTCATTTAATTTGTCTTCAATGAAAAAACACAAAAGAGAATGAAGCAAAAAGCAAAACATTGATCATTTCACACAAAACTCCAAAAATGGGCCAGACAAAAGTATTGGCACCCTCAGCCTAATACTTGGTTGCACAACCTTTAGCCAAAATAACTGCGATGATCCGCTTCCGGTAACCATCAATGAGTTTCTTACAATGCTCTGCTGGAATTTTAGACCATTCTTCTTTGGCAAACTGCTCCAGGTCCCTGATATTTGAAGGGTGCCTTCTCCAAACTGCCATTTTTAGATCTCTCCACAGGTGTTCTATGGGATTCAGGTCTGGACTCATTGCTGGCCACTTTAGAAGTCTCCAGTGCTTTCTCTCAAACCATTTTCTAGTGCTTTTTGAAGTGTGTTTTGGGTCATTGTCCTGCTGGAAGTCCCATGACTTCTGAGGGAGACCCAGCTTTCTCACACTGGGCCCTACATTATGCCGCAAAATTTGTTCGTAGTCTTCAGACTTCATAATGCCATGCACACTGTCAAGCAGTCCAGTGCCAGAGGCAGCAAAGCAACCCCAAAACATCAGGGAACCTCCGCCATGTTTGACTGTAGGGACCGTGTTCTTTTGTTTGAATGCCTCTTTTTTCTCCTGTAAACTCTATGTTGATGCCTTTGCCCAAAAAGCTCTACTTTTGTCTCATCTGACCAGAGAACATTCTTCCAAAATGTTTTAGGCTTTCTCAGGTAAGTTTTGGCAAACTCCAGCCTGGCTTTTTTATGTCTCAGGGTAAGAAGTGGGGTCTTCCTGGGTCTCCTACCATACAGTCCCTTTTCATTCAGACGCCGACGGATAGTACGGGTTGACACTGTTGTACCCTCGGACTGCAGGGCAGCTTGAACCTGTTTGGATGTTAGTCGAGGTTCTTTATCCACCATCCGCATAATCTTGCGTTGAAATCTCTTGTCAATTTTTCTTTTCCGGCCACATCTAGGGAGATTAGCCACAGTGCCATGGGCTTTAAACTTCTTGATGACACTGCGCACGGAAGACACAGGAACATTCAGGTCTTTGGAGATGGACTTGTAGCCTTGAGATTGCTCATGCTTCCTCACAATTTGGTTTCTCAAGTCCTCAGACAGTTCTTTGGTCTGCTTTCTTTTCTCCATGCTCAATGTGGTACACACAAGGAGACAGGACAGAGGTTGAGTTAACTTTAATCCATGTCAACTGGCTGCAAGTGTGATTTAGTTATTGCCAACACCTGTTAGGTGCCACAGGTAAGTTACAGGTGCTGTTAATTACATAACACTTGGCATATGATGTAACTAAAATATAAATGAATAAAAAACATTAAAAACAATAACAAAATAACGTCTCATAGCCTCACAAATAAGGGGTAAAACCTAGGTTTTCGTTAAGGCCTAGTCTTTCATGGCCATATCCACTTGGTTTCTATTTGGGCCAACTTTTTAGTTTTTTCACCACCCCTAATTCCCAAATCCAGGCAGTCAATCCCACATACTCTAAATCCCCTACTATCACAGGCCTGTATCAACATGTATGCAATATTGCTTGATGACTCCTTTGGAAATGGATTGAGCTGTAGGTTCGATTTCTGCTAAAGGGGAAAAAAAACAAAAAACTCTTTAAGGCTAGGGTCACACATCAGTTTTTTTTTAAAAAACCTGATCCGGTTTTGAGCTTTTAAGAAGCTCAAAACCGGATCAGGATACGCTCCTCATAGGAGCCTATGATAAAAACCGGATTGCTTCACAAGCAATCCGGTTTCCGTCTCCGTCACTGCAGCCTAGACGTGAAAAATCATTCAGGCTGCAGTTTTCGGAGCAGTTCTGTTATCTGCAATGCGGGAACCGGATTGCTCAGGATGTGTAATCCTGAGCAATCCGCTTCACGCATATACTTTGCTTATCCCGACTGCCGCCGGGATAAGCAAAGTGTTCTGTGCTTTGTTAAACTGTAAATTTGCTTAATAAATGTTCCTATAATGTCTCTAGGGGGTACCCACTCCCCCTAGAGACCTCACACCCACTCAGGTGGCGCTTTCATTCATAAAACTGTACAGCAGCTGTCAGGAGGCAGCTGCTGTACAGAGGTGATTATACCATTATATGCCCACCTGAGTGGGTGTAAGGTCTCTAGGGGGAGTGAGCACCCCCTAGAGACATTATAGGAACATTTATTAAGCAAATTTACAGTTTAACAAAACACAGAACACTTTGCTCATCCCTGTGGCAGCAGGGATGAGCAAACTATCCGGTAATCGGATTGCTCAGGATTACACATCCTGAGCAATCCGGTCACCGGATTGCAGCTTCAGCAATCCAGTTCCCGGATTGCTGAATGTCAGAAGACAATTGCGTTCACTGCATCCGGATCTGGATGCGGTGAACGCAATTCCAGATTTAAGTGTGACCCTAGCCTAAGTGTTCTTCCTTAGTGAGTGTAACGAGCTGAGTGTGACCAGAGCGCAAGTGTGAACGGAAGAAAGTGTGTGACTTGTGATTCAGTGACTTTGAATTCAGGGAGTTTGGAAGGGAGGAATTACTGAATTGCTGGTGTATTTTATTGATACTTTACATTTCTTTATAATAATAATAATATTTATTCATTTATATAGCGCTATTAATTACATAGCACTTTACATACATAAGTCATGATGACCCTCTTGGAGCTCACAATCTAAATACCCTATCAGTATCCCCAGGCTCTGGGGTACTCGGGTATCAGTCTCGGAGGGGTTGGCGTCGATGTCGCGAGTGGCGGTGCCTGTGCCTGTGGCCTGGGTGACACTTCAATAAGGGGTTATGTACAGGGGATAAGAGTTTGTTGTTGTCACATGACGCCACCTGTAGTACCTGGTGATAGGTCACCAGCGCCGCCATAGTCCTCTGGAGGGCGATGGTATCGCGGCAAGGATGGCAAAGCTCCTTACAGGTGGAGCTGGTCCTCCAGGGCAGCGTTCCTGAAAGCAAACAAGTTGAATTCTGCAGCAAAAAGACACGGAGTCAAAGTCACTCTCCCGGGTACTTTACTGTAAACAGTTATCAGCATACAAGTCCACAGTTCAGCAACAGTTGTTAAAGAAACAGGTAGCTCTACGGGTGCCTGCAAGTGGATACCAGGTAGTATAGTGGTACCCGTGGTATGCCTTAGTTGACAAACCCGTGTCCTTTCTTCCCCGCCTAGGATGAGTCTGTGGTGTCCCTGAGACCAGGGTGGCCACAGATAGGAACTGCAGCCAGGCAGGTGGAGACAGTTCCTTAGGAACACCTTCAACCCACACAGCATAACACCCAACCCGGAGCCCGGGACTCTAGGCGGGCGAGGGGTGGTAGGGTCTATAGGAAAAGTGGGTGGAATGTAGGTCAGGTGATTAAGGGGGTACAAAAGGAGGGATCGAGACGGTGGTAGTGAGGAGTAAGTCAGGAAGAGCCGACCAGTAAAGACTAAGGCGTAGGTGAGAGTGATACTTCCCTGACGATCCTGGGTTGCCCGGAGGCGCAGAATCCTGAGAGACACTGTTCCCTGGAGAGAAAGCCCACTCCATGACCTGGGAGTTAAGGGAAGGGGAACGGCTGAGCATGGACGACTGGCAAAATGGACTCCCCTGACGTACCGGATAGTAACGAGCACGGTGATCCCCCGCAACATAGGGACACCCAAAGTTAGGCTGGGACCAGAGAGTCGGCTCTGGGTGACCGTAGCTACACGCCAGTACACTGACACACCGGTGGGGAGGCACAGATTCCAGGTCTGGTCACCCAACACACGGGCTGGAGGATCAGCAGCGCATAGGACCCAGCTTGCCACCCACACACACAGGGGGAAGTCAGACAAGGGACTGAGCTGCCCCCATGCAAGAACTGAGGAGAGGAAAGATGGAAAGGTTACAGAGAAAGTGGAGGGTCTCAGAGAGGAAACCTGGCTGCAGAGTGTTCAGAGTTAACTGTTCCGTGAACTGTTTGAATTACACTAAGAACTTGCAAGGAAAACCCGGTGAACCCTGCTTTAATCTCTTGTGTGTGATTCCCTAAATACAGAACTTTATTATATTATCCCACCCTGTCAGGAGCAGCCCTGACCCGTGGCGAGCTCATCCATCTTGCTGCAGCGTCATCCATCCTCCTGGTAGAAGTACACTGCAGTGGTGGTCCCCTCACTGACCACAACCCGTGGGTGGCATCACAGCAAACCCCCCATTACTTGTGGGCTTGGAACACGGTCGGACCAAGACCGCCGTGATCATCCCCAGTGCAACCCCGGTCCGGTACCGAGTACCCCATCCCAGTGGGCTCCACAAGTCTATACCCAATGGCTCCTTATAGGTAGACTTGGGGCTCCCCTCCCTCGTGGTGAGGAAGCAGGGTGCCGCAGCTGGTAAACAGACAGCAGCAGCCGGTTGACAACTTCAGAGGTGGACTCTGGCTGTTTCCTCAGGTCCGGCATTCCCGTGGTGGACTGGGGAAATCCCTGGAGTATGGTCGCACCACACTGCGGTTCCCCCTTTCTCTCTAGGGCCCAGACTCCCGCATCAGGCACCCTCATCTTCCCTCCGGATCAGCGTAGAGCTGTCCAGTTAAACCTTCCACACTCCTCTGCCGATGCTACGTATCTGATTCAGGCTCTCTGCCTGACTCCAACTGTCTCTTATTCCCTCTTGAGGTGAATATATCTCCCTCTCTTGGGGTAACCTCCCACCACTACTCTGTGTGGGAGTGCAGGAATGGGTCCCACCCACCAACCTAGGATCCACTTGCAGCTGGGGAAGATTACACATCGTTTACGGTTGCAATACCCCACTGTGACGCCTGATCATGTGAGGCGCCACATTTGCAATGTGGGAGGAAACTGGAGTGCCCAGAGGAAACCCATGCAAACACGGGGAGAACATACAAACTCCTTGCAGATGATGTCTTTAGTGAGAATTGAACCCAGGACCTCATGACCTCAGTGCTGCTAAGACTGCAGTGCTAACCACTTGAGCCACCGAATATTTCTGTCTGGTGCAACGCCCATTAGGAAATGAACTCCATAATTGACAATGCCATCGATTGTGCATCTTGCCACATGTATGCAATCCTTGAGCAGCCGGTCGAGGATGCATACTGCTGTGTGAGATATGAGCACATTGTGCATTTGGAAACCCAGATACTGGATCTAAATGAGCAGCTGGCAACACTGAGATCCGTAGACAATACGGAAAGGAGTCTGCTGCTCACAGAACTGCTGCTCACAGGGATAGATGTGGGAAAGGATGGTAGTATGGAGCTGCAGGATAGTGAGGCAGCTAGCTGGGTGATAGTTAGAAGGCGGGGTAGAGGGAAGAGTGCCAGGGAGACTAGTCCTGATCTGGCACACTCCAATAAATTTGCTAAATTGGCGGATAATGGGGGTGTCAGTACAGGAATAGCACTGCTGCAGCAAGGCATGGCCTCTGAAAGCCAGAGGAGTGTCTGCTCCAGTAAGGGGTAAAACAGGAGAGCAGGGCAGGCCAGACAGGTGCTGGTAGTGGGGGATTCAATTATTAGGGAAACAGATAGGGAAATCTGTCACAAATACAGGGATCGTCGAACAGTGTGCTGCCTGCCTGGTGCTCGAGTCCGGCACATCGCTGATTGTGTTGACAGATTACTGGAGAGGGCTGGGGAGGACCCAGTGGTCATGGTACACATTGGCACAAATGACAAAGTTAGAGGTAGGTGGAAGGTCCTTAAAGATGATTTCAGGGAATTAGGCTGCAAGTTTAAGGCAAGGACCTCCAAGGTAGTATTCTCAGAAATACTGCCTGTACCACGTGCCATGCCAGAGAGACAATGGGAGATTAGATAAATAAGAGGCTCAGGAATTGGTGTAGGAAGGAGGGTTTAGGTTCCTGGAGAACTGGGCCGACTTCTCTGTTGGCTACAGTTTCTGTGCTAGGGACGGGCTGCACCTCAATGGGGAGGGAGCATGTTATGAACCGATGACTCAGGAGTAACATTCAGATTCCATAGAAATCAATGGTGACTATACTGACCGCAATCCCTGACTACACACCGCAACTAGAAGTAACCGAGACCTAGACACCTCTGCACAGCCGGAGAACTAACTGCTCCTAAAGATGGATGTAGGAAAAACTATCTTGCCTCAGAGCAGAACCCCAAAAGAATAGCAAGCCCCCACAGATATTAACTGGGAAACAAGAGAAAGAAAAACAAACACAGGCAGAGTAAAAGGTTTAGCAAAAGAGGCCAAACTAGCTATATAGGAAGGACAGAATAGAATACTATTGCGGTCAGTATAAAACACTATAAAAAAAAACACCAACAGCAGATAGTGACTTGTAATTTTTGTACTAAGACGCGGCACCCTCTGTATATGCAGACTTCTATAAATCAAATGCCAGGAGACCTGGAAATAATAGATAATAGTGAATGGTAAAATTCCTAGGAAGAAAACTTCCAATCTGAGAGCAGATAAACAATTATACAGACTAAATTGCAAATCCACAATTCAGAATAAGACAAAACATAAGCAGAACCTTAAGCACACAAAAGTGTGCCACAAAATATCAAAAAACCATCCACTTAGCTTGCAAAGAATTCCACAGAGCAGAAGTAACCAGAGAGATATCAACTCCTCCAGGAACCAAAGACAACTGGCAAGGATTGATCCACTTCAAACCATTATATACTCCAAGAACCATCATCACAATCTCCTGTGAAGCCCACACAGTCAGCTGCATCACCAGCAACAACCACTGGAGGGAGCGCCAATGAATTCACAACAGGTGCAGCTGTGCTGGGGGAGAAAATGGCTATAAGGTTGAAGGAGCATTTAAACTAGGGATTGGGGGGAGGGAATTCATTTTACAGGAGGGGAAGATAGAGTAAATAGTAGCTGGGGCACAAATAATGAAATCGGGGGTGGCATGGGGGTGGAGTTAGAACAGTCAATATAGTAAGAAGGAATAGAGGTAAAGAGAGATGCATAAAGTGTATAAAGTGTATATGGGGATATTGGAGACATGGCTGGACGAGAGCCATGACTGGGCTATAGTTTGTTCAGAAATGACTGTACAAAGAAGCGGGGGGTTGGGGGTGGGGGGCCAATGTGTTTATATGTAATATCATCCTTAAAGCCCATCCTACGTGATAAGATATGTGTCACGCTTCCGGGGGAAGGCGCCCTAGAGTGGACCCACTGGGCCGTGGTACCGAACTCCCCTGGGTGAGCTGATCCTAATTGAACCAACCCCTATACAGGGATTGTCAGGGGAAAGCCCAGGGGGTCAAAATACCACAGCTGCTAGTACCAGGGGGGTGGCTCGTAAGGTTAACCTATGCTACGGCACAGCTAAGGATTCCGGTGCAAGGCTGAGAGAGCAGGAATATTGTTACCATGGAAGAGCACAGCTAGGGTTCCAGGTAACAGGGTACAAGGCTAGGAGAGCAGGGATGTCTCTACCGGAGGAGAGTACAAGGAAGGCAACAGTCAGCAAGGCAGAAGCAAACTAACTTAATAATCAGGCACCTCCAATCATTGGAGGTGGCCTGATATACCAGAGGAAGATCAGCTATTGGTCAAGGGGAGTGTCAGGTTGGACCGTGCCGGACCCTAGAGTCACAGGGGAGGAGTCTGCTGATTGGTCACATGAATACGACCATTGTAATGTGCTCATGTGCAAGCCCGGTGGTCAGCTGACAGGAAGGGAAGCCGGCGACGACTCCAAGGCACAGTACGCCTGGACGCCGGATGCCCGGTCGGCAGAGGAGCGGACGATGCCAACCCGGGAGAGGTGTACTTGGAAGTGGTGCCAGGGGACCTAACAGTACCCCCTCCCTCAACCCCCCTCCTCCAAAGGCGCGCTAAGAACCTCGCCAGAATGCGCGGTACATCAATGTTCTCCCGTGGCTCCCATGTCCTCTCCTCAGGACTGAAGCGAACCCAGTCAATCCAGAAGAGGGTCTTGCCTCTACTCTTCTTCATGGCAATGTTGTCCCTGACCTCATAGACATTCTAGGAGCTGAGAGGCCGTGGCACGATTCCGGAGGATGGATGGAAGCGATTAAGCACGATTAAGCACGTTTCAACAACGAGACATGTAAGGAATTAGGGATGCGAAGTGAGGCAGGCAGTCTCAACTTGTAGGCAACGTTGTTGATGCGTCCAAGGACTTCGAAAGGACCGATATAACGCGGCCCTAACTTGTAGGACGGCACCTTCAGCCTGACGTATCTGGAAGAAAGCCACACTTTATCGCCTGGGAGATAAGACTTTGCATCTAAGCATCTCTTATCTGCATGTCTCTTCATCCTGCCGGAGGGTTGTGTAAGGGCGTCTCTGGTCTCACTCCAGATCTTGGAAAAGTCCACGAACAATGCATCGGCTGCTGGGGAGAACGGAAGGGGTAAACCAGGATGTTACCCGAATAACACGACAAGGGGAGATTTAGCTAATGACTCACTAGAGTGATTGTTGTAAACGGATTCCGCCCAAGGAAGGAGACTTGTCCACTTATCGTGATGAGCATTGGCGAAGTGCCGGAGGTAGGTGGTGAGGACTTGGTTAATGCGCTTCATCTTCCCTTTGGCCTGCGGATGATAAGCCCAGGAGAAGTCCAACGTGATGTCCATATGCTTGCACAGCACCCTCCAGAACTGGGAAGTGAACTGAACTCCCCTATCGGACATGATATGACGAGGAAATCCATGGAGCCTGAAGATCTGTTCGATGAATATCTTGGGTAACTCAGAGAGCGGATGGTAGACCGGGCAAAGGATCGAAGTGAGCCATTTTAGAGACGCGATGCACGACTACTAGTGATGGGCGAATCCTAAATTACTCGGAATCGCTTGACTCTAGCGAGTCCGAGCCCAGGACTCGCTACTCGTTGCGAGTCTAGCGAGTCCAATGTTAATGAATGGGGAAGCGAGTAATAGCGAGTAGTGTGAGATTTACAAATCGCAGATGTGTCTCGGAAGCTTCAGCCTGAAGCAATCCTAGTTTTGTCATTTATTTGCATTGCTCGTTTACTTTGTAACTGTAATTGCTGACTCGCACAGATAAGAGTCCTGTCTCCTCTGTACAGGCTGCCAGCTCCAGGGTCCTAGAGCCCGCCTGCTGCCTGATGTAGCAGTGCTGAGATTGTTCTCAGTCTGCTCATTCCCTGTGTACAGACATGAATGTCTGTGCACAGAGATGATGTAGCAGAGCTGAGATTGTTCTCAGTCTGCTCATTCCCTGTGTACAGACATGAATGTCTGTGCACAGAGATGATGTAGCAGAGCTGAGATTGTTCTCAGTCTGCTTATTCCCTGTGCATAGACATCTATATTTATGCACAGGGGATGTAGCAGAGAGGACATCGCGTTTTGGACTGCGTCGGACGGAAGAGGATTTTTTTAATTAAAGATGGAGTCCCTAATGGCTTTTTTTTTTATTTCTAATAAAAAATTTTCCTTGTGTTGTGTTTTTTTTAAAACAATTTAATAGAAATTAATGGCGGTCATGTCTAATATTGGCGTGACCGCCATAAATTTCGGGCTTAGGGTCAGCTGATAATACAAAGCTGGCCCTAACCTCTATTACCCAGCGTGCCACCGCTACCAGGGCCGCTGGAAGAGCGGGGTTCAGCGCCAGAGGATGGTGCTTCAATGAACGCGCCATCTTCTGGGGCGGCTGCGGGCTGCAATTTGCAGCGGGGGGTGCCCAGAAAGCTTGGGCATCCCTGCGCTGCGGATTCCAGCCCCCAGCTGCTTAGCTGTACCTGGCTAGACATAGAAATTGCGCGGAGCCCCACGCATTTTTTTTTAATTATTTCATGAAATTCTGAGATTCTGACTCTGAGACTCTGACTCTGAAATTCATGAAATAATAAAAAAAAAATGCGTGGGGCTCCGCGCAATTTCTATGTCTAGCCAGGTACAGCTAAGCAGCTGGGGGCTGGAATCCGCAGCGCAGGGATGCCCAAGCTTTCTGGGCACCCCCCGCTGCAAATTGCAGCCCGCAGCCGCCCCAGAAGATGGCGCGTTCATTGAAGTGCCATCCTCTGGCGCTGAACCCCGCTCTTCCAGCGGCCCTGGTAGCGGTGGCACGCTGGGTAATAAAGAGGTTAGGGCCAGCTTTGTATTATCAGCTGGCCCTAAGCCCGAAATTTATGGCGGTCACGCCAATATTAGACATGACAGCCATGAATTTCTATTAAATTGTTTTAAAAAAAACACAACACAAGGAAAATTTTTTATTAGAAATAAAAAAAAAAGCCATTAGGGACTCCATCTTTAATTAAAAAAATCCTCTTCCGTCCGACGCAGTCCAAAACGCGATGTCCTCTCTGCTACATCCCCTGTGCATAAATATAGATGTCTATGCACAGGGAATAAGCAGACTGAGAACAATCTCAGCTCTGCTACATCATCTCTGTGCACAGACATTCATGTCTGTACACAGGGAATGAGCAGACTGAGAACAATCTCAGCTCTGCTACATCATCTCTGTGCACAGACATTCATGTCTGTACACAGGGAATGAGCAGACTGAGAACAATCTCAGCACTGCTACATCATCTCTGTGCACAGACATTCATGTCTGTACACAGGGAATGAGCAGACTGAGAACAATGTCAGCACTGCTACATAATGTCTGTGAGCAGGCGGGCTCTAGGACCCTGGAGCTGCACAGAGAAGACAGCTGGACTCGGCTCGCAAAGAAACAGCAGTTATCTGCGAGTTTCCCTGCTATCACTGGCACAGTAGCCAGTGATTACTCGCACGAGTCTAATGCAAACAATGGCAATCCTAGTTTTGTCAGCGTTTCTGACAAAACTAGGATTGATATTGATTTGCATTGGACTCGTGCGAGCAATCACTGGGAAACTCGCAGAGTACCGAGTCCTGCGAGTCCCTTACTACTCGCCGAGTAACGAGTCCTAGCGAGTAGATTCGCCCATCCCTAACGACTACCCATATGATCGTACAGCCGGAGGAGCAGGGTAGATCAGTAATGAAATCCATAGCCATGTGTTGCCAAGGAGCCGATGGGACCGGGAGAGGCAGTAGGCGTCCAGCCGGTATGTGGCGCCCTGCTCATGCAGGTAACCACAGATCTCTCTAATGCACAGCTGGGTTTCCACAGCAGGTACCTACTACATACAACACCTTCCACCCGACACAGTAGAGGGAGCCCCACTTGCTGACTTTAGGCACGATCCCCTATATATACTGCAGTTGGGGGAGGAACTAGTCAGAGTGTGTGCAGACGCTAGAAGAGCTACAAGGAAGTTCTGGTGGTCGGTGCTGCGTTCAGGCCGGAGCCAGTGACCCGGAGTGGCTCTTCTGCGTCCCACAAGCCTAAGTGGAACTGAAGGCAGGGAGCTCAGAACAGAAAAGCGAGCGAGGAACTTGAGAGAGTTCGTCCCAGGAGAAATGCCGGATATTGGGGATCCGCACCTGTGGGGGACTATAGGCCCACAGAAAACCCCGTCTCACCATGGAAGCTTCAGCTACCCGGTCTCCCAGGTGGGTCAAGAGAGGGAGCCAGACACAGCAGGCCAGCCACAGTGTCCAGAGAGGGTCATCCCGGAGACCGCACAAGACGAGAGAGAGACAGGCAAAGGAAGAGAGTGGGCGAGCCGTTGCCCCGCGAACAAAGCCACCAACAGAGCCCACTAACATGCCCCCACCGACTGCCCGGCACCGTCCCACGACCGACCATAGCCGAGCCCCGTGGCCGAAAATTGAACCAGGGGCCCGGCCATAAATTTCCAGAGATACCGCTAATGTATCTCTATGGGAAGTGAGGCGCTATGCTGATTGGTCGCTGTGTGCTACGCCGACCAATCAGCATAGCTCCTCACTTAAGCGCCAAATTTGAAACTCAAACTTCTCCATTCTATCCCTATGGGAAGTGAGGCGATATTCTGATTGGTCGCTGTGTGCTGCCGGCGACCAATCAGAATCGCGCCTCACTTTTAGCGGTAAATTTGAAAGTAAAAAATCACCCATTTTATCTCTATGGGAAGTGAGGCGGTATTCTGATTGGTCGCCGTCAAACGGTAAACGCACCCTCTTCACACGCCGCCACAAGGTGCGCTACGCTACGCTACATCTGTAACTGGCTACATCCCGGGTGTCTCAAGTAGCCATCTGTAGCTCAGCCTACCAGCTTTACACGCCGCCACCACAGAGTGATCTGGGAGGAACAAAGGCAGGACGTAAAACAAATAGGCGTGCCACAGTCCTGTACGCCGCGCCCAAACCACAACCATTGGCCAACACTACGGAGTTGTGATTGGGCACGACGGAAAGGGCGGATGGGCGAGACGTGACGTACTAGTGATCGGAGTGCGGCACGGAATAAGCGGTTGTGACATGGCGGAGCATGGCGAATGCATCGAAATCGATGGTAATGCGTCACGCTGGAGCGGTGGCCAGTCACATACCCCGTGTGTATAAAAGTAGCGGTTCTGGGCTATGTGTGCGTAGTAGAAGTGTTTGCCTTGTCACGCACGATCAGCGCTTGTGACAGCGGCGTGTGGCGATTGCGCTAAGGTGCGTTTGTGCGACACACAGTAGCGGCTTACAACACACAGTATGTGCGTTTTCTGTTGAAATTGTATCTGTGTCAACTCTGGCTAACTATGTGTGAATACAGGCTCAATGGTGTTTATATATCTGCTTACAGATGTGAATGTAGTGGAACAGCTCCCAAGGCAACATGTCAAAGATCTGTGTGACAGTGTATTTGAAAACACCTGAGAAGAATATGTCCTGCATCAATGTGCTGTGTGCAGGGGACCCTCTGCCTACAACAAAATAAAGGCTCATGTACGCACAATGGCCACAAACACTGTTGGGCAAAATACTTGTAAAAAAACATGGCTACCCACACATATTGTCTGCACAATCCCAGCCAATAGGTGTCTATGACATCCCTGGCCCCCACCAAAACCTTCATCACATTGCCCTCCTCCACCAAGTAATCAGGCTCACACAGATTATTTTGGATCCAACATAAAAATTTTTAATATAATGCATTAATCGTGACCTTGGATTGGAAAGAAAAAAAAAACAGAAAGTAAAAACAATGGACAATTAAAGTGCATGTCACATTCTTGAACCATATTAAAGGGATAACAAATTGACCACACATTGAAACCTGTGCAGCAACACAAAAAAAAAAAGCATACCTAAACTAACTAACTAACTAACTAAAACTTCTGCACATAATGAAACCAAAGATCCAGAAAATGGTAAACAAAAAAGAAAAGGGGTGCAGCTAACCTGCTGTCACCACCATTGCAAGCTCAATTCCATCTACCAGAGCAAGCCACACTACATGGCCTGGTTCTGCCAGCTCACTGCACCAGACCCATTGAAGTAGGAGCAGTAAGCTTCTCTACTGTCCCTGGCCTCCTGCCGAGTGCGGCCATGGCTCTGCGGCTGGAGTGGCACAATCACATGGCCCTCATCACGCCAAGACCCTGGACGGAGCTCCCCTGTTGTAGCGTTTGCATTATCTACATAACCTCCTGGCGTGTATGATGCTCTATCCCTGCGACGCAGGAAGTTGTGCAGCACACAGCAGGCCAGCACTACCGCGTCAATAGACTCCGGTTTCATATGTATAGGCGTATGAAAAACCCGGAATCTATTCGCCATTATCCCAAACGCATTTTCAACTACTCGGCGGGCCCGGGATAGCCGGTAATTGAAAATGCGTCTCTCAGAAGTAAGGGCCCTCTGGGGATATGGCCGCAGTAGGTGTTCCTGAAGTGGGAATGCTTCATCCGCCACAAACGCAAAGTTGAGATGTTCGGTCGTGTCCTCATTTGAGGGTAAGTTTAGCCCACCACTCCCTAGTAGTGTTGCCAAGGAGCTGCGTGCAAACACCCCCCCATCTGAGTTGCGACCGTTCATTCCAACATCCACGTAGAGGAACTCATAGTGCGCATCCACTACAGCCATGAGGATTATACTACAATACCCTTTGTAATTGAAAAACAAAGAGCCAGAGTTGGCAGGTTTGGTAATCCTCACGTGCTTACCATCCAATGCTCCGCCACAGTTGGGGAAGTTCCACCGGGTTTCAAAGCCTCGGCCTACTTCCAGCCATTCTGCGGCGGTTAGAGGCATTTTCATGTAGGATGGTTGCAGAGCTCTCCAGATGGCCCAACACGTTTCAGGGATCAGGCGGCTCAGCAGGGGCAGGGAGACATGTGAGGGATGTCATGGACTGCCCTGTAGCCAGGAACCGCAAAGTGATAGCCAACCGCTCAGCAGCTGATACTGATGGTCGCATTATAGTGTCCTGACGCGCTATCATTGGCCCAACACGCTCCAATAGGAAGGTGAAACAGTCCTCGGACATACGGAGATAGCTTCGGTAATCATCAGGACTGTTAAGCTCCAGCTCCCGCAACAGCTGCATGTGGCCCCGGGTTTCCCGCCTGCGAAGCCAATCCCGGGTCCACAACCGCCGCTGTCTGCGCCTCATCAACCTTTCATACCGATCCTGAAGCCACATTTGCTCTTCCACCAACGCAAGAGCCACGATAACATTGCGGTCATGGATATTCTGCATCCTCAATATCAGCACCTGTAGATGAGAATACACAACATGAGTACATAGAACAATATGTGAGCATGTCAGCAGGTTAAGCAAGCCACACCTCTTTTCGATGACACACTATAGCCAAGTGGATGGGATCTCTCGTGTGGGCCCAAAACACATCCCTGAAGCAAGGGAAGGCGAACACCCAGTAGTCACCCCAAACAAAATGGAACACGGCCAATGATAGTGGCCTCCTATACATCAACTTCAATCGGAGGGTCTCAAAGTCAAACATCTGCACCTAGGTGAGTTAAAAAGGGACATGTGTCACCAATAATGTCGCTCAAAAATGTGCCAGAATCCATTAGACAGACCATAATTAAAATTGGATAAAAAAAATAACCTTAAAAAAAATCTTAGGTACCACGATATGTCAGGTTGAGTAAGCCTACATGAACCAAACAACATTGCACATGAGTGAGGATGGTTAACCATGGTTACATATGTTTTTGCTGGTGTTATTTTTGCTACACATCTGTGCTATGTCTGGAGCGCCACACCTCAAAGCCATGTGTGATCCTATCCCCGTTGGTCCCAGTCTCCATTGGCCACAACCAGTATGCAGAAATCGATCCAGTCGACATGAGTAACACATTTCTGTCTACAGTTCTGCAGCCATTCTCCTGTATGGTGTCTGGAAACAAACACAGCAATGTATCTCTACAAAAATGTGAAGCCCCAGACAAAATGCCTACTCAAATTCAACAAAGTACACTATATCGTCCCCAACAATACAAACCCCTATATAGTCAGCTCAAGCAGTCTTCTGCGCTCGCCAATAACATCAACATATGCACCCCACCCAACGCAAAGTTCATGTGTGTCCACAAATACTTACTTAATGGGTCTGGCCAGCAAGCGTCATGTTTGCCGGAATGCGCAGCTTTTCAAGGCCCGCCAACCTATCACGAATCAGCGATCTCCACCAATTAGCGGCAGTTAATTCCGCACCCAGGTGTCCCATCACGATGTGCGTAATTGTGTCCGCTGTGATTGGTTTAGCGGACTATAAAGCCAGGCCAATGGCCACTACACCTTGTCCAGACGTCGATGTGCATTGAGCTACTGTTGTCCTGTTTGACTTCTGTTGCTCTGACGGTAAGCCTTCTCTAGCGGTTTCAATGAAATTGTAATGAACGCAGATGCTTCTGTCACAGGCCGCTTAGGCAATTTGTGTATGGACATGTTTGATACGGCATGTAATTTTTGCCCTGTATTAATACATATGGCTACGTTATTCTCTGTAGGGCAATAGCCATGTAGTGCCTCTACTTGCATTGTGTAAGTATAGATTGCACCTTGATGTTATTTTCGATGCCAACAGATAAAGGTGTGTTTTTTGCCGGTACTACACATCACCATTTGATGGGTGGAATTATTGCCCCGTTCATTCCAGGGATGTTTGGTACATGTGTTAAAAGAGTTGTCCCATGGCTGTTGGAGCACCAACATGATCATGTGTGTGCCCATTAGATGTAGTATGTGCAGTGTTGGCACACACCCAGCCCTCCTTTCCCATATGGTTAACCTTAACCATTTGGGACAGTGCACAGGTACTAGCTTGCACACAATGTGTTTGCTCACATGTTGGCCTAGAGGTATGTACGCACACACCGTGTAGAGGTGTGTTGAAATAGGTACATTGGGGTATTAAATCTTGTACTAAACATGTGTAGGTGGACACAGATATCCGGAGATTGTTAATTTCTGGACACATGTGTTCGACTTTGGAGCGGTGTGACATTGAGAAAATGGCCCACACACGCACAAAGTTGAAGTCAACCACATAGCAGCATATATTCTCCATGTTCCAACTTTATGAGCATGTTTATGCTTTTAAAAAGGTTTTAAAGTTCGGTATGGCTTGTGTAGTGACTGTCTGTTTTTGGTGTGGTTTGTCATCGGCAGATGCCGAGGGGTACTGTGGAGTTCGAGACCCAGCTTCTCACGGAGTATCAGCGGCACGAGTGTCTGTGGCGCTCCTCGCTGCCTGAATATAAAAATCAGGCAGCGAGGGCCGAGGCCTTACAGGCCTCTTGTGGCTCTAGCCAATCGGATGGAGCCAAGGGTAGGCAGGAGGTGGGACAAGCATATGGTGGCACTAAAAATTAAGAACATGCGGGCGTCGTTAATGCGGGCTCACAATGAGTACCAGCGCCGTCGCTCAGGGGCTGGAGCTGAGGAGGTACCATTACCTACCCTATGGTACTATCCTCTCTTCACATTCATCCTGGGGAGGCTAGCTCGCGTGCAACGACGACCAACTGCCCCGTTGCTGCGTCCCATGTAGGCCCGGCAGAATCACCATCTGCGCCACAGGAGGTGGGTAATTGTGTTACAGTGGTGGCCCACAATGTTTCCTTCACATGTGTGCTTGTCTAAATCCTTTACACCAACCATTTTGTCATATTTTTATCCTTGGTGTGGGAAACCTTTGACTGTCAATAAATCTCCCCTCCTTCCAGGAATTTGTAGGATGTAAATTCTATGCAGAGAGCCGTATTCCAATGTTGCATCTTCCACAACATATTTTTATGTTTAGGTTACTTATTTTAGGGTTTCAAAATTGATTGTGGTTTGAATTTAAAGAGCCAAATAGTACCATCTATTAAATGGTGCTGCCACACATGTGTGTTGGCTCTGGTGCAAGTGGGTTATAGGTAGTTGAATGTGGGGTGGATTGCCATCATATTAGGAGTCCAAACGGCAAGGTGGCCAATATCTCTCTTTGGCCAGGACAGCCCCCAGTATCAAGGTGTTGTGGTGAGATGTACTAATTGGGTTACGGCTCTGTGACTAACACCTAATTCTGTATTGAGCTGAGTACCTGGAATGGTAGAGGTGAGTGTACAGGAGAAGTACTGGTGTTGTGGTCTTTAACCTTTGGTGGTTTTCGTTTTTTTTTTCCTTTCAGATCTTGGTTTGTTGGCTTTTTGTGTGTGGGAGTGGTATATTGAGTCCTGTGGACAATGTATTGAGTGGATATTGCCTTCACTAATGAGGTTTTTTTTTTCTCCCCCACAGGCCCCCGAAGAGGACGGCTCCATTGCGGAGCAATCTGTCGCTGATGATGCTCAGCCAATGACATCTGGGGCTGAGCAGGAGGGTGCAGCGAGTGATGTGGGTCCAGTCCCAGGTCCCAGCTCCGGTATCCGTCGACGAAGACGTCCCGTACCACCAGAGACGGAGCTGGGCACCTGGGCCCGACGCGTGCTGTTAAGCGAACAGCGGACCCACATCTCAAGCTACGCCCTCTACATGAGCGACAGGTTGCAAAGGATGGAGCCGCTCCAAAAACAGATCCTTCAGCGGGTCTTCAACACTGCCGCTGATGCTGCCGAGGATGGGGCCCTTCAATGGGGATGCCACATCCCCCCCCCTGTGCCACATGACTTGTGGCCCCTTTCCCCATCGCCCCCATCCCGGCCCGTGAGAAGACTGGCCCCGCCACAGTCACCCAATCCCCCCCCAACACGTCGTCGTAGATCAAGACGCTCTCGGGCAGGTCGGGGCTGCCATGAGAGGAGGGGGGAGCCGGCATTGTCAGAGCCGACAGAGGATAAAGAAGTAGGACACTAGTAGCCAAAGCACATAATTGGCAGTCTGGACTATTCAATATGGAGAAACCTCCTTGTATATTTTGTTAATTCGGTTTTTTTTTTATTTAAAAAATTTAGTTGGCTGAATTACAGCATATGATTTGTTTATGTTTGTTATGATTTCTGGCTGGATAAAATTTTTTATTGTGACACAATTGTGTATTTATTTTGGGTTCAGGATTGTGGGGGTGAGCGTGGGTGAATGGTAGTGGGCCCAATATAGGTTTTCCAAAGCCACACAATATGGCCCAATGCCCTCAGAGCAGGACCACCATCGGTTCCTTTGTAATGTGTTTGCACTTTGACAAAGGGGATGTGGTGATGTGGCTGACATAGTTACCTCATGGTCAGGTTTAGGCACCAAAGATTATTAATGTCACATGAAGGAGCGTACAAAAACACTTAAACCAGCATTGTATTGAAAACATACATGTGTGACAGCCATTTGCCACAATACACAGAATGCTTTGCCCAGATAGGGCTAGGCAGTCCACACTCGTGATGGTCCCAATGTGGGACGGTATAGGTCAACAAGGCAAAGGGCTAGGCAGTCCACACTCGTGATGGTCCCAATGTGGGACAGTATAGGTCAACAAGGCAAAGGGCTAGGCAGTCCACACTCGTGATGGTCCCAATGTGGGACAGTATAGGTCAACAAGGCAAAGGGCTAGGCACTCCACACTCGTGATGGTCCAATGTGGACAGTATAGTAAGAAGGCAAAGGTAGGCACTCACACCGTGATGGCCAATTGGGACACTATAAGAAAAGAGCCCAACGGGGGCAAAAAAAAAAAAGAGATGAAATTTTAAAGCCAACAAGGCAACGTTTGTAAATTTTTTGGTCCAACTAGGACAACTGTTTTTGGGGCCATGTTTGGCCGGAAAAAATTGCAGCCATGAACTTCATGGCTGTGAGTCATGTTCTGGCCGTAGGCCCTCAAGCATTTCACCCAGCCGGGCAAGGTCCTGCAGGCCACGCTGTAAAGCCCTGGTCATGCGGCCGACAAACGCCTGATGGGCAAGGATGAATGCCTCCATGGTAGGGGCACCTGTATTGGGAGTAAACACACATTTTAGTACACAGCAGTCGCTGGTGATGGCTAGTCAGGACTGCCCACAAGCATCCCCTTACCCTGTTCCTCCAACTCCACATCACCATCAGACGGGGAGAGAGATGGGCTCAAGCTCCATCCTGATGCACCCGCACGTTCCCCATCTGCAGAAATGGTTAAACAACATTCCTAAGTATGTTTTGAATAATCTTGTTGTCCAAGATAAAATTTAACTAGCAGTGTGCAGGGTGTATGTGGCAACATAACACACTTACCACCATAGTCACTGTGTGGGGACATGGTCACCCCAGGACTCGCCACTGAGCTCGAGAGAGTGGGAGGTGGTGTGACTCCCGGGCTGGGGCTCCGTGGCCACATTACGTGGTTTGGGGGCAAGAGGGGTCCTGGGCTACGGGGCAAACCATCCTCCGGCCCGTCAGGTGCTTCAAGGTCCTCGCCCTCCTGTGGGGAGGTGATCTCGTCCTCCTCCAGCCAACCAGATGACGACACCTCGTCACACTCCAGCGGACTTGCAGCTGATGACAGCTCCTCCAGGTCCTCTGTCCCGGTAGGTGAGGGCAGGTCTGGCTCCTGAGGCCCTGGGGAAGGTGTGGAGCTTGGGGCCAAGGGTGCCACTTCAGCCAGATGTGGGGGTGTTGTGGATGGGCCACCTGGGGGTGGGGCATGGTGCCCTTCTTCAGATGACGAATCTGCATTTATTTTTAAAAAAACATAACAATAACCTTGATTAATTCGTCACAACACATTGTTCTCCTACATATAGCTTGTGTGGCTATGTATTTGAGGCATAACTTAGAATGAAGCAGGTGATGCTGGCTGCATACACTCATGTTGTATGCATGTACTGTGCGTGGGAAACATTGTTTGCGCTGACTGGAGGACCACAACACTGTGAAGATGTGTTTGATTGTGTAGGCCACACTGTCCCTTGTCATATGTTTCCATCCATTTTTGTGTATTTTGGGACATGCACATGTGGCGGTGTGTGTTTTGGGCCAATAATTACTCACCACGCAGCCTGGCAATCCTGCGACCCAGTATGCGACCCGGGCACTTGTGCTTTAGGTCAGCGATCTTTTTTTGGATCGCTTTTACTGTCCTCTCTACCCCCAGTTGGCAGATCAGGGACCGCTGGATCCGCCGAACGGTGCGCCGATTGCGCAGCCTGGGGTGCCGGTGGTGATGGTGGCCCCAATAGTCCTGACGGTCACACTGATCAATCAGGATGATCAGCTCCGCCATCCCCCAGTTGCAGCGCGGTGAACGGCTGCCATGACTGCTAGGTGTGCAGAGGCGGGGCTGGCACCTTGCAGGCAGAGTGAAAATGAAACCAACGTCATGACGTCATTACGGCCGCTGTCGGGGTGACGCACCTTTTTAAGTAGCCCAACGCGCAGTGACACGGCCGACACACTTATGCGGCACCTACGACAGAAGATCCACAGTGCAGTGCGTACAGCACGGCTATGATCTGTGTGCTGAGTAATAACTTTCGATGTGGTATGGGTTTGTGTGCATTTGTGTGCGCGCTGCGCGCAGTGCCACACAAGGAACACTTCTACGGCAGCTGCTGTACAATAAGCCAGAGCGGTACGTAACACACACTTGTGCGCTGTGTACAGCATTATTCGTTATGTGTTGAGAGAATGTGCACACTGTATGAAGATCATGAGGCATTTGCTCATTTTCTTTCGTCAAGTCTGTGTCCGCGTAATTGTACTAATATATGATCGTGCATACGGCGCGTATGTGTAGTGCTGAAGGGACAGCTCATCCAAGATGGAGGGCTGTGAGGCAAGAGCCAATCGTAACGCAGCATCTTCCACCAATGATCGCAGATGGGGCGCGGTAACACGGAGCCTGGGTCACGCCTTAGCTACATTGCAGCTACATCGCCGGGTGTCCAGAGTTCCCTTCTGTAGCTTCTTTACACGCCGATACAGCTCGCTGCAATCGGCTTTGTAGCCATCTGTTTTCGAGCAGTGCTCGGAAACAGATGTATCTGTTGCCGGCTGTCACGTCCCGTCTTCACACGCCGCTACTACGGGCTATATTGGCGCTACAAGCTACATTTGTAGCCTGTAGCAGGTTGTATCCATCCTGTTGTAGCGGCGTGTAAAAGTACCCATAGAGATAGAATGGACGACTTTTCGTCCATTCTATCTCTATGGGAAGTGAGGCGGTATTCTGATTGGTCGCTGTGTGCTGACGGCGACCAATCAGAATACCGCCTCACTTCCCAAAGAGATAGAATGGGCGATTTTTGACTTTCAAATTTACCGCTAAAAGTGAGGCGCGATTCTGATTGATCGGCGGCAGCACACAGCGACCATTCAGAATAGCGCCTCACTTTCAATAGAGATATAATGGACGATTTAGACTTTCAAATTTACCGCTAAAAGTGAGGCGCGATTCTGATTGGTCGCCGGCAGCACACAGCGACCAATCAGAATATTGCCTCACTTCCCATAGGGATAGAATGGAGGACTTTGAGTTTCAAATTTGGCGCTTAAGTGAGGCGCTATGCTGATTGGTCGGCGTAGCACACAGCGACCAATCAGCATAGCGCCTCACTTCCCATAGAGATACATTAGCGGTATCTCGGGAAATTTATGGCCGGGCCCCTGGTTCCATTTTCGGCCACGGCGACCGCGGCTGCAACTACTCACCTATCTATCTATCTATCTATCTATCTATCTATCTATCTATCTATCTCTATTTCTCTATCTATCTATCTTTCTATCTATCTATCTATCTATCTTTCTATTTATCTATCTTTCTTTCTTTCTATTTATCTATCTTTCTATCTATCTTTCTATCTATCTATCTTTCTAAATATTCTATCTATCTATCTATCTATCTATCTATATTTCTATCTATCTTTTATCTATCTATCTATCTATCTATCTATCTTTCTATCTTTCTATCTATCTTTCTATCTTTCTATCTTTCTATCTATCTTTCTATCTTTCTATCTTTTTATCTTTTTATATTTTTATCTTTCTATCTATCTATCTATCTATCTATCTATCTATCTATCTATCTATCTATCTCTATCTATTTATCTATATCTATCTATCTATCTATCTTTCTATATTTCTATCTATCTTTTATCTTTCTATCTTTCTATCTTTCTTTCTATCTTTCTATCTTTCTATCTTTCTATCTTTTTATCTATCATATCTATCTATTATCTATCTATCATCTATCTATCTATCTATCTATCTATCTATCTATCTATCTCTCCCTCTCCCTCTCCCTCTCTCTCCAGATTCTAGACTCCCGATTCTTCAGAATCGGCCTCACAGCTATATAATATAATGGAGAACACATTGTCTTCCATCTATTATATAATTGCCGTAGCGACTTCCGTCGCACACGCCGCTACTTCCGTGGCTTTGTTCATGGGCGCATAGTGCCCACGCCACTCACTCGCAATGCCCGCGAAGCGGATGTTGTGAGTTGTTGCAGCAGCCCGAGCAATGCCCGCGAAGCAGCCATTGCTCGCGGCTGCAATGCCCGCTGCTCGGCCCTGAACCCCGCTACAAGCCCCACGTACACCCCGCCGAGCTATGCCCGCGAAGCGGCCATTGCTCGGCCCTGCACCCCGCACTGCGAGCAATGCCCGTGCACCGGCCATTGCTCGCCCCTGAACCCTGCCAGGAGCCCCAAGGTAGCTGGGCGAAGACAGAAGGTCTTCGCCCAGCTACCGACATCGGCACAGACAAAGCGGCGGACAGACGTTGATATCCACCATACAAACATATGTAGTTAATGGAAAGATATCACGGAACAATTGGATTATTATTTTAAACTCTTAATAAATAAACTATACACAGATTCTAGAATCCCGATGCAATCGCAACGGGCTCACAGCTAGTATTCAATAAACTGAGAGCTACTTTTGAGGAGTATAATGAGGCTGATATACGCATGCGCTCCCATCACTGCTACCAGAGGCCGGGAGATGATATAAGAGCTTATGCCTGGCGCCTGGAAGAAGCACTACGCGCCCTTATACATGTCAGCCCCGCTAGTGCACAGGATGATAACAAGCTCCTCATTGAACAGTTCACGCGGGACTGCTATCCCCTCTGAGGACAGTAAAAATGTACGTTGGTGGTCATTGAGCAACCCAGACGCTGACTTTAACACCCTGAAAGAGATGGCCATCAAAGGGTTAAAGCCGGTAGAGACCTATGAAGCTGCAATTAAACGGTGGTGCAACGGTGAGGTGTAGGCTACACCAAAACCAGTACCCGTGTCTGCAGCCACTCACAATGTACAATCTGCGCAGCCTGACAAATATGATTCTCTGCGGGCTGAGATGCGTGCTGAGATGCGCAAGATAAACAAAAACATCTCCAAGCTAATGGACGCTCTGCAGTTACAGCAAAGCCAACAGCCAGCACCAAGATCCCAAGCCAAGCCTCAGTCGCTGATTCTTGCCGACAGCCCGGAAGATGTCCCCTGGATGTGAGTGAAGCAAGCTGCAGCGTTCAGAGGAAGACCCACCGACTGCTACAGCTCCACTGGGGAGCCCATCTGCCGTCACTGTAACCACACCGGCCACCTCGCCAGGGGCTGTCCTTTAAACAGTCAATCCCTGGGGGCCGGGGTAAAACCTCAGGACTAGATCAACAGGACCCAACCACCTAGTACAAGACCTTCATCGGACAGAGGCCGTTTCTGTCCATTGTACTGGATGGCATCCCGACACCTGCTCTGTTGGACACCGGGTCACAGGTGACCACCATCCCCTATATCCTTTATAAAAAGAATTGGGCTGATGGTGAACCAATCACTGTGATGGGGGTTAGGGAAGTGCCCATAAAGGTGGGGAGGGTGGAATTACAGAACCAAGGGGTCCTTGTAGTAGCAGAAGCCAGTAATGCAAATGATCCTTATATCATACTGGGTACAAATGTTGTTAGCAATTGCATGGAGGAAGTCTTGTCTTTGCTTCAACAGATTGCAGACACTGCCAGACCTGGTCAGAGGAAGGTTCTCCTTTGTGAGATCAGAGCCATCTTGCACCAACAACAGGTAACAATTACAGGTGGCGAAATTGGTACAGCACGGGTTACAGACACGTTGCCTATTGTGATACCCCAATGAGTGAAATGATGATTTGGTGTCGAGCAGCTATAGGTCTGAGAGGGCAGGACTATCAAGCATTAGTGGAGCCCGTCAGCACAGAGCACAGACCTACGCTGCTGACAGCCAGGGGGGTGGTCGATGTACACAATGGGAAAGTACCTGTTCACATCTAAATTGTGGCAGTGAAGAGGTTAAATTACCTAGGTATACCACCGTTGCTAAATTATACACAGTCAGCAACAACGAGATCCAAACAGTGCAACCCAAACCCTGCGAAAAAGGGGCAAAACCTGATCAAACAACCGGGCCACTGGAGGACTGGTGCCAGCAGCTCCATGTCGGTACTGACACCACTCCTGTGTATGAAAAGCAAGGTGTTTACCGGGTAGTTCAGGAATTCGAACAAGTCTTTAGTAAGCATCCGCTTGATCTTGGTAGGATAAAAGTGGTACAACATCACATCCCCACAGGTACACATCCACCAATCAAGGAGCGGTATAGGCCTATTCCACCTGCACATTGTCAAAAAGCCAAAGAAATGTTACAGGACATGAAGGGCGCAGGGGTTATACGAGATAGCTGTAGTCTCTGGGCAGCTCCATTAGTCCTAGTTAGGAAAAAGGATGGCAGTATAAGGATGTGTGTAGACTATAGGCAAATAAACCGCATAGCACACAAGGATGCTTACCACGTATAGAGGAATCTCTAGCTGCGTTGAAGTCTGCCAATTACTTCTTCACCTTAGATCTCACTAGTGGGTATTGGAAGGTGTCCGTAGCCGAAGAAGACCGAGAGAAGACGGCATTCGCAACACCTATGGGCCTATGTGAATTCAACAGCATGCCCTTCGGACTATGTAATGCACCCGGAACCTTGCAGCAGTTAATGGAGAGTTGCCTAGGGCATAAGAACTTTGAGATGGTACTGCTCTACCTGGATGACGTAATCGTGTACTCCAAGACCTTCGAGGAACATGTCGCACATCTAGGAGAGGTGTGTAACCACCCGGGGGTCTGCTGCCCGTGCCCCACGGCCTGCTGCCTCCACTCTCCCGGCTCCTACCGCTCCTGTCCGGTGTCAGGGATCCCGGGTGTCGTCCGTCCGTCGACGGCTTCGGGGCGCTGGCAACCGCCGCCTACGGGTCGGTCGGGTTGCGGCTTCCAGGGCTCCTTCTTCCTTGCCGTATGCTCCTCGGGTGCGCGCACTCGTTCCCAGCCGCAGGGTTCCAGCGCCCTCTGCTTGAGTAACGCTGCTCACCTCCTCACTTCCGGGGCTACTGCTTGAGCTTATGAAAATCCATCTCCGAATCAGTAACTGACGGAGATCTGCAGGGATCAAGCTCCTCCCCTCAGCCAATCACCAAGCCTCTCTGTCCTGCCAATGAGGAGTACCCTGCTGTAATATAAGCTTCCTGTTTCCTGTCAGTCTTTGCCAGGGCAATTTCTATCTAGTGAAGTTGCTATTCCTGGTCTGGTCAGGTTGTTCCTTGTTTGCATAATTTCTGATTTCTGTTTGTTACTTCCTGCAGATCTCTTCCCTGCCGGCTCCTCGCTGACTTCAATGTTCTTGGCCTACTTCCCGGACCTCTTCCCTGCTGAATCGCTGTCTCCAGTCCTGCTCCGGATTCCTTGTGTTCCCGGTTCCCCGTACTCAATCTTATACCCTGTTGCTTTGCTTTTTACCATGTCGTCTTGGGTCGGTTTAATACTCGTGTCCGCTTCATTGGCCCACCCGAGGTTGGTACCGGCGGTATCCCTGTATAGGGGTTAAGCGCTCCGGGGCCTCCTTCGGTGCTGTTGCGGTGCTGCGACCTTGTGGCCCTCCCCTGGGGCGTGGGTTCTTGTTATGTTATTGGAATCAATAAACATTTTGACTCTACTGTTCTGGACTAGACTGTGTGTAGACTATAGGCAAATAAACCGCATAGCACACAAGGATGCTTACCACGTATAGAGGAATCTCTAGCTGCGTTGAAGTCTGCCAATTACTTCTTCACCTTAGATCTCACTAGTGGGTATTGGCAGGTGTCCGTAGCCGAAGAAGACCGAGAGAAGACGGCATTCGCAACACCTATGGGCCTATGTGATTTCAACAGCATGCCCTTTGGACTATGTAATGCACCCGGAACCTTCCAGCAGTTAATGGAGAGTTTGCCTAGGGCATAAGAACTTTGAGATGGTACTGCTCTACCTGGATGACGTAATCGTGTACTCCAAGACCTTCGAGGAACATGTCGCACATCTAGGAGAGGTGTGTAACCACCCGGGGGTCTGCCAGGTATCAGCATCCGCAACTACGCGGTCCAGTGGGTTCACGCGGGAGGGTCCATCAGTAGAACGTGACAAGGTGTTCAAAGCTCTCGCCAAATATGGGATGAAGCTAAAACCATCAAAATGCCACCTGTTAAAGGCAAGAGTACAGTACCTTGGACACGTAGTCTAGTCAGTGCTGAAGGCGTGGCCCCTGATCCAGACAAGGTGACAGCAATCAGAGAATGTCCAGAACCCAAAACCATCAAGGAGGTACATCAATTCCTGGGTTTGGTGGGCTACTACCGAAGGTTCATCAAGGAGTACACCAAGAAGGCTGTTCCACTGCAAGACCTCCTAGTAGGCCAATCCACGAAGGGCAAGTCAAAGGATTCTCCATGGAGATGGGGCAAGGAACAAGAAGACGCGTTCCAGACGATAAAAGAAGCCCTGACAGGAGAGGAAATCCTAGCTTACCCGGACTACAACCTGTCATTCTTGTTGTATACAGACTCCAGCAATGTGGGACTCGGTGCCGTTCTTTCCCAAAAGCAAGACGGCAAGGACGCCTACGCCAGCCAGAAGCTGCGCCCCACAGAAAGGAACCCAGAAAACTACAGTTCCTTCAAGCTGGAATTCCTGGCTAGTCTGGGCCGTCACAGAGAGGTTCAAGCACTATCTAGCCTCTAGTAAATTCACCGCCTACCAGGATAACAATCCGCTCACCCACCTGGAAACTGCGAAGTTGGGAGCCATGGAGCAGAGATGGATGGCCAGACTCTCCAACTACCAATTCACCATCAAGTACCAGGCTGAGCACCAGAACGGAAACGCGGATGCTCTATCCAGGATGCCTCATTTATCAGAGGAGGGTGTAGATGAAGATGAGCTGGAAGAAGTGGCATTACCTGCCTTCCATTATGTAAGAGTAGCTCAATGCCAGCAGACCCATCCAGACCCCTCTCCAAGGACAGTGAACCCGTTACCCCACTTCAGTTGGAAGGAGGTGCAGGACCATGACCCGGCTGTCGGTCTAATCAAACAACTGATAGCCTAGGAGTCGGCGAAGCTGCCTGCAAACCCTCTGCCTGATGCCAAACATATGTGGAACGAGCGAGGTAAACTGTTTCAATATCAAGATAGGTTGTGCCGGCAGTATATAAATTCAAGAACTCATGAGATGGCTTGGCAGACCATCGTGCCAAAATCAGAGGTCCCCGTGGTCTTGGACGCTTACCACAACCAAACCGGTCATTTCAGATGGAAGAAGCTCGAGGTGCTACTGAAAGATAGATTCTTTTGGGTCGGCATGCGGTCATCTATAGAAAAGTGCAGGAAATGTAAATCCTGTAGCCGAGAAGGAGAGATGTACAGAGCCAGATCGCCCAGCTTCATCCCATTGTAACCAAGCAACCTCTGGAACTAGTCGCCTTGTACCATGTAAAGCTAACTCCAAGTAGATCCGGCTTTACCTACGCATTGACCATGGTAGACCATTATTCAAGAGTCTTGATGGTTGCTCCTGTGAAGGACTTGACAGCTGCCACTGCTGCCAGAACATTCCAAAGTGTATTCTGCAAACCATTGGGATATCCGGAACAAATCCTAACAGATCAAGGACCAGCATTCGAAGTAGAGATTTTTCAAGAATTTTGCCAGATGGGGGGCGTGGCCTGACCAGCAATGGAGACGGTCGCTTAGAGCGGGAGCTCCCGTAGTACAGGACCCGACGCGGCTTTTCCCAGCAATTCCCGGCCACCTTCAAAACGTCTCTCCTTGCTCCCACATCCCGGAGGCTCCGGTGCTCATATGGGAAAGCACCAAAAACGCCGCCCGCACCACGCCTGCAAGGTAACAGATTATTTCTCCGGCGCCCGGATCCCGCCAGCAGCATCCAACATGGCGCCTCCTCCCCTCGTGCGGTAAGGACTGCTTGGCGCGGGTCCCAGCCCGGCATGGGTACCTGGGACGCTGGGAATCCGGAGGCTCCGATCACTCATGGGGCCATGAGAGATCTGCTGGCCTCCCTCCGCTCCTCCCTACAGGAGGATATAAATGGAATGGTGGTGGACTTTAGGGGAGAGGTGGCTGAGCTGGGAGGGAGAACGGATAAAATAGAACGCAAATTGGCCAAACTAGTAAGGTCAGACAATGACTTGCTTGATGCCCATGAGGCCCTGGAGGAGAAGCTGGTTAAAGTACAGAGCAAAACCCTGGACTTGGAGGACAGGTCCAGGAGAAACAATGTCAGAATCAGAGGCATTCCTAAGGAGGTTTTGGCTATAGATCTCCGCGCATTTTTTCAAGAATTCATTAAATCGATCCTGCCAGAAGTAGATGTGCCGGACATGATTATCGATCGTATTCATAGAATTCCGAAGCTGAAGGGTATCAGCCCCTCCCTCCCCAGGGTTGTTATTGCACGCATTCATTTTTTTGAGCTCAAAGGAAACCTGCTGCGTGCTCTTCGTGACCAGCCTTCCCTGCCAGATAAATTCACAAGCCTGCAAGTCTTCCAGGATTTGTCACCCGGAACCATGGCCCTGCGGCGTGCCTTCCTCCCACATACTCAGACTCTGCATGCCAAGGGGGTGTTATATCGCTGGGGCTTCCCCACTAAACTCTTGATTAAAAGGAATGGTTCAACATCAGTCTGTTTTACCCCACAACAAGCGGGAAAACTTCTAGCACAATGGGGCCTTAGTCGTGCGGAGCCCTCCAGTCCATCGGCGCAGCGTTCCCCTGAGCAGAGACTTCCCAAGAAGGGACTCTTGCCTCCAGAGTGTTTTTTGTACACTCTTGCTTCGCTCCGTGGTTCCCTCACCAACGGTGCTTGGTCGGAAACTGTTGGTAATTTGTGCACTGCTGGCACTGTTAAGTATTATCTGACTATTGTTCCCCTTCCCCTCCACTCCCTTTCCTCCCAACCGTATCCCCTTCTTTGTTTTGGTACTCCGTTTATCTGTGTTCCAGAATCGGCTACAGAGTATAGTGGTTTTTGCTACTCACTATGAGCAATTCTGTGCTGTCTATTAATGTGAATGGCCTCAACTCGCCAGCTAAGAGATCTTTAACATGGGGCTAATTATTGAAATCTAAATGTGACATTATATGTCTCCAAGAAACTCACTTGCTCCCTGGAGATGAGGTCAGAATGGCTTCTACGCACTACCCCTTCCAATTCTATGCGAGCGGTCCTGTAAAGAAGGTGGGTGTGGGGATCTTGGTCTCCAGGTCTGTGTCATTTCAGCTTACTCGTATGATTAAGGACCCTAAGGGTCGGTACATTGTTGTGTTGTGCTCCGTAAATGAGGTACCTTTCACCCTTGTCTCACTTTATGGCCCAAATACTGGGCAACTTAAGTTCCTCAGGGGGTTCTTTGAGGTACTCGATTCTGTTGCTGGCGGAAGTAGGGTGATAGCGGATGATTTTAACATCACAATGTCATGGCATGCACAATGGGTTTACAATGGCTGCTGACATGCTGCCTTCCCATCTGTGGGACGTTTGAAGAGGCATACATTAGTAAAAGTCAGTTTTAATTACAGCCAATGGCTTCTACTCTTACCAGCCCATTGGCTTGTCAAAAGTCAATGCAGCCATGGTCTCCCATTGAAATTGCCATAGGCTCTCCCACTGAGATTCCCATTGGGTCACCCATAAAGACTTCCATTGGGTCTCTCATGAGGTCTCCCATCCAGCCCGTGACCAAGGGTCTCACTGCTTAGCTTCAACAGTCTGTCAAGGGCATGCACAATGGGTTCTAGATGGCTTCCCATTTGTGGGACTTTTGAAGAGGCATACACTAGTAAAAGTCAGTTTTAATTACAGTCAATTGCTTCTACTCTTACCAGCCCTTTGGCCTGTCAAAATTCAATACAGACATGGTCTCCCATTGAAATTGCCATAGGCTCTCCCACTTAGATTCCCATTGGGTAACCCATAGAGATTCTCATCAAGTCTCTCATGAGGTCTCCCATCCAGCCCATGACCAAGGCTCTCAGTGCTTAGATTCAACAGTCTGTCAAGGGCATGCACAATGGGTTTACAATGGCTGCTGACATGCTGGTTTCCCATCTGTGGGACTTTTAAAGAGGCATACATTAGTAAAAGTCAGTTTTAATTACAGTCAATGGTTTCTACTCTTACCAGCCCTTTGGCCTGTCAAAAGTCAATGCAGCCATGGCCTCCCATTGAGTTTCCCACTGGGTCACCCATAGAGACTTCCATTGGGTCTCTCATGTGGTCTCCCAACCAACCCTTGACCAAGGCTCTCACTACTTAGCTTCAACAGTCTGTCAATGGCATGCACAATGGGTTTATAATCGCTTCTGACACGCTGGCTTCCCATCTGTGGGACTTTTGAAGAGGCATACATTAGTAAAAGTCAGTTTTAATTAGAGTCAATGGCTTCTACTCTAACCAGCCCTTTGGCCTGTCAAAAGTCAATGCAGCCATGGTCTCCCATTGAAATTGCCATAGGCTCTCCCACTGAGACTCCCATTGGGTCACCCATAGATACTTCCATTGGGTCTCTCATGAGGTCTCCCATCCAGCCTGTGACCAAGGCTCTCACTGCTTAGCTTCAACAGTCTGTCAAGGGCATGCACAATGGGTTTACAATGGCTGCTGACATGCTGGCTTCCCATCTGTGGGACTTTTGATGAGGCATACATTAGTAAAATATAAAGGTTGAGAATGCGCAATAGGGTCTTATCTTTTTTAAGAGTTGAGAAAGAAGATCCAAATCAAAATCGCTCACCTGGTAAGGTTGTGTCACACACAACCAGCTTGATCGCTCAGAAATGCAGCTGCCGCAGGGATCGCACTTCCACAGTTACTGTGGTGAACAATCAATCATCAGGACGAAGTACCTTAGATCCGCGCTGCTGCAGGAGAGATGTAAAAAGACACCAGAAACACCGGGATGTCTGGTTAACAGTGATGAACGTCTTTATTTCCTACGCGTTTCGGAGCTGCCTGCCGGGCTCCTTCCTCAGGGCTGAGGAAGGAGCCCGGCAGGCAGCTCCGAAACGCGTAGGAAATAAAGACGTTCATCACTGTTAACCAGACATCCCGGTGTTTCTGGTGTCTTTTTACATCTCTCCTGCAGCAGCGCGGATCTAAGGTACTTCGTCCTGATGATTGATACATTAGTAAAAGTCAGTTTTAATTACAGTCAATTGCATCTACTCTTACCAGCCCTTTGGCCTGTCAAAAGTCAATGCAGCCATGGTCTCCCATTGAAATTGCCATAGGCTCTCCCACTGAGATTCCCATTGGGTCACCCATAGAGACTTCCATTGAGTCTCTCATGAGGTCTGCCATCCAGCCCTTGACCAAGGCTCTCACTGCTTAGATTCAACAGTCTGTCAAGAGCATGCACAATGGGTTTACAATGGCTGCTCACATGCTGTCTTCCCATCTGTGAGACTTTTGAAGAGGCATAAATTAGTAAAAGTCAGTTTTAATTACAGTCAATGGCTTCTACTCTTACCAGCCCTTTGGCCTGTCAAAATTCAATGCAGACATGGTCTCCCATTGAAATTGCCATAGGCTCTCAGACTGAGATTCCCATTGGGTAACCCATAGAGACTTCCATTGAGTCTCTCATGAGGTCTCCCATCCAGCCCATGACCGAGGCTCCTGCTGCTTAGCTTTAACTGTCTGTCAAGGGCATGCACAATGGGTTTACAATGGCTGCTGACATGCTGGCTTCCCATCTGTGGGACTTTTGAAGAGGCATACATTAGTAAAAGTCAGTTTTAATTACTTTGAATGGCTTCTACTCTTACCAGCCCTTTAGCCTGTTAAAAGTCAATGCAGCACTTCCGGTTCCGGTGCCGCCATGACCAGCCGCTTCTAGGGAAGCTCCGGGACCCGCCGCGGCAATCCTGCCCCATCCAGGCGCCCACTGACCTCCCGACACCAAAACTAGAAGCGGGCCGGTGAAGGAGACGCGGGAGACCCGACGGATACAAGGATGGACCGGTACGTGCTGAGGAAGGGGGAGAGCGGCCGGTCTCTCCCACAACATGAGGCCGCAGCTGATGGCGCCCACGCTGCATGCAGCGATGAGGAACGGGACAGGAGCCCCGATCGGGAGGAAACCGGACCACCCGGGCACACAACAGAGGAGATAAGGTACACTGAGGGGAAGCAGCCCAGAGACACAGCCCCCTGGAACATGTCGGGCGATGTGGATCAGGAAGGGGAGCAGCAGATGGAGCCAGGGGATACTGTGAGCCATGCCCAGCCTGGGGTAATGATGGGAAAAGCAGCACATGAGATGCAGGGATCACAAACCATGGGATGGATGCAGGCACAAACTATAGACTATAAAGTACTAGCCAAGGAACTAGCCACACATATGGCCGAGGAGTTTAAGGCAGCAATAGCTGACATGGTAGCTGCCTCTACCAAAGACCTTAAGAAAACAGTAGAAGCACACGATCAGAGGCTAAAAGAGACAGAGGCAAGAATTGGATCGGCTGAAGATAGAATCCTTGAACTTGAAGATCAAATAGTGACACTACAAAAACGTTCCGAGTATGCCTTCTCAAAATTAGAAGATATGGAGAATAGGTCGCGACAGAGCAATCTCAAAATAGTGGGTCTGCCTGAGTCTATCCCACCAGATCAACTTGTGGAAATCTTTGAGGTGGACCTTCCCAAAGCCCTGGGCCTTCAACATAGATGTAAAACTGAGCGAACACACAGGCTTGGGCCGCCCAGAGACAGTATGTCCACTACACCGGCTGCTTCTAAGAGCCCGTCCGCACCTAGAAATATTAACAACAAACCAAGACACTCCATTGCAAAATTTTTAAATCACAGAGATAAAGAAGAAATACTAAGGGCTTATAAGACCAGAAAACTTCCTCTGACATTACATGGCCAAAAAGTGTTGGTTTTTGCAGATTACTCGGTGGAGGTATCCCGCCGCAGAAGAGCCTTAAGTGAAGCGTGCTCCTTACTATATAAAAGAAACATACGTTTCCAGCTGAATTTCCCCGCCACCTTGAGGTTTAGATCCAGAGATGGGTCACTCTTAACGTTCACAGATCCAGAAGATGCCATGGCTGCGATCTTAAATAATACTCGCTCACCAAAAGATGGGGCATCCCCAAATGCTGTCGCGGATAAACCACGCTCATTATCAATTTCAGTAGCGGAACCAGAGGAAGAACGAGAATCGGTGAGGGCATACAGGCTGCGATCCAATGTGACGAACGAGGAATCATCATCCAGAAGTGGAACTCCTAGACAGCAGCGCCAGACGGGGTCTCGATGGCAAAAGAAGAAGTAAAACTGGCGATCCTGTCAGTCTGAGTGGGCATATTGGAACTTGTTGATGCTGATGAGGGGGAACGGAACTTGACCTCACCATGATATTGACAACCCATGGAGCTTTAAGACTGCACTGTTCCCTGCATATACGACACTCTTCTAGTTGGACTCTTGAACCAGCGGACCTCATCCTTGACCTCTTCCCTCTCGGGACCCACCTCTTTCCCCCCCACCTCATCATCAGTCTTGACTTGTTTACTTGCTGAGAGTGTTGCGGGGTTTTTTTTTTTGTTTTTTTTTCTCTTCCTCTCCCTCTTCTTCACTTCCTTCCCTACAGGATTATTGACGACGGAGAGAGAAGAAAGAAGGAAAGACACGTGACACCATTTCCACGAACATGGACCAGTTTCCGAACTTTTACAGGTCACCTTTGAGTCAATCTTTATTGATATCAACGATATCCAGGGACTGGATGTGGGAGGGGGAGGGAGAGTTGGGTATTGCGGTTATTACTGACAAAAAAGTGATTGCACATGGCAGACGGAGGGTCCGTTACTGTCATAATGCATGGAGACCCACGGCTCCAATCTACTTCTCAGGTAATCACCAGTCTCACCTAGGGTGACAAATTCTCACGACGCCATTGCTGCTATGTCCGAAATAGTGGCTTGGCGGATGCATGGGGGGGGAGGAGAGAGGAGGGAAAGAGATCTAACAAGAAGAAGAAATGAGGGCTGACGAAAGAGGGGGGGAGACTGAAAAAAGAAGAAGAGACAGAAGTGAAACAGGAAAGAGAATGGAAAGGGAAATATAGGGGCGCATTGGAAAATAAAAATGCATCATTAATCATTTGCCGGTTGCTGTGGCGGGATGGGATGCTGATTTATGGGCTGTATTGGTGGGAAGAAGAGAAGTCAAATACTACGACATAAAAGGAGAGGAAAAGAGATCAGATCAATGGGGGGGACATTGGGAGGGGGGAGGGCATCTAGAGGCGTATCTAGCAGTACGAAATCATATCAGTGTATTTCATGGATCTTAACTATTCTTTCTTGGCAAAGGTCATGGAGAAAGCTACATAGATGGCATATAGGACATCACTGGTCAGAAATATTGATACGTGGTGGAGGGGATGGTTAGGTGGGTCTCCTGGAACGTAAAGGGAATGCGCTCTCCAGCAAAGCGCATGATGATATTACGTCATCTCAAACGATTGCGAACAGATGTTGCCTTGCTACAGGAGACCCACCTGACATCTGAGGACTTCTTTCGACTCAAGAAGTTGTGGGTGGGGGAAGTTTACGGATCGGGTGCGATAGAGAGGAAAGCAGGGGTTTTAATCTTGATCCATAGATCTTTACCACATAAGGTCCTCTCCACACAAATAGACGAGGCGGGTAGACTGATTCACATGAACATTCAAATTCAGAACGACGTCTTCTCTATCTATAATATCTATGCACCAAATACGAACCAAAAAACTTTCTGCCAGGGATTGCAAGCTAAACTTTTGACAGATGTTGGACACAACAGGATAGTGGGAGGAGACTTTAATATGGTACTAAACGCAGAGGACGATAGGAAACACTCCACGGCTCTGGGGGGAGAAGCCAGACACCAAGGATGACACAAACAGACAGCTTCCTTGACACCCTTTTCAGAGATGTAAATATGACAGATGCATTGAGGATGATGCACCCTCTTGACCAAGAATATACTCATTTTTCTCACCCCCATGGGTCTTGGTCTAGAATAGACATGTTTTTCACATCTCTCAATATACTACAGAGATTGACTGAAATCAAAATTGAGGATATGGTAATTTCTGATCATAGCCCATTGGTGTTAGAATCCAAAGACGCCTATGAAAAGGGTACGGATTATTTGTGGAGATTTCCAGACACTTACACCAGAGATGAAAACTTCGTTTCCCTCCTTAGAGAATGGTGGTCAGCCTACTCAAGAGACAACGAAAATCACCGCTCTGACCCTTGCTTATTTTGGGAAACAGCAAAAGCGGTGTTAAGAGGTCATGTAATGGCTTACAGCATGGGGATGAAAAAAAGAATAAAAGAACAATTTGTAACGGCTAGCCTGGAGTTGAGAAACGCTTACTCCAGATATAAGTGTACGATGGCTGACCTTGATAAGGTAACCTGGCAGCAGACTAAAGAAAAATTCGATATGTGGGCAAAAAGAAGGGAAGACATATATAAAAGTAGAATAGAACTTAATCTCCATAAATTCGGAGATAAAGCTGGCCGATTATTAGCAAGATTGTCCCATGGCAAACAAATTTATTCCCCATTCAAACTATAATAGATAAACGAGGCAACACCTGGACCACACCCAAAGACATTAGCCAGGCATTGGGGAAATTCTATGCCTCTCTATACTCAGACACTGACTCTGACACATCTATGCAACCTGACTTGTTACAATTGATAAGCTTACCAAAAATGACAGAAGAGGACAAACAATATTTAAATAGTCCTATCACGGTGGAAGAGATAGAGAATGCTATTAAAAATACAAATCCGGGCAAAGCTCCTGGCCCCGACGGTTACAATGGGGCATTCTTTAAAGCCCTTAAAGACCAGGTGTCCCCAGTCCTGAGAGACTTATTTAATACAATACTTCAGGGAACCCCTATCCCTGATAGAATGAACTTGGCCCACATT
The DNA here is from genome assembly GCA_033576535.1 of Allobates femoralis. Lineage (NCBI taxonomy): Eukaryota > Metazoa > Chordata > Amphibia > Anura > Aromobatidae > Allobates > Allobates femoralis. Next base: position 479,572,861 of record JARQOC010000004.1, on the reverse strand, counting down.
AAACTTATACCCAAATCAGGAAAGATACTAACAGATCCTGCAAGCTTTAGACCGATCTCCCTGATAAATCAGGACCTAAAACTGCTTTCTAAGATAATGGCAGATAGACTAGCGACAATCATGCCTAAACTAATACCTCCACACCAGGCGGGTTTTATTAAAGGGAGATCGACAACGACCAATATTAGAAAAACGATGCTCCTGATTGATGTCATGGGAAAAAAGACGGGAAAAGAGAGAGGGGACCCAGCCGTGATCACCTTGGATGCAGAAAAAGCGTTTGATAATGTACGGTGGTCATGGCTGGGAAGGGTCTTAGACTCTGTTGGGATGGTGGGACCATTTAGGCAATACCTTCAGGCATTGTATAACAATCCAAAGGCATGTATTAGTACACCTGGTTACTTGTCGGATTCTTTTTCTTTACAGAAAGGAACAAGGCAGGGGTGCCCATTGTCACCTCTGCTCTTCAATCTGGCCATAGAGCCTCTTGCTTTGTATCTGGAACAGAGTTCCGTATATGAAGGATTTAAAGTAGGAACCAAAGAAGTCAAATTACTACTTTTCGCAGATGATATTGTCTTATATGTACAAAACCCAAAAAGGGACCTCCCCCACATACTTGAAACCATTGAAACCTTGGGCAAACAGTCAGGATTCTGTCTAAACAAAGAGAAATGCGAGATGTTGTTCATTGACTCCAAGAGTGAACTCTCACAACTCTCGCACTTCTGCGATATCCCAATCACTAAAAATAGTATCCATCTGGCCAGATACCCGACCCAGACTTATAGACTGAACTTTATCCCAATTCTCTTAAAAATCGAGAAGGAGCTAGCAGGTTGGGCCAATTTGCCACTTACGCTTATGGGGAGATGTCATCTGCTTAAAATGGTCAGTTTTGCCAGACTGCTATATCCGCTTCAAAATGTCCCCATGCTGTTAAAACATACAGACTTAACTAAATTGAATAAGACCTTCTCGAGATTTCTGTGGAGGGGAAGGAAACCCCGACTGACTTTTGACGTGTTGATGAGGTCGAAAAAAGAGGGTGGACTTCAACTTCCAGATGTCCGTGGCTATAACTTGACATGCATCTTACGTAATGTCCTTGACTGGATCAGGAACACCAACAGACACTCAGACATAGCCCTTGAGTGAGAAGTTGCTAGTCCCTGGGAACTATCGGCTCTGTTACACTCACCACTGCCTCATTTACCTAAAACTCTCAAGAACACGGTAATTTTTAGAGACACGATAGCAACCTGGAAGGGAGTAAGGAAAAAATTGAACTTGTCCTGGAAAATTTCTAGATCACTCAACCCATGGAAATGTCCAGCCTTTCCGCTAGGACGTGAAAACAGCCTGTTCTTGGCATGGAGGGAGAGAGGGGTCAAAACCTTGAGTGATCTTATGGTCATAGACGAGAAAAGGTGGATGACTGAAAGCGAAGTCATGCAGACTTATAATCTCCCTCGATTTCAGGTCATGCAGTACCGCCAGATACACCACCACCTTCTCTCACAAGTGAGAGATATCTCGGGAGAGGTCAGCGACAATATGTGGACTAAGCTGCTGGCCATGAAAGATGAGGATATATCTATCACCTCTCTTTACGCCTCCTTACAAACAAACCTACGACCAGCAAAAAAGGTGACTCTCTTCACAAAGTGGAAAAAACACATAAAAGACCCTGACCTCACACAGAAGATAATAGAGGGATGGGGGACCTGCAGAAGATATATACATAACGAACGCTGGAGAGACTCCCAATTCAGGATTATTCATGGGATAATACAGGCGTTCAATATACCGTCGACACCAGGTAGACAGGAGAGGTGGGTAAATTGCCCTAAATGTAAATCGCACATGACAGATTTAGAACATGGTCTATGGTCCTGCCCTGCATCTGGAAGCTATTGGAACTCGGTTGAAAAGTGGGCTAGAGGTATGTGCGAGGGACTAGAAAAATTGAACCTAATGTTATGGCTTTTCCACTACCAGGGTAACGTGACGGGGAGGAAACCACCACCTACATTGTTCCATTATATTGCTATAACTGCAAAGAGCTCTTGTTGCAGTACTGGCTTAATGATAGACCTCCTGACCTAACACAGGTCAAAGCTTCGCTGCGAAAGGTCCTTGCAATTGAATCTTTAGACGCATTGAGTAACCCTAGCAAATTAACACCAAAATTCTTTCTTACATGGAGACGATTTATAGAATTAGAGTTCACTGATGCTGAAATAGGAACCCTTATGGCGGCACATAAATCCTCAGAATGGTATGCCAATGAAGAATTAGGTGATTCACTGGGTAGACTTAAGTACATAATTCAGTCATAAAATCACATTTAATTAACCCACAACACAATCAAACGAATGCACTAACTGCAGAAATGGGCTCTAGAAAGGGGGGAGGGTGGGTTTAAAGGGTACTAGTTACTACTTTCAAAAACTTTGTTACTAAGCGGATGTTGCTGTTTATTAACTATGACATGCAGTGTTTTGAATACTTAATGTTATCATTTGATATTTAATGTTATTATACGGTCATAATTGACAATATACCACCTCTTATATTAAAAATAAAAATAAAAATGATGGTTCAAAAAAAAAAAAAGTCAATGCAGCCATGGTCTCCCATTGAAATCACCATAGGTCTTTTCCACTGAGATTCCCATTGGGTAACCCATAGAGACTTCCATTGAGATTCCCATTGAGTTTCTCATGAGGTCTCCCATCCAGCCCATGACCAAGGCTCCTGCTGCTTAGCTTTAACAATCTGTCAAGGGCATGCACAATGGGTTTACAATGGTTGCTGACATGCTGGCTTCCTATCTGTGGGACTTTTTAAGAGGCATACATTAGTAAAAGTCAGTTTTAATTACTTTCAATGGCTTCTACTCTTACCAGCCCTTTAGCCTGTCAAAAGGCAATGCAGCCATGGTCTCCCATTGAAATTGCCATAGGCTCTCCCACTGAGATTCCCATTGGGTAACCCATAGAAACTTCCATTGAGTCTCTCATGAGGTCTCCCATCCAGCCCATGACCGAGGCTTCTGCTGCTTAGCTTTAACAGTCTGTCACGGGCATGCACAATCGGTTTACAAAGGCTGCTGACATGCTGGCTTCCCATCTGTGGGACTTTTGAAGAGGCATACATTAGTAAAAGTCAGTTTTAATTACTTTCAATTGCTTCTACACTTACCAGCCCTTTAGCCTGTCAAAAGTCAATGCAGCCATGGTCTCCCATTGAAATTGCCATAGGCTCTCCCACTGAGATTCCCATTGGGTAACCCATAGAAACTTCCATTGAGTTCCTAGTATCCATGAGGTCTCCCATCCAGCCCATGACCCGAGGCTTCTGCTGCTTAGTTTAACAGTCTGTCAATGGCATGCACAATGGGTTTACAATGGCTGCTGACATGCTAGCTCCCCATCTGTGGGACTTTTGAAGAGGCATACATTAGTAAAAGTCAGTTTTAATTACTTTCAATGGCTTCTACTCTTACCAGCCCTTTAGCCTGTCAAAAGTCAATGCAGCCATGGTCTCCCATTGAAATTGCCATAGGCTCTCCCACTGAGATTCCCATTGGGTAACCCATAGAGACTTCCACTGAAATTCCCATTGAGTCTCTCATGAGGTCTCTCATCCAGCCCATGACCGAGGCTCCTGCTGCTTAGCTTTAACAGTCTGTCAAGGGCATGCACAATGGGTTTAAAATGGCTGCTGACATGCTGGCTTCCCATCTGTGGGACCTTTGAAGAGGCATACATTAGTAAAAGTCAGTTTTAATTACTTTCAATGGCTTCTACACTTACCAGCCCTTTAGCCTGTCAAAAGTCAATGCAGCCATGGTCTCCCATTGAAATTGCCATAGGCTCTCCCACTGAGTAACCCATAGAGACTAACATTGAGATTTCTATTGAGTCTCTCATGAGGTCTCCCATCCAGCCCATGACCGAGGCTCCTGCAGCTTAGGTTTAACAGTCTGTCAAGGGCATGCACAATTTGTTTACAATGGCTGCTGACAGGCTGGCTTACCATCTGTGGGACTTTTGAAGAGGCACACATTAGTAAAAGTCAGTTTTAATTACTTTCAATGGCTTCTACTCTTACCAGCCCTTTAGCCTGTCAAAACTCAATGCAGCCATGGTCTCCCATTGAAATTGCCATTGGCTCTCCCACTGAGATTCCCATTGGGTAACACATAGAGACTTCCATTGAGATCTCCCATCCAGCCCATGACCGAGGCTTCTGCCGCTTAGCTTTAACAGTCTGACAAGGGGCATGCACAATGGGTTTACAATTGCTGCTGACACGCTGGCTTCCCATCTGTGGGACTTTTGAAGAGGAATACATAAGTAAAAGTCAGTTTTAATTACTTTCAATGGCTTCTACTCTTACCAGCCCTTTAGCCTGTCAAAAGTCAATGCAGCCATGGTCTCTCATTGAAATTGCCATAGCTCTCCCACTTAGATTCCCATTGGGTAACACACAGAGACTTCCATTGAGATTCCCATCGAGTTTCTCATGAGGTCTCCCATCCAGCCATGACCGAGGCTCCTGCTGCTTAGCTTTAACAGTCTGTCAGGGGCATGCACAATGGGTTTACAATGGCTGCTAACATGCTGACTTCCCATCTGTGGGACTTTTGAAGAGGCATAATTAGTAAAAGTCAGTTTTAATTACTTTCAATGGCTTCTACTCTTACCAGCCCTTTAGCCTGTCAAAAGTCAATGCAGCCATAGTCTCCCATTGAAATTGCCATAGGCTCTCCCACTGAGATTCCCATTGGGTAACCGAGAGAGACTTCCATTGAATCTCTCATGAGGTCTCCCATCCAGCCCATGACCGAGGCTCCTGCTGCTTAGCGTTAACAGTCTGTCAAGGGGATGCACAATGGGTTTACAATGGCTGCTGACATGCTAGCTTCCCATCTGTGGGACTTTTGAAGAGGCATACATTAGTAAAAGTCAGTATTAATTACGTTCAATGGCTTCTACTCTTACCAGCCCTTTAGCCTGTCAAAAGGCAATGCAGCCATGGTCCCCCATTGAAATTGCCATAGGCTCTCCCACTGAGATTCCCATTGCGTAACTCATAGAGACTACCTTTCAGATTCCCATTGAGTCTCTCATCCAGCCCATACTGAGCCTCCTGCTGCTTAGCTTTAACTGTCTGTCAAGTGCATGCACAATGGGTTTACAATGGCTGCTGACATGCTGGCTTCCCATCTGTGGGACTTTTGAAGAGGCATACATTATTAAAAGTCAGTTTTAATCACTTTCAATGGCTTCTACTCTTACCAGCCCTTTAGCCTGTCAAAAGACAATGCAGCCATGGTCTCCCATTGAAATTGCCATAGGCTCTCCCACTGAGATTCCCATTGGGTAACCCTAGAGACTTCCATTGAGTCTCTCATGAGGTCTCCCATCCAGCCCATGACCGAGGCTTCCTGCTGCTTAGCTTTAACAGTCTGTCAAGGGCTTGTACAATGGGTTTACAATGGCTGCTGACATGCTGGCTTCCCTTCTGTGGACTTTTGAAGAGGCATACATTAGTAAAAGTCAGTTTTAATTACTTTCAATGTCTTCTACTCTTACCAGCCCTTTAGCCTGTCAAAAGTCAATGCAGCCATGGTCTCCCATTGAAATTGCCATAGGCTCTCCCACTGAGATTCCCATTGGGTAACCCATAGAGACTTCCATTGAGATTCCCATCGAGTTCTCATGAGGTCTCCCATCCAGCCCATGACCGAGGCTCCTGCTGCTTAGCTTCAACTAGTCTGTTAAGGGCATGCACAATGGGTATACAATGGCTGCTGACATGCTGGCTTCCCATCTGTGAATTGAGATTTCCATTGAGTCTCTCATGAGGTCTCCCATCCAGCCCATGACCGAGGCTCCTGCTGCTTAGCTTTAACAGTCTGTCAAGGGCATGCACAATGGGTTTACAATGGCTGCTGACATGCTGGCTTCCATCTGTGGGACTTTTGAAGAGGCATACATTAGTAAAAGTCAGTTTTAATTACTTTCAATGGCTTCTACTCTTACCAGCCCTTTAGCCTGTCAAAAGCAATGCAGCCATGGTCTCCCATTGAAATTGCCATAGGCTCTCCCACTGAGATTCCCATTGGGTAACCATAGAATTCCATTGAGTCTCTCATGAGGTCTCCCATCCAGCCCATGACCTGAGGCTTCTGCTGCTTAGCTTTAACAGTCTGTCAATGGGCATGCACAATGGGTTTACAATGGCTGCTGACATGCTGGCTTCCCATCTGTGGGACTTTTGAAGAGGCATACATTAGTAAAAGTCAGTTTTAATTACTTTCAATGGCTTCTACTCTTACCAGCCCTTTAGCCTGTCAAAAGCAATGCAGCCATGGTCCTCCCATTGAAATTGCCATAGGCTCTCCCACTGAGATTCCATTGGGTACCAGAGACTTCCATTGAGATTCCCATTGAGTCTCTCATGAGGTCTCCCATCCAGCCCATGACCGAGGCTCCTGCTGCTTAGCTTTAACAGTCTGTCAAGGGCATGCACAATGGGTTTACAATGGCTGCTGACATGCTGGCTTCCCATCTGTGGGACTTTTGAAGAGGCATACATTAGTAAAAGTCAGTTTTAATTACTTTCAATGGCTTCTACTCTTACCAGCCCTTTAGCCTGTCAAAAGTCAATGCAGCCATGGTCTCCCATTGAAATTGCCATAGGCTTCCCACTGAGATTCCATTGGGTAACCATAGAGACTCCATTGAGATTCCATTGAGTCTCTCATGAGGTCTCCCATCCAGCCCATGACCGAGGCTCCTGCTGCTTAGCTTTAACAATCTGTCAAGGGCATGCACAATGGGTTTACAATGGCTGCTGACATGCTGGCTTCCCATCTGTGGGACTTTTGAAGAGGCATACATTAGTAAAAGTCAGTTTTAATTACTTTCAATGGCTTCTACTCTTACCAGCCCTTTAGCCTGTCAAAAGTCAATGCAGCCATGGTCTCCCATTGAAATTGCCATAGGCTCTCCCACTGAGATTCCCATTGGGTAACCATAGAGACTTCCATTTGAGTTCCCATTGAGTCTCTCATCCAGCCCATGAACGAGGCTCCTGCTGCTTAGCTTAACAGTCTGTCAAGGGCATGCACAATGGGTTTACAATGGCTGCTGACATGCTGGCTTCCCATCTGTGGGACTTTTGAAGAGGCATACATTAGTAAAAGTCAGTTTTAATTACTTTCAATGGCTTCTACCTTACCAGCCCTTTAGCCTGTCAAAAGCAATGCAGCCATGGTCCCCATTGAAATTCCCATAGGCTCTCCACTGAGATTCCCATTGGGTAACCCATAGAGACTTCCATTGAGTCTCTCATGAGGTCTCCCATCCAGCCCATGACGAGGCTCCTGCTGCTTAGCTTTAACAGTCTGTCAAGGGCTATGCACAATGGGTTTACAATGGCTGCTGACATGCTGGCTTCCCATCTGTGGGACTTTTGAAGAGGCAACATTAGTAAAAGTCAGTTTTAATTACTTTCAATGGCTTCTACTCTTACCAGCCCTTTAGCCTGTCAAAAGTCAATGCAGCCATGGTCTCCCATTGAAATTGCCATAGGCTCTCCCACTGAGATTCCCATTGGGTAACCCATAGAGACTTCCATTGAGATTCCATTGAGTCTCTCATGAGGTCTCCCATCCAGCCCATGACCGAGGCTCCTGCTGCTTAGCTTTAACAGATCTGTCAAGGGCATGCACAATGGGTTTACAATGGCTGCTGACATGCTGGCTTCCCATCTGTGTTTTTTTTTTTTTTTTTTTTTTTTTTTTTTTTTTTTTTTTTTTTTTTTTTTTTTTTTTTTTTTTTTTTTTTTTTTTTTTTTTTTTTTGGGAACCATAGAGACTTCCATTGAGTCTTCATGAGGTCTCCATCCAGCCCATGACAAGGTCTATGCTTAGCTTTAACAGTCTGTCAAGGGCATGCACAATGGGTTTACAATGGCTGCTGACATTGGCTTCCCATCTGTTGGACTTTTGAAGAGGCAAACATTAGTAAAGTCAGTTTTAATTACTTCAATGGATCTACTCTTACAGCCTTTAGCCTGTCAAAGTCAATGCAGCCATGGTCTCCATTGAAATTGCCACAGGCTCTCCCACTGAGATTCCCATTGGTAACCCATAGAGACTTTCATTGAGATTCCATGAGTCTCCATCCTGCCATGACAAGGCTCCTGCTGTTAGCTTTAACAGCTGTCAAGGCATGCACAATGGGTTTACATGGCTGCTGACATTCTGGCTTCCCATCTGTGGGACTTTGAAGAGGCATACATTAGTAAAAGTCAGTTTTAATTACTTTCATGGCTTCTCTCTTACCAGCCTTTAGCCTGTAAATCAATGCAGCCATGGTCCCCATTGAAATTGCCATAGCTCTCCATGAGATTCCATGGGACCATAGAGATTCATTGAGATCTCCACCAGCCCATGACGAGGCTTTGCTGCTTAGCTTTAACAGTTGACAAGGGCATGCACATGGGTTACAATGCTGCTGACCGCTGGCTTCCATCTGTGGGACTTTGAAGAGGAACATTAGTAAAGTCAGTTTTAATTACTTTCAATGGCTTTACTCTTACCAGCCTTTAGCCTGTCAAAAGTCAATGCAGCCATGTCCCATGAAATGCCATGGCTCTCCACTTAGATTCCTTGGGTAACCAAGAGACTTCCATTGAGATTCCCATCGAGTTTCTCATGAGGTTCCCATCCGCCCATGACCAGGCTCGGTGCTTAGCTTAACAGTCTGTTAAGGCATGCACAATGGGTTACAATGGTGCTGACATGCTGGCTCCATCTGTGGACTTTTGAAGAGGCATACATTAGTAAAGTCAGTTTTAATTACTTTCAATGGCTTTACTTTACCAGCCTTTAGCCTGTCAAAAGTCATGCAGCCATGGCTCCATTGAATTGCCATAGGCTCTCCCACTGAGATTCCATAGGTAACCGAGAAGAGATTCCATTGAGTCTCTCATGAGGTCTCCATCCAGCCATGACCGAGGCTCCTGCTGCTTAGTTTAACAGTCTGTCAGGGGCAGCACAATGGGTTTACAATGGCTTGCTGACATGATGGCTTCCCACTGTGGACTTTTGAAGAGGCATACATTAGTCAAAGTCAGTTTTAATTACTTTCAATGGCTTCTACTCTTACCAGCCCTTTAGCCTGTCAGAAGTCAATGCAGCCATGGACTCCCATTGAAATTGCCATAGGCTCTCCCACTGAGATTCCCATTGGGTAACCCATAGAGACTTCCATTGAGATTCCCATTGAGTCTCTCATGAGGTCTCCCATCCTGCCCATGACCGAGGCTCCTGCTGCTTAGTTTTAACAGTCTGTCAAGGGCATGCACAATTTGTTTACAATGGCTGCTGACAGGCTGGCTTACCATCTGTGGGACTTTTGAAGAGGCATACATTAGTAAAAGTCAGTTTTAATTACTTTCAAAGGCTTCTACTCTTACCAGCCTTTAGCCTGTCAAAAGTCAATGAAGCCATGGTCTCCCATTGAAATTGCCATAGGCTCTCCCACTGAGTAACCCAAAGACACTTCCATTGAGATTCCCATTGAGTCTCTCATGAGGTCTCCCATTCAGCACATGACCGAGGCTCTGCAGCTTAGGTTTAACAGTCTGTCAAGGGCATGCACAATTTGTTTACAATGGCTGCTGACAGGCTGGCTTACCATCTGTGGGACTTTTGAAGAGGCACACATTAGTAAAAGTCAGTTTTAATTCTTTCAATGGCTTCTACTCTTACCAGCCCTTTAGCCTGTCAAAACTCAATGCAGCCATGGTCTCCATTGAAATTGCATTGGCTCTCCCACTGAGATTCCATTGGGTAACACATAGAGACTTCCATTGAGATCTCCCATCCAGCCATGACGAGGCTTCTGCCGCTTAGCTTTACAGTCTGACAAGGGCATGCACAATGGGTTTACAATTGCTGCTGACACGCTGGCTTCCCATCTGTGGGACTTTTGAAGAGGAATACATAAGTAAAAGTCAGTTTTAATTACTTTCAATGGCTTCTACTCTTACCAGCCCTTTAGCCTGTCAAAAGTCAATGCAGCCATGGTCTCTCATTGAAATTGCCATAGCTCTCCACTTAGATTCCCATTGGGTAACACACAGAGACTTCCATTGAGTTCCCATCGAGTTTTCATGAGGTCTCCCATCCAGCCCATGACGAGGCTCCTGCTGCTTAGCTTTAACAGTCTGTCAGGGGCATGCACAATGGTTTACAATGGCTGTAACATGCTGACTTCCCATCTGTGGGACTTTTGAAGAGGCATATATTAGTAAAAGTCAGTTTAATTACTTTCAATGGCTTCTACTCTTACAGCCTTTAGCCTGTCAAAAGTCAATGCAGCCATAGTCTCCCATTGAAATTGCCATAGGCTCTCCCACTGAGATTCCCATTGGGTAACCGAGAGAGACTTCCATTGAATCTCTCATGAGGTCTCCCATCCAGCCCATGACCGAGCTCCTGCTGCTTAGCGTTAACAGTCTGTCAAGGGGATGCACATGGGTTTACAATGGCTGCTGACATGCTAGCTTCCATCTGTGGGACTTTTGAAGAGGCATACATTAGTAAAAGTCAGTATTAATTACGTTCAATGGCTTCTACTCTACCAGCCCTTTAGCCTGTCAAAGGCAATGCAGCCATGTCCCCATTGAAATTGCATAGCTTCCCATGAGATCCCATTGCGTAACTCATAGAGACTACCTTTCAGATTCCCATTGAGTCTCTCATCCAGCCCATACTGAGCCTCCTGCTGCTTAGCTTTAACTGTCTGTCAAGTGCATGCACAATGGGTTTACAATGGCTGCTGACATGCTGGCTTCCATCTGTGGGACTTTTGAAGAGGCATACATTATTAAAAGTCAGTTTTAATCACTTTCAATGGCTTCTACTCTTACCAGCCCTTTAGCCTGTCAAAAGACAATGCAGCCATGGTCTCCATTGAAATTGCCATAGCTCTCCCACTGAGATTCCCATTGGGTAACCCTAGAGACTTCCATTGAGTCTTCATGAGGTCTCCCATCCAGCCATGACCGAGGCTCCTGCTGCTTAGCTTTAACAGTCTGTCAAGGGCTTGTACAATGGGTTTACAATGGTGCTGACATGTGGTTCCCTTCTGTGGACTTTTGAAGAGGCATACATTAGTAAAGTCAGTTTAATTACTTCAATGTCTTTACTCTTACCAGCCCTTTGCCTGTCAAAAGTCAATGCAGCCATGGTCTCCATTGAAATTGCCATAGGCTCTCCCACTGAGATTCCCATTGGGTAACCATAGAGACTTCCATTGAGATTCCCATCGAGTCTCTCATGAGGTCTCCCATCCGCCATGACGAGGCTCCTGCTGCTTAGCTTCAACTGTCTGTTAAGGGCATGCACAATGGTATACATGGCTGCTGACATGCTGGCTTCCCATCTGTGGGACTTTGAAGAGCATAATTAGTAAAGTCAGTTTTAATTACTTTCAATGGCTTCTACTCTTACCAGCCTTTAGCTGTCAAAAGTCAATGCAGCCATAGTCTCCCATTGAAATTGCCATAGCTCTCCCACTGAGATTCCATTGGGTACCCATAGAGACTTCCATTGAGTCTCTCATGAGTTCTCCATCCAGCCCATGACTGAGGCTCGCTGCTTAGCTTTAACAGTCTGGCAAGGGCATGCTCAATGGTTTACAAGGCTGCTGACATGCTGGCTTCCCATCTGTGGGTCTTTTGAAGAGGCATACATTAGTAAAGTCAGTTTTAATTACTTCAACGGCTTTACTCTTACCAGCCCTTTAGCCTGTCAAAGTCAATGCAGCCATGTCTCCCATTGAATTGCCATAGGCTCTCCCCTGAGATTCCCATTGGGTAACCCATAGAGACTACCATTGAGATTCCTTTTGAGTCTCTCATGAGGTCTCCATCCAGCCCATGACCGAGGCTCATGCTGCTTAGCTTTAACAATCTGTCAAGGGCATGCACAATGGGTTTACAATGGCTGCTGACATGCTCGCTTCCATCTGTGGGACTTTTGAAGAGACATACATTAGTAAAAGTCAGTTTTAATTACTTTCAATGGCTTCTACTCTTACCAGCCCTTTAGCCTGTCAAAAGTCAATGCAGCCATGGTCTCCATTGAAATTGCCATAAGCTCTCACACTGAGATTCCCATTGGGAAACCCATAGAGTTTTTCATTGAGCTTCCCATTGAGTCTCTCATGAGGTCTCCCGAGGCTCCTGCTGCTTAGCTTTAACAGTCTGTCAAGGGCATGCACAATGGGTTTACAATGGCTGCTGACATGCTGACTTCCATCTGTGGGACTTTTGAAGAGGCATACATTAGTAAAAGTCAGTTTTAATTACTTTCAATGGCTTCTACTCTTACCAGCCCTTTAGCCTGTCAAAAGTCAATGCAGCCATGGTCTCCCATTGAAATTGCCATAGGCTCTCCCACTGAGATTCCCATTGGGTAACCCATAGAGACTTCCATTGAGTCTCCCATAGTCTCCACCCAGCCCATGACGAGGCTCCTGCTGCTTAGCTTTAACAGTCTGTCAAGGGCATGCACAATGGGTTTACAATGGCTGCTGACATGCTGGCTTCCCTATCTGTGGGACTTTTGAAGAGGCATACATTAGTAAAAGTCAGTTTTAATTACTTTCAATGGCTTCTACTCTTACCAGCCCTTTAGCCTGTCAAAAGTCAATGCAGCCATGGTCTCCCATTGAAATTGCCATAGGCTCTCCCACTGAGATTCCCATTGGGTAACCCATAGAGACTTCCATTGAGATTCCTTGAGTCTCTCATGAGGTCTCCCATCCAGCCCATGACCGAGGCTCCTGCTGCTTAGCTTTAACAGTCTGTCAAGGGCATGCACAATGGGTTTACAATGGCTGCTGACATGCTGGCTTCCCATCTGTGGGACTTTTGAAGAGGCATACATTAGTAAAAGTCAGTTTTAATTACTTTCAATGGCTTCTACTCTTACCAGCCCTTTAGCCTGTCAAAAGTCAATGCAGCCATGGCTCCCATTGAAATTGCCATAGGCTCTCCACTGAGATTCCCATTGGGTAACCATAGAGACTTTCATTGAGATTCCATTGAGGTCTCTCATGAGGTCTCCCATCCAGCCCATGACCGAAGGCTCCTGCTGCTTAGCTTTAACATCTGTCAAGGGCATGCACAATGGGTTTACAATGGCTGCTGACATGCTCGCTTCCCATCTGTGGGACTTTTGAAGAGACATACATTAGTAAAAGTCAGTTTTAATTACTTTCAATGGCTTCTACTCTTACCAGCCCTTTAGCCTGTCAAAAGTCAATGCAGCCATGGTCTCCCATTGAAATTGCCATAAGCTCTCACACTGAGATTCCATTAGGTAACCCATAGAGACTTTCATTGAGATTCCCATTGAGTCTCTCATGAGGTCTCCCATCCAGCCCATGACCGAGGCTCCTGCTGCTTAGCTTTAACAGTCTGTCAGGGGCATGCACAATGGGTTTACAATGGCTGCTGACATGCTGGCTTCCCATCTGTGGGACTTTTGAAGAGGCATACATTAGTAAAAGTCAGTTTTAATTACTTTCAATGGCTTCTACTCTTACCAGCCCTTTAGCCTGTCAAAAGTCAATGCAGCCATGGTCTCCCATTGAAATTGCCATAGGCTCTCCCACTGAGATTCCCATTGGGTAACCCATAGAGACTTCCATTGAGATTCATATCTCTTGAGGTCTCCCATCCAGCCCATGACCGAGGCTCCTGCTGCTTAGCTTTAACAGTCTGTCAAGGGCATGCACAATGGTTTACAATGGCTGCTGACATGCTGGCTTCCATCTGTGGGACTTTTGAAGAGGCATACATTAGTAAAAGTCAGTTTTAATTACTTTCAATGGCTTCTACTCTTACCAGCCCTTTAGCCTGTCAAAAGTCAATGCAGCCATGGTCTCCCATTGAAATTGCCATAGGCTCTCCCACTGAGATTCCCATTGGGTAACCATAGAGACTTCATTGAGATTCCCATTTAGTTCTCATCCAGCCCATAACTGAGCCTCCTGCTGCTTAGCTTTAACAGTCTGTCAAGTGCATGCACAATGGGTTTACAATGGCTGCTGACATGCAGGCTTCCCATCTGTGGGACTTTTGAAGAGGCATACATTATTAAAAGTCAGTTTTAATCACTTTCAATGGCTTCTACTCTTACCAGCCCTTTAGCCTGTCAAAAGACAATGCAGCCATGGTCTCCCATTGAAATTGCCATAGGCTCTCCCACTGAGATTCCCATTGGGTAACCCCTAGAGACTTCCATTGAGTCTCTCATGAGGTCTCCCATCCAGCCATGACCGAGGCTCCTGCTGCTTAGCTTTAACAGTCTGTCAAGGGCTTGTACAATGGGTTTACAATGGCTGCTGACATGCTGGCTTCCCTTCTGTGGGACTTTTGAAGAGGCATACATTAGTAAAAGTCAGTTTTAATTACTTTCAATGTCTTCTACTCTTACCAGCCCTTTAGCCTGTCAAAAGTCAATGCAGCCATGGTCTCCCATTGAAATTGCCATAGGCTCTCCCACTGAGATTCCCATTGGGTAACCCATAGAGACTTCCATTGAGATTCCCATCGAGTCTCTCATGAGGTCTCCCATCCAGCCATGACCGAGGCTCCTGCTGCTTAGCTTCAACTGTCTGTTAAGGGCATGCACAATGGGTATACAATGGCTGCTGACATGCTGGCTTCCCATCTGTGGGACTTTTGAAGAGGCATACATTAGTAAAAGTCAGTTTTAATTACTTTCAATGGCTTCTACTATTACCTGCCCTTTAGCCTGTCAAAAGTCAATGCAGCCATGGCCTCCCATTGAAATTGCCATAGGCTCTCCCACTGAGATTCCCATTGGGTAACCCATAGAGACTTTCATTGAGATTCCCATTGGGTCTCTCATGAGGTCTCCCATCCAGCCCATGACCAAGGCTCCTGCTGCTTAGCTTTAACAGCCTGTCAAGGGCATGCACAATGGGTTTTCAATCACTGCTGACATGCTGCCTTCCCATCTGTGGGACTTTTGAAGAGGCATACATTAGAAAAAGTCAGTTTTAACTACTTTCAATGGCTTCTACTCTTACCAGCCCTTTAGCCTGTCAAAAGTCAATGCAGCCATGGTATCCCATTGAAATTGCCAAAGGCTCTCCTACTGAGATTCCCATTGGGTAACCCATAGAGACTCTCATGAGGTCTCCCATTAAGCCCATGACCGAGGCTCCTGCTGCTTTGCTTTAACAGTCTGTCAAGGGCATGCACAATGGGTTTACAATGGCTGCTAACATGCTGACTTCCTATCTCTGGGACTTTTGAAGAGGCATATATTAGTAAAAGTCAGTTTTAATTACTTTCAATGGCTTCTACTCTTACCAGCCCTTTAGCCTGTCAAAAGTCAATGCAGCCACGGTCTCCCATTGAAATTGCCATAGGCTCTCCCACTGAGATTCCCATTGGGTAACCCATAGAGACTTCCATTGAGATTCCCATTAAGTCTCTCATGAGGTCTCCCACCCAGCCCATGACTGAGGCTCCTGCTGCTTATCTTTAACAGTCTGTCAAGGGCATGCACAATGGGTTTACAATGGCTGCTGACATGCTGGCTTCCCATCTGTGGGACTTTTGAAGAGGCATACATTAGTAAAAGTCAGTTTTGATTACTTTCAATGGCTTCTACTCTTACCAGCCCTTTAGCCTGTCAAAAGTCAATGCAGCCATAGTCTTCCATTGAAATTGCCATAGGCTCTCCCACTGAGATTCCCATTGGGTAACCGAGAGAGACTTCCATTGAGTCTCTCATGAGGTCTCCCATCCAGCCCATGACCGAGGCTCCTGCTGCTTAGCGTTAACAGTCTGTCAAGGGGATGCACAATGGGTTTACAATGGCTGCTGACATGCTAGCTTCCCATCTGTGGGACTTTTGAAGAGGCATACATTAGTAAAAGTCAGTATTAATTACGATCAATGGCTTCTACGCTTACCAGCCCTTTAGCCTGTCAAAAGGCAATGCAGCCATGGTCCCCCATTGAAATTGCCATAGGCTCTCCCACTGAGATTCCCATTGGGTATCTCATAGAGACTTCCTTTGAGATTCCCATTGAGTCTCTCATCCAGCCCATAACTGAGCCTCCTACTGCTTAGCTTTAACAGTCTGTCAAGGGCATGCACAATGGGTTTACAATGGCTGCTGACATGCAGGCTTCCCATCTGTGGGACTTTTGAAGAGGCATACATTATTAAAAGTCAGTTTTAATTACTTTCAATGGCTTCTACTCTTACCAGCCCTTTAGCCTTTCAAAAGTCAATGCAGCCATGGTCTCCCATTGAAATTTCCATAGGCTTTCCCACTGAGATTCACATTGGGTAACCCATAGAGACTTACATTGAGATTCCCATTGAGTCTCTCATGAGGTCTCCCATCCAGCCCATGACTGAGGCTCCTACTGCTTAGCTTTAACAGTCTGTCAAGGGCATGCACAATGGGTTTACAATGGCTGCTGACATGCTGGCTTCCCATCTGTGGGACTTTTGAAGAGGCATACATTAGTAAAAGTCAGTTTTAATTACTTTCAATGGCTTCTACTCTTACCAGCTCTTTAGCCTGTCAAAAGTCAATGCAGCCATGGTCTCCCATTGAAATTGCCATAGGCTCTCCCACTGAGATTCCCATTGGGTAACCCATAGAGACTTTCATTGAGATTCCCATTGAGTCTCTCATGAGGTCTTCCATCCAGCCCATGACCGAGGATCCTGCTGCTTAGCTTTAACAGTCTGTCAAGGACATTGCTCGATCGTTCAGTCCCTCCCCGCTCCAGATCTGAAATGGGGTCTTTGATCCGAGCACAGCATCTGCACGATGTATGGAGATACTTCCATAGCACTGAAAGGGACTACACCTATCTGTCGCCTCGGTTCCGCTCATACAGCAGACTAGACTACATTTTGGTCGATGACGCCTTGTTGCCCCAATGTGTTTCTGCTGACATTGGGAGCATAGCTTGGTCGGACCATGCCCCTGTATCCATTCGGATCGCAGATGTCCAAGCAGAGTGTCCCCTGGCAGATGGAGGGTGAACGACTATCTTCTTGCGGACCCGACAAACAGTGCGGACCTATTGGATCAACTGAGGGATTACTTTACCCACAATGACTCCCCTGAGATTCTAGATGACACCTTTTGGTTCACCCACAAAGCCGTTACCAGGGGCCTTCTTATTAATATGGCAGCTGTTGCTAAAAAGAAACACCTGGGGGGGCGTGTCCAGCTGCTGATGGCGACGGACGCATCCTAACTGAGCTCCTCACTCAGAGCCACTGTAAACGGCATTTCCCGGCATTTCCCGACCCCTCTGGACCTCCAGCGGCTTCCCACACGCAGCGGACCTTCTCTGGACGACCCCCAGCATGCCGCGGGCTTCCTCCCGAAAACGGCTCACAGAGAACAAGGTAACTGCGTACTTTGAGCCGGGCAGACAGCGCGACTCCCCTCACAACATGGCGCCGGAGCGCCCGCCTCCTTCCTCCCCGGCTGCACAGCGATCCCCTCATAACATGGAGGTTATAGGGGGAGAGGAGAGTGATGATAGAGGGCCGGTCACCCAGGGAGCTATTAAGGCACTATTGGCAGCACAGAGACTTTCCATTCTTGAAGATATGAAGGGGCTCGTGGGCACCCTGAGGGAGGACATGGGAGTGCTGGCTGGGAGAACAGAGCATTTGGAATCAAAGATGGCAGACTTTGCCTCCGCACACAACAGCCTTGCTGACAGCCACGCTGGGCTGGACAGAGAGGTGGGGATGGTGTCCTCAACTATATGTCACTTGGAGGACCAGCTTAGAAAAAATAACCTAAAGCTGCGGGGCATACCAGAAGAGGGAGATGCGACAGAAGTGGCCAAGGCTTTTCTGATTGCGGCCCTCCCTGAGTCTCCCCAAGACCACCTGGATATCGAGAAAGCCTTCCGGATCCCTAAGCCGGCGAGGCTCCCTCCTGAGGTGCCGAGAGATATCTTAGTGTCCCTGCTGAGATCTGGGATCAGAGATCGGCTGCTGGGGCGCATGAGTAATGGCCCCCCCCTGCCGGAGCCCTTCTCGGGGGTCCAAGTGTACCCTGACCTGTCCCCAGGGACTCTGGCCCGCAGGAGGGACTTCGCTTCTAGCTGCAAGATTTTGAGAGACAACGGAATTTTCTACAGTTGGGGCTCCCCTGCGGCTGTTAACTTTAAGCATAAAGGAAAGAGGCACTCGTTCCCTTCCCCCACTGCATTGAGGAAGACCCTCAAATCATGGGGACTGATCACACCGAGTGCTCGTCCCTCCCCGCGACGTGACTCTAACAAGAATGCAGGAGAAGACTCGGCGGCAGCTGAGGCCCCATGAGGGTCCAAACCTGGAAAATTAACTTCCCAGTGGCTCTGGATGACTTGCTCTTTTTCGTTCGGGATTTCTTTTACCTCTAGACCACCTTCTCAATCCCTCCTGAACTTTGTGGATTGGTGGGTGACCGAGCCGGACGTGGCCTGACTCCGAGTCTCTCGGGGTGGGCGCATGCCGGACATTGGAACATCCTATAAGACTTGAGGTGGTCAGGGGATTTATTCCCCCCCCCCCTAATTTACTTCTCTCTTGGCCCGAGGGGTCAAGGGAGATAGGTGGAGTTTACATTCTCGTTACTTATTGTGAGTCGTGTATAGTTTGACTGTGATTTTGTGATTCTCTCCTACCCCAGTCCCTTCCCCCCCCTTGTTATCTAACCCGTTCGCATCTACCCCCTCTTTGGCCCTCCGGGTGTCGGGGACTCGGTACTCTCCCAACACTCACCTTCCCCCCCCTCTGCTCTCCCCCCCATCTTCCCTCTCTCTTTCTTTTCTCTCCCCCCCACTACCCCACTCCCTTCTCTCTCTTTACCCCCCTTCTTTTCCTTTCTTTTCCTTTCGCCACCTTTTGCCAACCTTTGAGTCGCTTTGGTTTAGTGGGTATCTGCCCCCCCTACTCTAGGGAGCGGCTACCATGAATCTTAAACTGCTGTCCCTCAACACTAAAGGGCTAAACTCCCCAGCCAAACGTTCCTTCCTTTGGAAGGAGATTAAAACGTCAGAGGCAGATATTGTGTGTATCCAGGAGACTCACCTGTTGGTGGGCGACACTCACAGACTCCGACATGCCTCTTTCCCCCATGTATTTCACGCATGTCACGTAGCAAAGAAAGCAGGGGTGAGCATCCTAGTAAAGGGCTCCGTACAGTTTCAACTATTGGATTGTACTATAGATCCTGCAGGGAGGTATTTAATATTGAAATGTGAAATCGCGGGTGAGACCTATACCTTGGCGAATGTATACGCCCCAAATACAGGACAACTAAAATTTGTGAAATCCCTTCTGGGAAAACTTAGAGAAGTTTCCCTAGGTAAACTTATCATCTGTGGAGACTTTAACGTAATAATGGAGAGCCGTCTGGACTCCTCCTCCCCCACCTCTCGGGGGGGAAGGACTCTAGGTTCCATGTGCCGGGAGCACCGCATCCACGATATATGGAGATACCAGCATGCCGAGGAGAGGGATTATTCCTTCTTCTCGCATGTACATGGATCCTACTCTCGTATTGATCTTTTCCTGGTGAACGACGCTGCCCTGGGAGCCTGCCGGTCCTCAGAGGTGGGGGTCATCACCTGGTCAGATCACGCACCCATAACATTGGAGATTTCGGTGGGATCGGGAGGCGGTGCTCCCCGTCGCTGGAGGTTAAATGCAGGCATCTTAGCGGACTCCCGAGTGGTTGGAGAGCTTGATGCTAAATTACAGGATTACTTCTCCTTGAACGATGGCGGGGAGGTCACGGATGATACGCTGTGGTACGCCCACAAGGCGGTCATCCGGGGCCTTCTCCTTCAAAAAGCCTCCCAGATAAAGAAACACCGAGAACAACTGAGACGGGATTGGACAGAGGAGATAGGTGTATTGGAGACAACCCACAAAAAGAACCCGTCCTCTTCTTTGCTGTCCCGGATCCTAGCCCTTCGCACTAAACTGAGAGCTCTTCTCCTCCAGCAATACGAGAAGTCATTGCGGAAGTTGAAAACAAAATATTATGCGATGGGGGACAGAGCAGGAGCCTTGTTGGCTCGTCGTTTAAAAAAGAGGGATGCTAAAACGATGATTTCCTCAATGAAACGCTCGGATGGGAGAGTGGTCAGGGATCCGTCCGGGATGGTTGAGGTGTTCGCCTCTTATTATGAAAAACTGTACAATCTTAGAGACGATATCAACACCCCCCAACCTACACTTACTACGATCAGGGACTTCCTTCGGGACTTGGATCTCCCCACTCTCTCAGCTGAAGACCTCCACAAATTGAATGAGCCTCTCTCTCATTCCGAGATCGACAAAGTGATTATCTCGCTAAAATCCAACTCGGCTCCAGGCCCGGACGGGCTTGCGAACGAGTACTATAAGTCATTTCGCCCAGTCCTTACGCCTTACCTGCTTCGCCTGTTTTCTTTTTGGCAAACAAGGGGATCAATCCCGAGCCAGGCCTTGGAGGCCACCATTACGACTATCCCCAAGCAGGGGAAGGCGCCGGACCGCCCCGAAAATTACCGTCCTATTTCTCTATTGAACGTGGACTTAAAAGTGTTTGCGAAGGTGTTGGCGGTCAGACTGTCGACGGTGATCCCCTCCCTGGTCCACCCAGACCAAGTGGGGTTCGTGCTCAACAGGCAAGCTAGAGACGGGACTCGCAGAATGCTAAATTTGATGGAGGTGGGTGAGAGGTGGGGGGTCCCCTGTGCATTCCTGTCCCTAGACGCGGAAAAGGCGTTTGACAGGATACACTGGGGATACCTACGGGAGGTTCTCTGCACCCTCGGCTTTTCGGGCCCCATCTTATCGGCAATCCTCGGCCTATACTCCCACCCCTGTGCTAATGTCTTTTCAGCAGGCTTTTTGTCCCGGACTTTTAAGATTTCTAATGGGACCAGACAGGGTTGCCCACTCTCCCCCCTGATCTTCGCCCTATTGATGGAGCCCTTGGCGGTCTCCCTTAGGGCGGATCCTTCGATCACTGGAATTCAGGTGGGAGACAGGGCTCATGTGGTGGGCCTATATGCCGATGATGTTATCATCTCCGTCACTGATCCGACTTCCTCGCTTCCCGGGATAGTTGAGATACTTGACCTGTTTGCCCGGGCCTCATACTATAAGTTGAATGCAAGTAAATCGGTGATCTTTCCGGTCCACGTTCCGAGGGAGATGGCCGAACGCCTCGCTAGGTCATACCCATTTAACTGGCGCCCTCAGGGCATCCAATATTTGGGGATCTGTCTTTGTCCTACGACGGAGATAGCCTCCCGTAATGTAACTAAACTTCTGGGAGACCTGAGGGAGGCACTTGAAACCTTTCCAGTAGCATCCTTGTCTTGGATGGCGAGGGTGCAGGCCGTGCGGATGCTGTGGCTCCCAAAGATCATCTACCTATTCAGATGCTTACCAATTGCTTATTCGGCTAGGGACGTCGCACGCCTTCAGTCTGTAGTCAACACCTTCATTTGGGCCAAAAAGCCCCATAGAGTAAAGAGAGGTACTATGTATCTCCGACTAGCCGGCAGAGGGATGGGGGTCCCAAATGTCAGAATGTATCTTAAAGCTGTAATTTTGGAAACGGCAAGAGACTGGTGGAAGGAGGGAATAGACTCAGGCTGGAGACAAATAGAAGCCCACTTATCCCCAGGGAGTTCACTGAAACTCCTCCTCGCGGCTGAATCTCTGGGAAAGGTAGACAGGGAAGGACTCTTGCAATCAATGACAGCCCTACTTGAGGAATGGGGAAGTCTCACAAATAGTTGGTCTAAACTCCCGACCTCTGAGATTCCCCTATCCGCAATTCAGCTTCATGTTCCCTCCCTGAGCCTTACCCGGTGGAGGGAGCATGACTTGGACAAGCTGAGCGACCTCATGATCCAAAACAACCTGATGTCCTTCTCGGAATTTGTGGAATCCCACCCGTCCCTGGAACACACATTTTTACAGTTTTATCAGGCTATGCATTTTCTCCGCTCCAAAAAGTGCAAACATAATCTGTCCCCTACAGGCCAGTCCCCCCTGCTGCACTTCATCTCCATGGAAGCAGAGAGTCCCAAGGGCCTGTCGCTTCTATACAGGGGATTGGTGGATGGCAATTCTCTGTCCAGGCCCCCCTGTATGGAGAGGTGGGAGCGTGACCTGAGTTTTTCTGCCACCCTAGAGGAATGGGAAGGAGCCGTGCAATGCACGATGCGGGCTACCAGATGCATTAATCATGTCGAACTTTTGAAAAAAATTCATCTGCGCTGGTATACCCCCCCTCTAGACTGGCGAACTTTGGTCGAGGTACCTCCCCCCTCTGTTGGAGACAATGTGGTCAAAGGGGAGACATGGCCCACATGTGGTGGGGATGCCCCAGACTGACTCCGTTTTGGCTGCTGGTGGCTAGCCTCTTGGAGACTCTCACGGGGATTAAAATCTCTCTGACACCGCAGCTGGCTACCCTCCACATTGGTTGTGAGGACTTCCCACCAGTGCCGCGTCATCTTCTTACATATATACTCACAGCGGCCAGAACATGCATAGCGGCAAAATGGAAGCTTGACTCCCCACCCTCCATGGCAGACCTGGTAGAACGATTGAACTCGATATTCTGCCACGAGTACTATCTTGCTCTAGACGTTGGCTCGAGACGTTATGTAACAGAGGCCTGGGACTTATGGGCTTCTCACCCATTGGCTCTTCAGATACCATGCTGAATTGAACGACTGTTCTCTGTTGGTATATGGGGCTCTCTCTCTCTCTCTCTTTCTCTCTCCCTCTCTCGGCTTCCCTTTTCTTTCTTTCTTCTCCTTGCTCCTACGGTAGTAGTTTCCCCTCTGTCCTCCCCCCCTTTCCCTGACCACCCCCTGACTACCCGGAGGACTCTGACCCCTGTCTTCCCTTCCCCTCCCTCCCCCTTTTATCCCTGCAGTTTTTAGTCTTCCTCCACCCCTATTTTACGACAACTCGAGTGCCGGGATAATATGGATACAAAACTCACTATCAATTATTAGAACACTTGAAGCTAATCCATGTTTTGTTTATCCCCCTAGAAACAAATGTCAGCATACCAGCTTTAACTCGAAAAATGTAACAACTGACTTTATTATATGAGGAAGACTATACTTATACTTGTATTGTTTCACTAATAAGTTTTATACTCTAATAAACACTTATATTGAAGACAAAAAGAAACACCTAGCAGCCCTTACACAAGCCACTGACAGGCTACAGCGGCTAGAGCGTCAACACAAACTGGCCCCCACTCCTAAAGTGTTGGAAGAATTAACCTGTGCACGTCAAGATCTTAGGTCCCTTTTACTCGTTAAAGTAGAGAAACATCTTAGGAAAGTTAAGGCCAAATATTATGCCCTAGGTGATAGAGCTGGTGCAGTTTTGGCTAAAAGAGTTAAACGCGCAGAAATCCTTACTAAAATTTCCTCTCTACTTGGAAAGGGTGGCTCCCAGGTTACTAGCCCTATAGACATAGCTGCTGCTTTCGGCGACTATTATTCCTTCTTATACAGTTTGTCATCTGACCCTTCATCTCCACAGACATCCCAGTCCTCCATAAGCTCCTTTTTGGATAGGGCCTCCCTTCCTAAAGTATCTGCAGACCAACTATCACGTCTCAACACCCCTTTAACACTGGCAGAGGTTTCGGCAGCCATCCTTAACGCTAAAAAGCACTCTGCACCGGGCCCCGACCGTTTTTCCTTTACATACTATTCACAGTTTTCTTCTGTTCTATCCCCCTACCTTCTTCGTCTTTTCAGTCATTGGCAGTCGACTGGATCAATTTGGCGGGAGGGGCTGGAGGCCACAAATGTCATGCTCCCTAAGCCGGGGAAGACTCTGAACGCGCCTGGTGATTTTAGGCCTATCGGTCTCCTGAACTGTGACGCCAAGCTTTACGCCAAGGTTTGGTCGTCAAGGCTTCAGGAGGTCCTCCCCTGTTTGGTCGACCCTGTCCAAGTGGTTTTGTTCCCAACCAACAGACAAGGGACGGCACGCGTAGAATCATAGATCTATTGGATGTGGTGGAGAGGGGGAGTATCCCCAGTGCATTCCTGTCTCTCGATGCTGAGAAAGCCTTCGACAGGGTGCACTGGGGGTACATAGCCAAGGTTTTGCGCAGATTTGGTCTGGATGGGCCTATAGCAAGGGCTATTTTAGCCCTATATTCCTCCCACTCAGCCTCGGTGCTTGCCTTGGGTTTTCTTTCCCCCTTTTTTTTGATTTCTAATGGCACCCACCAAGGCTGCCCCCTCTCCCCGCTTATTTTTTGCTCTGGTAATGGAGCCTTTAGCCTCCATTGTGAGACAAAATCCAAAGATTGAGGGTATACCGGTAGGCGATAGATCCTATAAAATAGGATTATATGCCAATGATGTTATTGTCACCTGTAAGGCTGTCGAGGACTCTTTGGACGAACTCATTTCTACCCTAGCTGATTTCTCTAAAGCCTCCTTATACAAGCTTAACCTTGCTAAATCTTCTATTTTCCCTCTGAATCTTTCCTCTGCTGTGATGACTCGTCTACAATCTAAATACTCCTTTACATGGGCTCCTTCTGGATGCACTTATCTAGGGATACAAATAATACATCTTCATTAGAGATGAGCGAGTACTAAAATGCTCGGGTGCTCGAAGCTCTGGCCGAGCATCCCAAGATACTCGCGTACTCGGCCAGAGCACCGAGCCCAATGTAAGTCAATTAGTGACAGGCTCCGCCCACAGACTTCTGGTTATAAAATGAGTGTTTCTGGGAAAGGGCGGGAGGGTGGGCTTTTTCAAATCGCCGCAGCATACAACACCTTGCTGTGGCCCCCAGAGGGATCCTAACAATCAATCTGCTCTCTGTGAGGTGCCAGCTCACTGTGTGCACTGAAGGGAGCAGTGTATTTGTGTCAGATCGATAATTATTACCGAGGAGTCCGAGCATCTCGGTGGTACTCGGTGCTCGCCGAGCATCCCGAGTACCGGGATACTCGTGCGAGTAACGAGTAGCGCTGAGCATACTCGCTCATCCCTAATCTTCATAAAATAGTACGAGTCAACAGTTATCTCTTTCTTCAAGATATTCGAGCTCTTCTAGACAAAATACCCATCGTATCCCTGTCCTGGATGGCTAGGATTCAGGTGGTTAAAATGCTTATTCTGCCCAAACTGCTGTACCTATTCCGTTGTCTCCCTCTTTACTCCCCAGTCAGATATACCTCTGCCTTTCAAAAACTACTGAATTCTTTTATATGGAATAACAAACCACATAGGGTCTCTCATAAAATATTGTCTCTGGCCTATGCGGAAGGAGACCTGGGTGTCCCTGACATTAGGTCCTACCAGTTGGCGGTCCTACTGGAGCCTGCTAAGATCTGGTGGGAAGTCCCCCCCTCTCAGGACGCACGGCTTCGCATTGAAGCATACTACTCCCCCAGAGGATCCCCCAGACTATTGTTGGAGGCTGCTCTGCTGCAATCCTACAAATCCCCTCGCCTTCTAGCCACAATGTCATCGTTACTTAAAATTTGGACATCTGTCGGTAGGAAAAAATTTTTTTTCCTGCTGAGGGACATCTCAATGGAGGCCCTTGAGCTGCTGGTTAACAATCTATCCCTGGCTTGCTGGAGACTCGGGGGTGCGGTTGCGTTGCATGACTTGTTTGGTGACACAGGCCTCGAGACCTTTGAATTTTTGTCCCACAAATATGGCATTCCGAACACTCTGTTCTTCCAGTATCTTCAGGTCTGCCACCTTTTGAACTCTTCCCAGGTCCTCTCACTGGAAGTATCGTGCATGACCAGTCCATTGCAGCGTTTATTCAAATCAAAGGGCCCCTTACCCCATGGCATCTCAGTTTTGTATACAGTTCTCCGTAGCCCCGAGGGATCCCAGAAGCTTCCCTTTATGCTGGCCTGGGAATCTCATCTATCCTTCTTGGCATCCCCAGAGACCTGGCGCCAAGACGCAGTCCATACGAGTAAGTTCACTTCTTGCATCAACCATCTTGAGCAGGCGAAAAAGATCCAACTCAGCTGGTACATCTCTCCTGCCAAAATGTCTAAATTTGGGAGACCCACTTCTTCCCTCTGTTGGAAACAGTGCTCTCAGGTGGGCACCCTTATCCATATGTGGTGGGACTGCCCTAAGGTCTGGGAGTTCTGGAGGGAGGTGGAGAAGGTTCTGGTGGAGGTGATGCGGCTCCCAGTTGTTCTCTCGGGGCCTCTAGCTGTACTGGGTATAGGCATTGATGAATTCCCACCGTTGCTTCAGCCTATTCTCACAAACATTTTGGTTGCAGGTAGACGATGTGTGGCCCGTCATTGGAGGTTACATACTGTACCATCTATCAGGGAACTGATAGATCAGTTGAACCTGCATTATAGCTATGAGGATATCTTAGCCCACGACCTGGCTAGGAGGTCTAAGGTGTCAATGTGGTGGGACCCCTGGATCTCATCCATTTATCATGTAACTCGCCATCAACTCTGTAGACAAATCTCTCTATATGGAACTTATTGTAACATTTTGTACTGCCCTCTTGTCCTCCCCTTCGTACGTATAAGAGTTTGTTCCTTCCCCTCCCTCTTCTGCAGTTTTTTGCTTTCCCTATGAATGTTAGCCCAATGAAGTTGTGCGGGCCTGCTGTTTTTTTTTTTGCCTTCAAAAATCTTAATAAACACTATTGGTTTAAAAAAAAAAGAATTTTGCCAGATGTATGGGTGCAAAAAGATCAGAACAACCCCGTATCATCCTCAAACTTACGGATTCTGTGAGAAAATTAAAAACATCGTTATCGACATGCTGAAGATCCTACCGTTAGAGCAAAGAAACCAATGGCCGGAGAAACTACCTGATTTGATCGACATGTATAATCACATTTCAGTAAGTTCTACCAACTGTACACCAGCATACCTGATGAGAACTAGTACAGGAAAATTACCCGTAGACTTGGAACTCGGAGTAGTAGATCCTGAAGCAGACCACGCCATTGCAAACTGGAAAACTCATTGCCTAGAGCAGTATAAAAAAGTTCAAACCAGTGTCGAAAACAACCTGGAGAAATCCCGTGCAAAGCAAGAAAGGGATTATAACAAGCATTCTCCAGCAGAACCAATACCACCTGGAAGTATGGTCCTAAAAAGGAGAAGAACTCGTCATAAATTGGATGATCGATGGGAATATGAACCCTATATCCTACTAGACTCAGGAAATGACATCGATAAAGTCTGCGTTATCAGCAAAGATGGAGGAAGAACCAGACAGACTGTATCCAAAGATCACCTTAAAAAGTGTCTGCTAGGTTGGGAAGATCAAGAACTTAACAATCAGCCCATTCAAGAGTTTGAGCCAACTCCAGAATTAAGTCCAATCCCAGAACAGAAGAAGAAAGTAATCTCTACCATCTTAGGAGACTTCCCAGAAGATTGGCCTCAACAAAATGGAGCCATCATAGTGCCAGTACTAAACTTCTACCAACCCCATGAAGAGATGCCCAGGAATCAGGAAGACATACCCATTGCTAGAGAATCTGAGGATGCTGCAATCGGTACACCTGCTAGCCCAGTACTGAAACTAAGGCCATGCAGAAGCTCACCTGAAACACCTGCACCAAGCTCAACACTAGACACCTCACCTGAGACAGTGACACCTGTAGTGCGGAAATCACATAGGAGCACACGAGGTCAACTCCCGTCTAGGTTTGGAGAGTGGATATAAAGTAAGGTAGAACACATTGAGGAAACTTGTAAATAGTAAACTGTATAAAAGAGTGTAAATAGTAGTGCACAGAAGGGTGGAGGAACTGGGCCCTGTCCCAAGCACATTAAGTTAGGAACAGAAAGTGCCTGGGGTGGGGAGGTACCAGTTCTCCTAAGCCGAGACACCCATTGGGACCCCTGTTTATTGTTAAAACGTGAACTCTAAAAGACTTTTCCTCTTTCTTACGCGGAGCGTACAGAGACTTTACTGTATAGACTCTTATGGAACTGAACTTTCCCCTTTTGAACTTTTAAAAATTTCAAATGGACTATGGTTAATGGACTAACGTAGCAACAAACATTTCAAAAGCCTGCGGTGGATGGACTAGCACCGTATGGACTAAGCCGTTTTCTATTTTTCAAATATTTTTCAGTGTCTTTTTGTAAATTTTTCTATTGTCAGACTTTGTACATATGTTATCTGTTTTATTGTTATTATTGTTATTCTTGTTAACACAAAAATGCTCAGTCCAGGAGTACTGATGTTACCTAGGGGTGTGTGTGGCGCCCTGGTCACGCAGGTAACCACAGATCTCTCTAATGCACAGCTGGATTTCCACAGCAGGTACCTACTACATACAACACCTTCCACCCCGGCATTGTAGGGGGAGCCCCACTTGCTGACTTTAGACAAGATCCCCTATATATACTGCTGCTGGGGGAGGAGCTATTCAGAGTGTGTACAGACGCTAGAAAAGCTGCAAGGAAGTCCTGGTGGTCGGTGCTGTGTTCAGGCCGGAGCCAGTGACCCGGAGTGGCCCTTCTGCGTCCCACAAGCCTAAGTGGAACTGAAGGCAGGGAGCTCAGAACAGAAAAAGGAGCGAGGAACTTGAGAGAGTTCGTCCCAGGAGAAACGCAGGATATTGGGGATGCGCACCTGTGGGGGACTTTAGGCCCACAGAAAACCCCGTCGCACCGTGGAAGCTTCAGCTACCCGGTCTCCCAGGTGGGTCAAGAGAGGGAGCCAGACACAGCAGGCCAGCCGCAGTGTCCAGAAAGGGTCATCCCGGAGACCGCACAAGACGAGAGAGAGACAGGCAAAGGAAGAGAGTGGAGGCAAGACAGTCTACAGCAGGCTGTGCTTCCGAAACTACACAAAGCAGAGGAGGCCTTATACCCACTTGCTGTGGGGACCCACTGTGCAGCCCGTTCAGCCGTCAGTGCCCTGGATCGTTTACCTGCTCAACACCAGTAAAAGGTAAAAGAGACTTGGCTGTGTGCGTGTATCCTCATTCTCCACTGCCAACACCCATCATAGACTGTACCAACTCTCCCCACACGATCCCAGCTCCACTATAAGCTACCCCTACTCACTACGCTGCCCCGGAGGTCCAGTCCTGCCTGCGGAGGACTACACCATCTCAGCTGCAATACCACCGACCTCCGGAGGACTGTGGCGGCGCTGGTGCACATCACCAGACAGTGCAGGTGGCGTCCCGACATACTATAAACTTGTATATACTCCCCTGTACATAATCCCCTTTTGAAGTGTCACCCAGGACACAGGATCAGGCGCGGCTGCCATTCCCCTTGACAAAGTTAACCCTCTGCTGCCTGATACCCTATGCCCTGGGGCTCGACAGGTAACTCTCTGGACACCTTATTTCTAGCACAGGATGGACATGAAGCAACGAAGTCGTGGACGTATTGACGGATAGTAGGCCACCAATAGTGACGAGAGATCAAAGAGAGAGACTTCTTAACTCCTACATGACTGGCAATTCTCGACGAGTGTCCCCATGCCAGGACCGCCTTCTTCTGATCCTGTGCTACGAAGGTCTTCCCCAGAGGAAGTCGAATTACACGTAAGGAAGCCACGGTGATTATCTTGGTAGGATCGACGATATGGAAGGTCTCCTCTTCCACATCCGACTGCTGGAAGGACCTTGACAGAGCATCAGCCTTGACGTTTTTTACTGCCAGGCCGGAAGTGCAGATCAAAGTTGAAACGGGCAAAGAACAGGGACCACCGGAACGGCCGGGGTTTAAGCTTCTTGGCGGACTGGAGATAAGCCAGGTTCTTGTGGTCTGTGAAGATAATGAACGGATGAACGGCACCCTCGAGGAGGTGTCTCCACTCCTACGATGCCAATTTGATGGCCAGCAATTCACGATCCACAATAGAGTAGTTGCGCTCCGATGAGGTAAATGCTTTGGAGAAAAACCCACAGGTGACTAACCGACCTGAAGAGGATTTCTGGGAGAGGACAGCCCCCGCTCAATGGAGGAGGCGTCTACCTCTACAATGAACTGTCTGTTTACCTCTGGTCGGTTGCAAGGCAGGAGCCTCGGAGAAGGAGCGCTTTAAGGTGGAAAAGGCGTTCTCAGCCTCTGGGGTCCAGTCGCAGGCTTTTGCTCCATTACAGATGAGAACCGTGATTGGCTTGATCAAGGACAAGAAATGGGGAATGAATTGCCTGTAATAATTTGCAAAACCAAGGAACCACTGAATAGCCTTAGTCCCCACAGGACAGGGCCACTTCAGCACGGCAGAGAGCTTCTCAGGATCCATCCGTAATCTGGAGTCAGAGATGATGTGTCCGAGAAAGGGCAAAGAGGTCTGCTCAAAGACACATTTTTCCATCTTGGCATACAACCGATTCTTCCTCAGTCGCAGGATGACTTGCTGCACGTCCCGTCTATGAGAGGACAAATCTGGGGAGAAGATGAGGATATCGTCCAGATATACCACCACACACGTGTACAACAGATCACAAAAGATGTCATTGACGAACTCCTGAAACACTGCGGGAGCGTTGCACAACCTGTACGACATGACCAAATACTCACAATGGCCGTCCCTGGTGTTCAAATCCGTCTTCCATTCGTCTCCAGCATGTATGCGAACCAGGTTGTATGCTTCTCGGAGGTCTAATTTCGTGAAGATGCGAGCCTCTTTGAGCCTGTCAAAGAGCTCTGGAATCAGTGGCAGGAGGTATTTGTTCTTGACGGTGATGGCATTCAAGCCTCTGTAATCTATGCAGGGTTGAAGGGTGCCCTCCTTCTTCTTCACAAAGAAAAACCCAGCGACAGCAGGGGACGTGGATTTTCGAATGAAGCCCCTAGCCAAGCTGTCCGTGATGTACTCAGACATGGCTTGTGACTCGGTTGGAGACAACAGGTAGATTCATCCCTTGGGTGGTGTAGCACCAGGAACCAGATCAATAGGGCAATCATAAGGCCGATGAGGCGGGAGGACCTATGCCTCCGTTTTGTTGACGACATCTGCACACTGCCATTAGGCAGTTGGTAAACCAGGAAGAACAGAAGCCGGTTGCGGGTGGCAGAACAGACTTCAGGCATCTCTCATGGCAGAAAAGACCCCAACGCAGCACTTCCCCTGAGCGCCAGTCCAGGACAGGTTCATGAACCTGAAGCCAGGGAAGCCCGAGGAGCAGGGCATGGGAGACACCAGGCATGACGTAGAAGGCAATCTTTTCACGGCGTAGAGCCCCGATCTACACCTCCACTTCCTCTGTCACTTTGGTGATGATCTCCTGCAGTGGCCTGCCATCCACCGATGCAATCACGCAAGGTCACCAGAGGTATTACAGAGATTCCAAGTTGATTCACCGCCTCTTGCCGAATGAAATTTCCTGCTGCCCCAGAATCCACGTAGGCTAGCTCAGAAAAGCGTCTCTGCAGATGTATCACCTGCATAGGCAGGGTGAGGGGTTGAGAGGCATCACTCTCGCCTAGGACGGTCTCTCTTACGTGACCTAGGTGGAGGACTTCTCCTGGTCTTTCAGGACAATATCGGCACCGGACGGATCTCCTTTCCCTGGCGGTTTCACAGGAGCGCTCTTGGAAACGCAAGTTGATGCGAGTGGCTAGTGAGATCAAGTCCTCCAGCTCATCTGGGATCTCCCGACCCGCGAGTTCGCACTTTATCCTGCCGGAAAGGCCACGCTAGAAAGCTCCAGTCAGCGCTTCATTATTCCATCTCACCTCGGAAGAGAGGATGCGGAAACGATTGGCGTATTGCCCAACGGTGAGCGTCCCTTGATGGAGGTTGAAGAGTGACTCCATAGCAGATGCAACCTGACTGGGTTCATTGAAGACCCTCCAGAATGTCTCCAGAAAGTTTGACAAGTGGGAGACCGCTGGGTCATCACTAGTGATGAGCGAGTACTAAAATGCTCGGGTGCTCGAAGCTCGGGCCGAGCATCCCGAGATACTCGTGTACTCGGCCCGAGTAACGAGCCCAATGTTATCCTATGGGAGACACGAGTATTTTTATGAAATGACTGCCGGCAGCATGGAAAAAGCCTAAAAATGTCACAAAAGTCTCAGAAGAGTGCTGAAATGACATGGCAACACCATGGGGAAGACCCCTGGAAGCATTTCTCACTCAAAAGTCACAGCTGTGAACAATGTTGTCCGAGTTTCACGCCAATTTTACGGAGTCTCCAGAAAACCTTCCAAAATGACACCAAAATGAATATTTAGGGTGGAAATGTTAAGGGCACATACCCAATAGTGAGATACAGCTGGTGTATGTCACTTTTTGTGATTACATGAAAGATTTTACGTGAAAACATTGTGCGACACTCCGATGACCCTGACAAGAGACGTACATGAAGCCCTGTCTAGAAATAAAGTGCCCATTTTGAGGAACTGGATCTATTGTAGTATCTTCCTTTGCAAGGGCAGTCCAAAATTGGGAGGTTCACCAATGCCCCTGGATAGAGACGTGCAGGAGGGTCTGTTAACAAGAACTGGGTGTATTGTAGTATAGCCCTTTGGTCAGGGCAGCCAAAAATTGGGAGGCTCCTCTTTGTCCCTGGATAGAGACGTGCAGGAGGGCCTGTTAACAAGAACTGGGTGTATTGTAGTATAGCCCTTTGGTCAGGGCAGCCAAAAATTGGGAGGCTCCTCTTTGTCCCTGCTTACAGACATGTAGTAGGGCCTGTAACCCTCAAGTGGGTGTATTGTAGTATAGCCCTTTGGTCAGGGCAGCCAAAAATTGGGAGGTTCAACAATGACCCATGCTTACAGACATGTAGTAGGGCCTGTAACCCTCAAGTGGGTGTATTGTAGTATAGCCCTTTGGTCAGGGCAGCCAAAAATTGGGAGGTTCAACAATGACCCATGCTTACAGACATGTAGTAGGGCCTGTAACCCTCAAGTGGGTGTATTGTAGTATAGCCCTTTGGTCAGGGCAGCCAAAAATTGGGAGGTTCAACAATGACCCATGCTAACAGACATGTAGTAGGGCCTGTAACCCTCAAGTGGGTGTATTGTAGTATAGCCCTTTGGTGAGGGCAGCCAAAAATTGGGAGGCTCCTCTTTGTCCCTGGATAGAGACGTGCAGGAGGGCCTGTTAACAAGAACTGGGTGTATTGTAGTATAGCCCTTTGGTCAGGGCAGCCAAAAATTGGGAGGTTCAAGAATGACCCATGCTTACAGACATGTAGTAGGGCCTGTAACCCTCAAGTGGGTGTATTGTAGTATAGCCCTTTGGTCAGGGCAGCCAAAAATTGGGAGGTTCAACAATGACCCATGCTTACAGACATGTAGTAGGGCCTGTAACCCTCAAGTGGGTGTATTGTAGTATAGCCCTTTGGTGAGGGCAGCCAAAAAATTGGGAGGCTCCTCTTTGTCCCTGGATAGAGACGTGCAGGAGGGCCTGTTAACAAGAACTGGGTGTATTGTAGTATAGCCCTTTGGTCAGGGCAGCCAAAAAATTGGGAGGTTCAACAATGACCCATGCTTACAGACATGTAGTAGGGCCTGTAACCCTCAAGTGGGTGTATTGTAGTATAGCCCTTTGGTCAGGGTAGCCAAAAATTGGGAGGTTCAACAATGACCCATGCTTACAGACATGTAGTAGGGCCTGTAACCCTCAAGTGGGTGTATTGTAGTATAGCCCTTTGGTCAGGGCAGCCAAAAATTGGGAGGTTCAACAATGACCCATGCTTACAGACATGTAGTAGGGCCTGTAACCCTCAAGTGGGTGTATTGTAGTATAGCCCTTTGGTCAGGGCAGCCAAAAATTGGGAGGTTCAACAATGACCCATGCTAACAGACATGTAGTAGGGCCTGTAACCCTCAAGTGGGTGTATTGTAGTATAGCCCTTTGGTGAGGGCAGCCAAAAATTGGGAGGCTCCTCTTTGTCCCTGGATAGAGACGTGCAGGAGGGCCTATTAACAAGAACTGGGTGTATTGTAGTATAGCCCTTTGGTCAGGGCAGCCAAAAATTGGGAGGTTCAACAATGACCCATGCTTACAGACATGTAGGGCCTGTAACCCTCAAGTGGGTGTATTGTAGTATAGCCCTTTGGTCAGGGCAGCCAAAAATTGGGAGGTTCAACAATGACCCATGCTTACAGACATGTAGTAGGGCCTGTAACCCTCAAGTGGGTGTATTGTAGTATTGCCCTTTGGTCAGGGCAGCCAAAAATTGGGAGGTTCAACAATGACCCATGCTTACAGACATGTAGTAGGGCCTGTAACCCTCAAGTGGGTGTATTGTAGTATAGCCCTTTGGTCAGGGCAGCCAAAAATTGGGAGGCTCCTCTTTGTCCCTGGATAGAGACGTGCAGGAGGGCCTGTTAACAAGAACTGGGTGTATTGTAGTATAGCCCTTTGGTCAGGGCAGCCAAAAATTGGGAGGTTCAACAATGACCCATGCTTACAGACATGTAGTAGGGCCTGTAACCCTCAAGTGGGTGTATTGTAGTATAGCCCTTTGGTGAGGGCAGCCAAAAATTGGGAGGCTCCTCTTTGTCCCTGGATAGAGACGTGCAGGAGGGCCTGTTAACAAAAACTGGGTGTATTGTAGTATAACCCTTTGGTCAGGGCAGCCAAAAATTGGGAGGTTCAACAATGACCCATGCTTACAGACATGTAGTAGGGCCTGTAACCCTCAAGTGGGTGTATTGTAGTATAGCCCTTTGGTCAGGGCAGCCAAAAATTGGGAGGCTCCTCTTTGTCCCTGGATAGAGACGTGCAGGAGGGCCTGTTAACAAGAACTGGGTGTATTGTAGTATAGCCCTTTGGTCAGGGCAGCCAAAAATTGGGAGGTTCAACAATGACCCATGCTTACAGACATATAGTAGGGCCTGTAACCCTCAAGTGGGTGTATTGTAGTATAGCCCTTTGGTCAGGGCAGCCAAAAATTGGGAGGCTACTCTTTGTCCCTGGATAGAGACGTGTAGGAGTGCCTAAAAACATTTTTCCCATTGAAAAGGAGCGGGTCTCCTGTCGTTGTAATGCCCATTGTAACAGAATGGGCTAAAAAATTTACCACTGCGGGTATACCTCAAACAAAAGCCTAAGTATTGTAACGGTCATCATGGTGTCACATGAGGAGAAGGAGGAGCAGTCCAGCGATTAGCCAAAGTCCGGAAGTGTGTACCCATGGGTGAGTGGAGGTACATGTCAAATTCAAATAACAAAATTTAATTCAGTTGTCATTTGCTGGTGGTGTGGTGAAGTCTGGCCCAATCCAACCCTTGTTCATCTTGATCAGAGTCAGCCTGTCCGCATTTTCAGTTGACAGGCGGGTGCGTTTATCAGTGATGATTCCACCTGCAGCACTGAAAACACGCTCTGATAAAACGCTAGCGGCAGGGCAGGCCAGGACTTCCAAGGCGTAGAGAGCCAATTCATGCCACGTGTCAAGCCTGGAGACCCAATAATTGAAAGGCACCGAGGAATCTCGCAGTACAGTTGTTCGATCCGCAAGGTACTCCTTCAGCATCTGCCCAAACTTAGCATTTCTGGTGGCACTATCCCGCACCTCAGGGACTGTGGTACGTGAGGGGCTGAGAAAACTGTCCCACATCGTAAAGACAGTTCCCCTGCCTCTGGCGGATTGGACTTGTGCCCCTCTCGGCCGTACACCTTGGTTGTCCATCGAATCCTGAGCTATGCCGCTAGCGTTTTGGGAGGGGAATGATTTGACAACTTCCGTGACTATGGCCCTGTGGAACTGCTGCATTTTGGCTGACCTCTCCGCCTCAGGAATGAGAGACATAAAGTTCTCCTTGTAGCGTGGGTCTAAGAGTGTTGCCAACAAGTACTGATTGTCGGCCAAGATGTTCTGAACGCGAGGGTCACGAGACAGGCAGTTTACCATAAAGTCAGCCATGTGCGCCAGACTCTTAACAGCCATCACTTCAGTATCCAGACCAACACGATGACTAAACATGCTGTCCTCCTCCTCCTTCTCCTCCTCCTCCTCCTCATTTCCCCTGTCCTCTGACCAGCCACGCTGAATCGAGGATATGACTGATGTGCATGTCATATCCCCAATTTGGCCTGAGAGTTGCTCCATGTCTTCTTCCTCCTCCTCCTCCTCGTCATAGTCCTCCACTACACGTTGTGATGACATGAGGCTGGGCTGTGTGTTTTCACCCACACCCACTACAGTTTCTTGCTCTAAGTCATCGCGCTCGGCCTGCAATGCATCCTCTTTTATTTTCAGCAGAGATCGTTTTAGAAGGCAGAGTAGTGGTATGGTGACGCTAATAATGGCGTCATCCCCGCTCACCATCTTGGTGGAGTCCTCAAAGTTTTGGAGGACGGTGCATAGGTCCGACATCCATCTCCACTCCTCAGGCGTTATGTGTTGAGTTTGACCCATTTCCCGACTGCTTAGGTGATGCAGGTAGTCCACAACTGCCCTCTTCTGCTCACATATCGTGACCAACGTGTGCAGCGTTGAATTCCAACGCGTGGGGACATCACACACCAGTCTGTGGGCCGGAAGACGCAAACGGCGCTGAAAGCTGGCAAGGCCGGCTGAAGCAGCAGGTGACTTGCGAAAGTGTGCAGACAGACGCCGAACTTTTACCAGCAGGTCAGACACCTCCGGGTATGACTTCACAAACCTCTGAACCACCAGGTTGAGCACATGGGCCACGCATGGAACATGCGTCAGCTGCCCTCGCCTCAAAGCTGCCACCAGGATCCGGCCATTGTCACACACGACCTTTCCTGGCTTTAGGTTCAGAAGTGTGAGCCAGTGATCTGCCTGCTGTTTCAGAGCTGTCCACACCTCTTCTGCATTGTGGGGTTTGTCCCCTATGCAGACTAGCTTCAGCACAGCCTGTTGCCGCTTTGCAGAGGCAGTGCTGCAGTGCTTCCAGCTTGGGACTGGTGTGGAGGGTACAGTGCATGAGGATGCGCAGGAGGAGGAGGCTGAAGAGCATGACATACCGGAGCTGTAGAGTGTCGGTGAAACCCTGACAGAGGTAGGGCCTGCTATCCTTGGTGTGGGAAGGACGTGTTCCGTCCCTCGCTCAGACTGGGTCCCAGCCTCCACAATATTAATCCAGTGTGCCATCAAGGAGATGTAGCGGCCTTGCCCACAAGCACTTGTCCATGTGTCTGTGGTTAGGTGGACTTTGGCTGAAACAGCATTGTTAAGGGCACGTGTGATGGTGTTGGACACGTGGTTATGCAATGCGGGGACGGCACATCTGGAGAAATAGTGTCGGCTGGGGACCGAGTAACGTGGGACAGCAGCCGCCATCAGGTTGCGGAATGCGTCCGTCTCCACCAGACGGAAAGGCAACATTTCTAGCGCTATGAGTCGCGAAATGTGATCATTCAGGACTGTGGCATGTGGGGCATTGGCAGCGTATTTGCGCCTGCGTTCAAATGTTTGCTGAATGGATAATTGAACGCTGCGCTGGGACAAGGACGTGCTTGATGGTGGTGTAATTTGTGCGTGGGCAACTTCAGGTGCAGGGCCGGAGGCTTGTTCGCGGCCAGCATGGACAGGGGATTGGCTCGCATGCACAACAGGCGAAGACGTAGCAGTGACATCAGCACGCACCGCTCCTCTGTGTTACTTCCCACAAAGTCGGGTGCTTGGCTGACATGTGCCTGATCATGCTGGTGGTGGTCAGGCTGCTAGTTTTCGTACCCCTGCAGATAGTGGCATGGCAGGTGTGGCAAATGGCCTTTTTAGAGTCTTCTGGAGCCAACTTAAAAAACTCCCAGACTCGGGAAGACCGAACATTTGCACAGGCACCTTGAGTCGTGTTGTTGTTCCGGGGAACGGTTGCCTGCCTTCTGCCTGCGGACGCAACCCTGCTTCGTACTGCCTGTTGGGATGCTACGCCTCCCTCCCCCTGTGCACTGCTGTCCTCGCTCTGCATATCCTCCTGCCATGTTGGGTCAGC
Source organism: Allobates femoralis (assembly GCA_033576535.1). Taxonomy (NCBI): domain Eukaryota; kingdom Metazoa; phylum Chordata; class Amphibia; order Anura; family Aromobatidae; genus Allobates; species Allobates femoralis. Next base: position 479,534,834 of record JARQOC010000004.1, on the reverse strand, counting down.
TACTGGATCATCCACCACGTCGTCTTCCTCTTCCGCACCCTGATCCTCCTCCTGACTTCCTGGCAATTGTGTCTCATCATCGTCCACCCCTTGTTGAGACACTTTGACAACGTTCCGTTCGTCATAACGTGGCTGCTCAAATATTTGGGCATCTGTACATACCATCTCCTCATGACCCACTTCAAGAGGAGGTGGCGACAGGCCAGATTCTGCAAATGGATACGTGAACAGCTCTTCCGAGTGTCCTAGTGTGGGATCAGTAATGTCCGTGGACGTGTACTCGGCCAGGTGGTAGGAAGGAGGATCAGGTTGGGAAATGTGCGGTGCAGTATGACGGCTACTGACAGTTGACCGTGTGGAAGACAGGGTGTTTGTGGAGTTGCCCATCTGACTTGAAGCATTATCCGCTATCCAAGTAACAACCTGTTGACACTGGTCTTGGTTCAACAGTGGTGTACTGCTGCGGGCCCCAAGAATTTGTGACAGGACGTGCGAGCGATGAGATGTGGCCCTTTGTTGTTACGAAATTAGTGCTTGCACACGACCTCGGCCTCTGCCTGCACCACCATCATGTCCACTTCCTTGTTCCTTGCCAATGCCCTTGCCAACGCCTTTGCGCATTTTGCCTGTATACAGTGACAACTGTCTGGTGACTGTTGAGGTCACAGGAGATTAGGATTTTAGTTCCCTAACCTGTATAAAGGTATGACGTACAACAGTGTGGTGACTGTTGAGATGACAAGAGTTAGGATTTTAGTTCCCTAACCTCTTTAAAGGTATGACGTACAACAGTGTGGTGACTGTTGAGATGACAAGAGTTAGGATTTTAGTTCCCTAACCTCTTTAAAGGTATGACGTACAACAGTGTGGTGACTGTTGAGATGACAAGAGTTAGGATTTTAGTTCCCTAACCTGTATTAAGGTAGTACGTACACCTGTCTGGTGACTGTTGAGATGACAAGAGTTAGGATTTTAGTTCCCTAACCTGTAAAAAGGTATGACGTACAACAGTGTGGTGACTATTGAGATGACAAGAGTTAGGATTTTAGTTCCCTAACCTCTTTAAAGGTATGACGTACAACAGTGTGGTGACTGTTGAGATGACAAGAGTTAGGATTTTAGTTCCCTAACCTCTTTAAAGGTATGACGTACAACAGTGTGGTGACTGTTGAGATGACAAGAGTTAGGATTTTAGTTCCCTAACCTGTATAAAGGTATGACGTACAACAGTGTGGTGACTGTTGAGATGACAAGAGTTAGGATTTTAGTTCCCTAACCTGTAAAAAGGTATGACGTACAACAGTGTGGTGACTGTTGAGATGACAAGAGTTAGGATTTTAGTTCCCTAACCTCTTTAAAGGTATGACGTACAACAGTGTGGTGACTGTTGAGATGACAAGAGTTAGGATTTTAGTTCCCTAACCTGTAAAAAGGTATGACGTACAACAGTGTGGTGACTGTTGAGATGACAAGAGTTAGGATTTTAGTTCCCTAACCTCTTTAAAGGTATGACGTACAACAGTGTGGTGACTGTTGAGATGACAAGAGTTAGGATTTTAGTTCCCTAACCTCTTTAAAGGTATGACGTACAACAGTGTGGTGACTGTTGAGATGACAAGAGTTAGGATTTTAGTTCCCTAACCTCTTTAAAGGTATGACGTACAACAGTGTGGTGACTGTTGAGATGACAAGAGTTAGGATTTTAGTTCCCTAACCTGTATTAAGGTAGTACGTACACCTGTCTGGTGACTGTTGAGATGACAAGAGTTAGGATTTTAGTTCCCTAACCTGTATTAAGGTAGTACGTACACCTGTCTGGTGACTGTAATGGTTTCAGGAGACGATTTTAGTCCCTAACCTGTATTAAGGTAGTACGTACACCTGTCTGGTGACTGTTGAGATGACAAGAGTTAGGATTTTAGTTCCCTAACCTGTATTAAGGTAGTACGTACACCTGTCTGGTGACTGTAATGGTTTCAGGAGACGATTTTAGTCCCTATCCTGTATTAAGGTAGTACGTACACCTGTCTGGTGACTGTTGAGATGACAAGAGTTAGGATTTTAGTTCCCTAACCTGTATTAAGATAGTACGTACACCTGTCTGGTGACTGTAATGGTTTCAGGAGACGATTTTAGTCCCTAACCTTTATTAAGGTAGTACGTACACCTGTCTGGTGACTGTTGAGATGACAAGAGTTAGGATTTTAGTTCCCTAACCTGTATTAAGGTAGTACGTACACCTGTCTGGTGACTGTAATGGTTTCAGGAGACGATTTTAGTCCCTAACCTGTATTAAGGTAGTAAGTACAAGAGTGTGGTGACTCTAATGGTCACAGAAAAGCTTGGATTCCAATCTGTATCACCCTGCCTATATCCTCCTAGATTAGTCCTGAGAAGGACTGTTCTGGTCACTGGAAAGCTTGGGCTCCGATCTGGATCACCCTGCCTATATCCTCCTAGATTAGTCCTGAGAAGGACTGTTGTGGTCAGCAGCAGCAGTTTGCAGCCCTGCTCCGGATCTACCTGTAAGGGCCGCAAATCTGTCCCTAAGCAGCAGCAGACACTCTCCCTACACTCACTGTCTGGAAGGCTGTGTGCCGAGCACAGCGAGCCGGGAGTTATAAAGGCTCGGTGACGCTGTGCAGGCCGGCCAATCACTGCTATGCCACAACTAACAGGGCTGTGGCATTGCAGTGGTCTGCCAGCCAATCCCTGCACGTGGGCTGGCTCTCAAAAGAGTGCCAACATGCAGAGATGACGACCACGAGCACAGCACGAGTATCGCGAGATTACTCGGTGCTCGGCGAGTCGCCCGAGTACAGTGATACTCGTGCGAGTACCGAGTAGTTGCGAGCATGTTCGCTCATCACTAGTCATCACGCTTCCAGAGGGTTAACCCATGCCAGAGCCTCGCCCTCCAGGTGGGACACCACAAAAGCCACCTTGGCCCGATCGGTGGGGTACTGCTGTGGCAGTACTTCAAAGTGTAAGTGACAATGGTTGAGGAAGCCGCAGCACATATTGGGGTTTCCACTGTATCTAGGTGGTCTCCTTAGGTGAGGCGGAGGGTTTGGGACGCCACCCGGGGACTGGTCATAGGATGCGGCCTGAGTCGAGGCCGTTATTGCAGACTGCACGGAGTCCAGATGATCGTCCACGGAGGATATGTACAACAGCCTGCAAGACTGCATTTTTCGTTGTGCTGCCGGCTTCTGCTGTAGGCTCGCAGGCTGGGTGGCGGATGCTGGGTCAGAGGTTTTCAGGAAAACTAACCAAGTATCCATGGGCTGAAGACAAGCCGCTATACAGCTCCGAATCTCCCAAATATAAGCCAGCTCCTTTTGCACTGAGAATGAGGTACCAGTGGGGTCCATGACCTGATTATTCTGTCACGCTTCCGGGGGAAGGTGCCCTAGAGTTGACTCACTGGGCCGTGGTACCGAACTCCTTTGGGTGAGCTGATCCTAATTGAACCAACCCCTATACAGGGATTGTCAGGGGCAAGCCCAGGGGGTCTAAATACCATGGCTACTAGTACCAGGGAGGCGGCTTGTAAGGTTAGCCTATGCTACGGCACAGCTAAGGATTCCGGGTAATGGTACAAGACTGGGAGAGCAGGAATTGTGTTACCGGGGAAGAGCACAGCTAGGGTTCCATGTAACAGGGTAAAAGGCTAGGAGAGCAGGGATGGCTCTACCGGAGGAGAGTACAAGGAAGGCCTGACCAACAGTAAGCAAGGCAGAAGCAAACTAACTTAATAATCAGGCACCTCCCATCAGTGGAGGTGGCCTGACATACCAGAGGAAGAGCAGCTATTGGTCAAGGGGAGTGTCAGGATGGACCGTGCCGGCCCCTAGAGTCACAGGGGAGGAGTGCACCGCTGATTGGTCACATGAATACAACCATTGTAATGTGCTCATGTGTGAGCCCGGTGGTCAGCTGACAGGAAGGGAACCCGGCGACGGCTCCGAGACACAGTACGCCTGGACGCCGGGTGCCCAGTCGACAGAGGAGCAGAGGACGCAGACGCACGAGAGGTGAGCTGTGGAGCGGTGCCAGGGGACCTAACAATATGTGAATCTAATGAAAATGTAGTGTTCCTGTGGGTGGAGATAAGTGGAGGAGGAATGATAAATTACTGATAGGAGTTTGTTATAAGTCTCCAACAATAATAGAAGTGGAGGAGAATATCTTCATAAAGCAAATAGATGAAGCAGTGACTCAGGGAGAAGTCATTATTATGGGGGACTTCAACTACCCTGAAATTCATTGGGGAACAGAAACCTGCAGTTCCCGAAAAGGTAATAGGTTTTTTGACAACACTGAGAGACAATTACCTTTCACAACTGGTTCAGGACCCAAAAAGAAAGGGGGCACTGTTAGAATTAATATTAACAAGCAGGCCAGACCACATATCAAATATATGGGTTGGAGGCCACTTAGGTAATAGTGATCACAAAATGATGTTTTCATGTATCCTTTAAGAAGATGTGTAGTAGAGGGGCTACAAGGACACAAAAGTTCAAGAAGGCAAATTTCCAACAGTTGAGAGATGATCTTAGTGCAATAAACTGGGACGATGTCCTGAGACATAAAGGACCTGAGACAAAAGCAAATGGGAGATGTTTATTAGCATCCTGATTAGGACCTGTGCACAATAATACCCTATGGAAATAACATGCTAGAAATAGGAGGAAACCACTATGGCTAAATAGAGCTGTAAGAGGTGCAATAAGTGACAAAAAGAAAGCATTTAGCGAATTAAAGCAAGTAGATAGTGATGAGGCATTGAATAAATACAGAAAAATTACATCTGTAAAAAGCAAATCAAGGCAGCAAAGATTGAGACAGAGAGACTCATTGCCAGAGAAAGTAAAAAAAAATTCTCAAAGTATTCTTTAATTACATAAATAGTAAGAAGCTAAAAAATGATTGTGTTGGTCCCCTTAAAAATAGTCTGGGTGAAATGGTGGATGAGGATGAGGAAAAAGCCAATATGTTAAATGACTTTTTTTCAACAGTATTTACACAAGAAAATCCCATGACACACAACATGATCAGTGATAACAAAAATTCTCCATTAAATGTCACCTGCTTAACCCAGCAGGAAGTACAGCACCATCTAAAAATCACTAAAGTTGACAAATCCCCGGGCCCGGATGGGATACACCCTAGAGTACTGCAGGAATTAAGCACTGTCATAGATAGACCATTATTTTTAATCTTTAAAGATTCCATAATAACAGGGTCTGTACCACAAGACTGGCGCCTAGAAAATGTGGTGTCAATATTCAAAAAGGGGACAAAAACTGAACTTGGAAATTATAGGCCAGTAAGCTTAACCTCTACTGTGGGTAAAATCCTAGAGGGTTTTCTAAGTGATGCTATACTGGAGTATCTGAAGAGAAATAACCCAATGACCAATATCTACATGGGTTTACGAGGGACCATTCCTGTCAAACTAATCTGATAAGTTTCTATGAAGTTTCTGGACTGGACCAAAAAAATGCAGTGGACGTGGTGTATATGGACTTTTCAAAAGCTTTTGATACGGTGCCACTAGAGATGAGCGAATATGCTTGTCACTGCTCGGTACTCGCATGAATATCTCGGTGCTCGCTGTACTTGCCGGGTTTGAGTAATCCCGCGATACTCTTGCTATGCTCGGGGTCCACCTCCCTGCATGTTGGTGCTCTTTACAAAGCCAGTCCTCATGCAGGGATTGGCTAACAGCCACTGTAAAGCCACAGCCCTGATTGACCACACAGCATGATCAAGTCTTTCTTTTTTTTTGTCAATAAGTTTTTATTCAGGTTTGGCATAAAGAAAAGAAACAACAATTGGGGTGGGTAAGGGCAAGGGGGGGAGTGTGGGGGACATGCGCTCCACTATCTGCCCTGGCTGGGGCAAAACCCTACAAATATTCCAGGTCTGGTAAAGAGTTTAAAGTTTAAAGTTCAAGGTTCAGGCGGACAAATGCACGCACAGGCAGAGATCGCTTCGGGTATCCTCTACAGAGGGTCCGAGTCGTCATCATGAGGTCCAGCAGGGCAAGCAAGGCAAGAGGGACAGGGTATGCCAAGAAGCCCAGGAGGAACCGGGGAGGCCCGCCGGTGGGAGGCCCAAATCACCCACTTCTCCCGAACTCCTCGTCTGGTGGGTTTAGTCAGAGCCAAAAAATACTCTTGGTGAAAAATCCAGTTAGTCTTTTGAATTAGCTCAGACAGAGTAGGAGGGGAGGGAGCCTTCCACTTCGCAGCCAGACAAAGTCGAGCTGCTATGAATATATATGCAATTGTACCACGTAAGGGTAGAGGAAAGTTGTGCATGCCGATGTTTAGTACTGCCAATTGTGACGTCAAGTCTTGTCGCAATCCCGTAACAGAATGAATCAGACTTTGGACTAATGTCCAGAAGGGGTGTATGTTCGGGCAAGACCACCACATGTGTGCCAGGTCACCTCGCTCCCCACACAGTTTCCATTATAACAAGGACTGTCCTGCGGTGAAGCGGGCAAGTCGGACCGGAGATAGATACCACCGGAGATAGATTTTTTTGATGTTCTCCAGGTGGTTCACACATCTGGTGGCCTCTTCACCTTCCTGGTTGCGAAGAGCCAGTCTTCTATATCAGCGATAAAGCCCAGGTCAATCTCCCATCTCCTCATATAAGGTAGCTTTGAACCTCCATCTCCTAATACCAAGTCTCTATATATTCCAGACAGAGTTCGGGGTTTTGGAGGATCTGCTATAGTCAGACTGAGTAGAGTCGACGGGCGGGAGGCGGGGGGGAGAGGGGCCAAGGGGACATATGCAGAACTGCAAAGTAAATGGTCTAACAGGAAGGCAGGACGGCATTCCGGGAACTGATCACAGAAAGTCTCAAATGAAGGCCACCGTCCCTCCAGACAGAAGTCTCCCAAATACCTCAGTCCCACGTCCTCCCAGAGCCGCGTTTGTAGGGATGGGATAAGAAGGCGTAGTGCCTGGACGGAGATGTCTCCCGGGGGGAGCCGGGTCCGGGCCTGCGGGATAAACCTCCAATAATGTAAGAGGGTCTGGGTCGTCTCAAGGCGGTGAGCCCGACTCACCGGGCGAACAGATTCTGCTGCCAGGAGATCCCGCAGAAAGCCACCACCTAAAAAGGTGGTCTCAATTGAGATCCACCTGAGGTGATCAGGGCTGCGCCACCAGGACTCTGCCTCCTCCAAGACAACAGCTTTGTGGTATGCCAACACGTCAGGCATGCCCATGACCCCACCTCCATCGGTAGGTACATAACCTCCCTCGCCACCGAGGTGTTCTATGTGCCCAAATATGTGCTTTAATTGCTCCCTGTAGTTTAGCCAGGAGGGTCCTGGGTATTTTGATAGGAAGACACCGAAAAATATAGATAATCTTTGGTAAGGTCATCATTTTGAAAGCATACAGGCGTGCAATCCAGGACAAATTTTTACATCCAAAAGCGGCCACATCTATAAGCTTCACAGTTTAATCGCATTGTGAGATGAGATGGCGCAAAAATAATACCTAGATAGGGGATGCCTTCTGTGGACCATTGAAATGGCAGCTCTTTAGAGAGATCCAGAGTCTCCCTCTCTGATATGTTGATCGGGAGAAGTACTGATTTGTCCGCATTGAGCTTGTAGTATTAAATTAATGAGTAGTCCCGAAGAATGTGCATGACCGCCGGGAGGGACCGAGCAACCTCTGTACAGGTGATGATGATATCATCAGCGTACAAGCCGATGGTATGGACCTCCCCACCCACCCAGATCCAGGACACGTCTTGGGCAGATCAGATTCTTTCCAGGGGTTCCACCGCCAGAGTGAATATCACCGGGGACAGCGGGCATCCCTGTCGTGTTCCGTTTGTGATTGGGAAGGCAGGAGAAGATCAAGTCTTTCTAAGACCTAACCGCGCTGTGCTCGTCAATCTGCTCCACAGACAGACAGTGTAGGGAGAGGGTCTGCTGATTCAGGGACAGATTTGTGACCTTTCAGCTAGTGTAGGCACAGGGCTGCTAATCTAATTACCACAAAAGTCCTTCTGAGGACTCATAGAGCTGTAAACAGACAGAGAGGCAGGGTATATAGCAAACTTCGTTGTGCCAGTATACCAGCCTGCATCACATCTGGGGCTGGTGTACAGACTGGAAATCTCATCCATCCCAAAACAGTGCTTTTAGGGATTAATTTAGCTCTCTATAGGCAGGAGTGGGTTGTAGCGGAAATTAGTATACACCAAAACACTCTGTATTCTCGTCAGCGTTTGTGTCTGACCGGTCCACTGCTGGGATTTAACCTCAAATCTGTAATCTCAGTGTCCAGCTAAAAACCAACTCTTGTCTGCATTCATTTACCATTTTTGTGCCGCAGGTACGTGGGTAGTAGCGGAAATTAGTATACGCTAAAACACTCTGTATTCTCGTCAGCGTTTGTGTATGACCGATTCACCTGCTGGAATTTAACCTCTAATCTGTAATCTCAGTGTCCAGCTAAAAACCAACTCTTGTCTGCATTAATTTACCATTTTTGTGCGGCAGAAGTGGGTTGTAGTGGAAATTAGTATATGCCAAAACACTCTGTATTCTCGTCAGCATTTGTGTCTGACCGGTACACCTGCAGGGATTTAACCTCTAATCTGTAATCTCAGTGTCCAGCTAAAAACCAACTCTTGTCTGCATTCATTTACCATTTTTGGGCGGCAGAAGTGGGTTGTAGAGGAAATTAGTATACGCCAAAACACCCTGTATACTCGTCAGCATTTGTGTCTGACCGGTACACCTGCTGGGATTTAACCTCTAATCTGTAATCTCAGTGTCCAGCTAAAAACCAACTCTTGTCTGCATTCATTTACCATTTTTGGCGGCAGAGGGGTTGTAGAGGAAATTAGTTACGTCCAAAACACTCTGTATTCTCGTCAGCGTTTGTGTCTGACCGGTCCACCTGCTGGGATGTAACCTCTAATCTGTAATCACAGTGTTCAGCTAAAAACCAACTCTTGTCTGCATTCATTTACCATTTTTGTACGGCAGGAGTGGGTTTGTAGCGAAAATTAGTATATGCGAAAACACTCTGTATTCTCGTCAGTTTGTGTCTGACCGGTACACCTGCTGGGATTGACCTCTAATCTGTAATCATCAGTGTTCAGCTAAAAACCAACTCTTGTCTGCATTCATTTACCATTTTAGTGCGGCAGGAGTGGGTTGTAGCGAAATTACTATACGTCAAATCACTCTGTATTCTCGTCAGCGTTTGTGTCTGACCGTACACCTGCTGAGATTTAACCTCTAATCTGTAATCTCAGTGTCCAGCTAAAAACCAACTCTTGTGTGCATTCATTTACCATTTTTGTGCAAAAATCACCGAATTGGAGTACATAGAAAATAATAGAAAAAACTCACCAAATTTTGGACTCTTTCAAATACCATTGCATTTAGCAGGATACTATCAGCCACCTCAGAAGCAACCCATATCTCTCAACACCGATGCTCCATCCCCTACAACCTGACACGGGGGCGATTGTGGCATCTGCGACCAGCCGTGCCACAAGGAGGAGACAGGTGGTATCACTGAACATGAGATCACTACAGGGCGGCAGCCACTCCAAGAGTGAGGCATAAAGTCAGAAAGCAGCCTATTAATGATGCCCAGCTGTTAGACAAGGCGGGCTGCCCTGCAACAAAATATGCAACACAAAGTGACTGACACCCCCTAGAGGACACAGCTGTAGACTGCAGATGGATAAAAAAATGCAATATAACTCTACAGATGATAGTGAGGAGTTAGTTTGATATTTTGGACCAAAATAACGTAAGCTCGTAGACCCCGTCACGGACCCTCACGCCTACGAGTACCTAGCCACATAGTATAACACATGTATAATTTAGGTTTAAGCAAAATTCACCGAATTAGTACATGGAAAATATATAGAAATAACTCACCAAATTTTGGCCTCTTACAAATACCATTGCATTTAGCAGGATACTATCAGCCACCTCAGATCAACCCATATCTCTTAACACCGTTGCTCCATCCCCTACAACCCTGACACGGGGGCGATTTGTGGCATCTGCGACCAGCCGTGCCACAAGGAAGTGGCTGATAGTATCCTGCTAAATGCAATGGTATTTGTAAGAGGCCAAAATTTGGTGAGTTTTTTTTACCATTTTTGTGCAGCAGAAGTGGATTGTAATTAGTATACGCCAAAAACACTATGTAACTCATCAGCGTTTGTGTCTGACCGGTCCATCTGCTGGATTTAACCTCAAATCTGTAATCTCAGTGTCCAGCTAATAACCAACTCTTGTCTGCATTAATTTACCATTTTTGTGGCAGGAGTGGGTTGTAGCGGAAATTAGTATACGCCAAAACATCTCTGTATTCTCGTCAGCGTTTGTGTCTGACCGGTACACCTGCTGGGATTTAACCTCTAATCTGTAATCTCAGTGTCCAGCTATAAACCAACTCTTGTTCTGCATTCTTTTACCATTTTTGTGCAGCAGGAGTGGGTTGTAGCGGAAATTAGTATACTCCAAATCACTATGTATACTTGTCAGCGTATGTGTCTGACCGGTCCACCTGCTGGATTTAACCTCAAATCTGTAAACTCAGTGTCCAGCTAAAAACCAACTCTTGTCTGCATTCATTTACCATTTTTGTAGCGCAGGACCGGGTTGTAGCAGAAATTAGTACACGTCCAAACACCTGTATTCTCGTCAGCGTTTGTTTTCTGACCGGTCTACCTGCTGGGATTTAACCTCTAATCTGTAATCTCAGTGTCCAGCTAAAAACCAACTCTTGTCTGCATTCATTTACCATTTTTGTACGGCAGGAGTGGGTTGTTAGCGAAAATTAGTATATGCGAAAACACTATGTATGCTGGTCAGCATTTGTGTCTGACCGGTCCACCTGCTGGGATGTAACCTCTAATCTGTAATCACAGTGTTCAGCTAAAAACCAACTCTTGTCTGCATTCATTTACCATTTTTGTACGGCAGGAGTGGGTTGTAGCGAAAATTAGTATATGCGAAAACACTATGTATGCTGGTCAGCATTTGTGTCTGACCGGTCCACCTGCTGGGATGTAACCTCTAATCTGTAATCACAGTGTTCAGCTAAAAACCAACTCTTGTCTGCATTCATTTTTCCATTTTAGTGCGGCAGGAGTGGGTTGTAGCAGAAATTAGTATACGCCAAAACACTCTGTATTCTCGTCAGCGTTTGTGTCTGACCGGTACACCTGCTGAGATTTAACCTCTAATCTGTAATCTCAGTGTCCAGCTAAAAACCAACTCTTGTCTGCATTCATTTACCATTTTTGTGGCAAAAATCACCGAATTAGTGCATAGAAATACATAGAAAAAAACTCACCAAATTTTGGCCTCTTCAAATACCATTGCATTTAACAGGATACTATCCGCCACCTCAGAAGCAACATATCTCTCAACACTGATGCTCCATTCCCCTACAACACCTGACACGGGGGCAATTGTGGCATCTGCGACCAGCCGTGCCACAAGGAGGAGACAGGTGGTATCACTGGGACATGAGATAACTACAGGGCAGCAGCCACTCCAAGAGTGAGGCATAAAGTCAGAAAGCAGGGCCTATTAATGTGCCCAGCTGTTAGACAAGGCGGGCTGCCCTGCAACAAAATATGCAACACAAATGACTGACACCCCCAGAGGACACAGCTGTTTGATGCAGATGGATAAAAATTGCAATTAACTCTACAGATGATAGTGAGGAGTTAGTTTGATATTTTGGACCAAAATAACGTAAGCTCGTAGCCCCGTCACGGACCCTCAGCACTCGAGTACCTAGCCACATGTATAACACATGTATAATTTAGCTTTAAGCAAAAAAACACCTCATTAGTACATGGAAAATATATAGAGATAACCACCAATTTTGGCCTCTTACAAATACCATTGCATTTAGCAGGATATATCAGCCACCTCAGAAGCAACCCATATCTCTCAACACCGATGCTCTATCCCCTACAACCCCTGACACGGGGGCGATTTTGGCATCTGCGACCAGCCGTGCCACAAGGAGGTGGAGGATAGTATCCTGCTAAATTTGCAATGGTATTTGTAAGAGGCCAAAATTTTGGTGTTTTTTTTTTTTACCATTTTTGTGCAGCAAAAAGGGGGTTTTGTAATTAGTTACGCAAAAAACACTATGTATACTCGTTCAGCGTTTGTGTCTGACCGGTCCATCTGCTGGGATTTAACCTCAAATCTGTAATCTCAGTGTCCAGCTAATAACCAACTCTTGTCTGAATTAATTTACCAATATTTTGTGTAGGCAGGAGTTGGTTGTAGCGAAATTAGTTATACGCCAAAAACACTCTGTATTCTCGTCAGACCGTTTGTGTCTGACCGGTAACACTGTGGGATTTTAACCATCTAATCTGTATCTCAGGTTCAGCTAAAAACCAAACTCTTGTTTACATTCATTTACCATTTTTGTGCTGCAGGAGTGGGTTGTAGCGGAAATTAGTATACTCAAATCACTATGTATAACTTGTCAGCGTTTGGCGTCTGACCGGTCCACTGCTGAGATTTAACCTCAATCTGTAAATCAGTGTCCAGCTAAAAAGCCAAATCTTGTCTGCATTCATTTTACCATTTTTGTGCGGCAGAAAAGTGGGTTGTAGAGGAAATTAGTATACGCCCAAAACCCGGTATACTCGTTAGCATTTGTGTCTGACCGGTCCACTGCTGGGATTTAATCTCAAATCTGTAATTTCAGTGTCCAGCTAAAACCAACTCTTGTCTGCATTCATTTACAATTTTTGTGCGGCAAGAGGGGGTTGTAGCAGAAATTAGTATATGTCAAAACACTCTGTATTCTCGTCAGCGTTTGTGTCTGACCGGTCCACTGCTAGGATTTAACCTCAAATCTGTAGCTCAGTGTCCAGCTAAAAACCAACTCTGTTCTGCATTAATTTACCATTTTTGTGCGGTTAGAAGTGGGTTGTAGTGGAAATTAGTATACTCTATATCACTATGTATACTTGTCAGCGTTTGTGTCTGACCGGTCCACCTGCTGGGATTTAACCTCAAATCTATAATCTCAGTGTCCAGCTAAAAACCAACTGTTGTCTGCATTCATTTACCATTTTTGTGCGGCAGAAGTGGGTTGTAGAGGAAATTAGTATACGCCCCATCACCCGGTATACTCGTTAGCATTTGTGTCTGACTGGTCCACCTGCTGGGATTTAACCTCAAATCTGTAATTCAGTGTCCAGCAAAAACCAACTCTTGTCTGCATTCATTTATAAATTTTTGTGCGGCAGGAGGGGTTGTAGCAGAAATTAGTATATGTCAAAACACTCTGTATTCTCGTCAGCGTTTGTGTCTGACGCGTCACCTGCTAGGATTTAACCTCAAATCTGTAATCTCAGTGTCCAGCAAAAAACCAACTCTTGTCTGCATTATTTACTCATTTTTGTGCGGAGAAGTGGGTTGTAGGGAAATTAGTATACCCAAATACACTCTGTATTTCTCGTCAGCGTTTGTGTCTGACCGGTCCACCTACTGGGATTTAACCTCTAATCTGTAATCTCAGGTCCAGCTAAAAACCAACTCTTGTTTGCATTCATTTACCATTTTTTGTGCGCAAAAGTGGGTTGTAGCGGAAATTAGTATACTCCAAATCACTATGTATACTTGTCAGCGTATGCATCTGACCGGTCCACCTGCTGGGATTTAGCCTCAAATCTATAATCTCAGTGTCCAGCTAAAAACCAACTCTTGTCTGCATTCATTTACCATTTTTGTGCGGCAGAAGTGGGTTGTAGAGGAAATTAGTAAACGCTCAAAACACTCTGTATACTCGTTAGCATTTGTGTCTGACCGGTCCACCTGCTGGGATTTAATCTCGAATCTGTAGTCTCAGTGTCCAGCTAAAAACCAACTCTTGTCTGCATTCATTAACCATTTTTGTGCGGCAGGAGGGGTTGTAGTAGAAATTAGTATATGTCAAAACACTCTGTATTCTCGTCAGCGTTTGTGTCTGACCGGTCCACCTGCTAGGATTTAACCTCAATCTGTAATCTCAGTGTCCGCATAAAAACCAACTATTGTCTGCATTAATTTACCATTTTTGTGCGCAGAAGTGGGTTGTAGTGGAAAATTAGTATACTCCAATCACTATGTATACTTGTCAGCGTTTGTGTCTGACCGGTCCACCTGCTGGGATTTAACCTCAAATCTGTAATCTCAGTGTCCAGCAAAAAACCAACTCTTGTCTGCATTCATTTATCATTTTTGTGCGGCAGAAGTGGGTTGTAGAGGAAATTAGTATACGTCCAAAACACTCTGTATTCTCGTCAGCGTTTGTGTCTGACCGGTCCACCTGCTGGGATTTAATCTCGAATCTGTAATCTCAGTGTCCAGCTAAAAAACAATTCTTGTCTGCATTAATTTACCATTTTTGTGCGGCAGGAGGTGGTTGTAGCAGAAATTAGTATATGTCAAAACACTCGTATTCTCGTCAGCGTTTGTGTTTGACCGGTCCACCTGCTAGGATTTAACTCAATCTAATCTCAGTGTCCATAAAAAACCAACTCTTGTTTGCATTCATTTACCATTTTTGTGCTGCAGGAGTGGGTTGTAGCGGAAATTAGTATACTCCAAATCACTATGTATACTTGTCAGCGTTTGTGTCTGACCGGTCCACCTGCTGGGATTTAACCTCTAATCTGTAATCTCAGTGTCCAGCAAAAAACCAACTCTTGTCTGCATTCATTTATCATTTTTGTGCGGCAGAAGTGGGTTGTAGAGGAAATTAGTATACTCCAAATCACTATGTATACTTGTCAGCGTATGCGTCTGACCGATCCACCTGCTGGGATTTAACCTCAAATCTATAATCTCAGTGTCCAGCTAAAAACCAACTCTTGTCTGCATTCATTTACCATTTTTGTGCGGCAGAAGTGGGTTGTAGAGGAAATTAGTATACGCCCAAACAACCGGTATACTCGTCAGCGTTTGTGTCTGACCGGTCCACCTGCTGGGATTTAACCTCAAATCTGTAATCTCAGTATCCAGCTAATAACCAACTCTAGTTTGGATTAATTTACCATTTTTGTGCGGCAGGAGTTGGTTGTAGCGGAAATTAGTATACGCCAAAACACTCTGTATTCTCGTCAGCGTTTGTGTCTGACCGGTACACCTGCTGGGATTTAACCTCTAATCTGTAATCTCAGTGTCCAGCTAAAAACCAACTCTTGTTTGCATTCATTTACCATTTTTGTGCTGCAGGAGTGGGTTGTAGCGGAAATTAGTATACTCCAAATCACTATGTATACTTGTCAGCGTATGCGTCTGACCGGTCCACCTGCTGGGATTGAACCTAAAATCTATAATCTCAGTGTCCAGCTAAAAACCAACTCTTGTCTGCATTCATTTACCATTTTTGTGCGGCAGAAGTGGGTTGTAGAGGAAATTAGTATACGCCCAAACACCCGGTATACTCGTTAGCATTTGTGTCTGACCGGTCCACCTGCTGGGATTTAATCTCGAATCTGTAATCTCAGTGTCCAGCTAAAAACCAACTCTTGTCTGCATTCATTTACCATATTTGTGCGGCAGGAGGGGGTTGTAGCAGAAATTAATATATGACAGAAAACACTCTGTATTCTCGTCAGCGTTTGTGTCTGACCTGTCCACCTGCTAGGATTTAACCTCAAATCTGTAAGCTCAGTGTCCAGCTAAAAACCAACCCTTGCCTGCATTAATTTACCATTTTTGTGCGTAGAAGTGGGTTGTAGTGGAAATTAGTATACTCCATATCACTATGTATACTTGTCAGCGTTTGTGTCTGACCGGTCTACCTGCTGGGATTTAACCTCAAATCTGTAATCTCAGTGTCCAGCAAAAAACCAACTCTTGTCTGCATTCATTTATCATTTTTGTGCGGCAGAAGTGGGTTGTAGAGGAAATTAGTATACGCCAAAACACTCTGTATTCTCGTCAGCGTTTGTGTCTGACCGGTCCACCTGCTGGGATTTAATCTCGAATCTGTAATCTCAGTGTACAGCTAAAAACCAACTCTTGTCTGCATTCATTTACCATTTTTGTGCGGCAGGAGGGGGTTGAAGCAGAAATTAGTATACGTCAAAACACTCTGTATTCTCGTCAGCGTTTGTGTCTGACTGGTCCACCTGCTGGGATTTAACCTTTAATCTGTAATCTCAGTGTCCAGCTAAAAACCAACTCTTGTCTGTATTCATTTACCATTTTTGTGCAGCAGGAGTGGGTTGTAGCGGAATTAGTATACTCCAAATCACTATGTATACTTGTCAGCGTTTGTGTCTGACCGGTCCACCTGCTGGGAGTTAACCTCAAATCTATAATCTTAGTGTCCAGCTAAAAAACAACTCTTGTCTGCATTCATTTACCATTTTTGTGCGGCAGAAGTGTGTTGTAGAGGAAATTAGTATACGCCCAAACACCCGGTATACTCGTTAGCATTTGTGTCTGACCGGTCCACCTGCTGGGATTTAATCTCGAATCTGTAATCTCAGTGTTCAGCTAAAAACCAACTCTTGTCTGCATTCATTTACCATTTTTGTACGGCAGGAGGGGGTTGTAGCAGAAATTAGTATATGTCAAAACACTCTGTATTCTCGTCAGCGTTTGTGTCTGACCGGTCCACCTGCTAGGATTTAACCTCAAATCTGTAAGCTCAGTGTCCAGCTAAAAACCAACTCTTGTCTGCATTAATTTACCATTTTTGTGCGGTAGAAGTGGGTTGTAGTGGAAATTAGTATACTCCATATCACTATTGTCAGCATTTGTGTCTGACCGGTCCACCTGCTGGGATTTAACCTGTAATCTGTAATCACAGTGTTCAGCTAAAAACCAACTCTTGTCTGCATTCATTTACCATTTTAGTGCGGCAGGAGTGGGTTGTAGCGGAAATTAGTATACGCCAAAACACTCTGTATTCTCGTCAGCGTTTGTGTCTGACCGGTACACCTGCTGAGATTTAACCTCTAATCTGTAATCTCAGTGTCCTGCTAAAAACCAATTCTTGTCTGCATTTATTTACCATTTTTGTGCAAAAATCACCGAATTGGTGCATAGAAAATACATAGAAAAAACTCACCAAATTTTGGCCTCTTACAAATACCATTGCATTTAGCAGGATACTATCAGCCTCCTCAGAAGCAACCCATATCTCTCAACACTGATGCTCCATCCCCTACAACCCTGACACGGGGGCAATTGTGGCATCTGCGACCAGCCGTGCCACAAGGAGGAGACAGGTGGTATCACTGGACATGAGATCACTACAGGGCGGCAGCTAATCCAAGAGTGAGGCATAAAGTCAGAAAGCTGCCTATTAATGATGCCCAGCTGTTAGACAAGGCGGGCTGCCCTGCAACAAAATATGCAACAGATATGACTGACACCCCCTAGAGGACACAGCTGTAGACTGCAGATGGATAATAAATTGCAATATAACTCTACAGATGATAGTGAGAAGTTAGTTTGATATTTTGGACCAAAATAACGTAAGCTCGTAGCCCCCGTCACGGACCCTCACGCCTACGAGTACCTAGCCACATGTATAACACATGTATAATTTAGCTTTAAGCAAAAATCACCTAATTAATACATGGAAAATATATAGACACTAGCTGTAAGCCCGATGCAAATGCATCGGGTGTCTAGAATCTTTTTATATTATTTTTAAGATTTTCAAATAATAATCCAATTATTCCAATGACATCTTTACACCAACTACATATATTTGTATGGTTGATATCATTTAAGGAAAATTGAACTATTATGTTGTAAGGGTCTCAGAACACAAAGTAGCAATACTTGTTAATGTGTCAATTGTTTGAATTGATGAATTAACATTACTAATGTGTGTATCAGCCAGTTTGTGTCAGCTCACCAATCGCGTCAAGATGCCCTTACACCTGGTGAGTCCGAATTGATATAATTTAGATATTTTTTATAGCTGGATTTTTCTTAGATTTTTGAGGATTGTGATGTAAATAATAAAATTTTGTAAATTGATACAGAAGGAGTTACCAGCTACAGACTTGCAGCAATATCCATGCAATAACAAAAAAACTTGTAATTAACCTACGGTAAATGGAGTTAACGTAGCTTCAGCAGGTGTATAAGATGCATCCACTAACTAACCACAGGTGACTGCAGTTGATGTGGATGACACTGCCGCAACTATGTTGTCTGCACAAACCGCAAGTTAAGTACAAATTACATATATGCAATTATGAAAATTACTGTAAGTATGTTGTTGGTGAGTCCTTCATGATCAATTATTATCATTTAGTATATTCCTCAACAAATTGAAAAAATCTAAGAAAAATGGCGTGGTAGAATCTAATTAATAATTTATGTTTGTCCCTATCTATCTAAACATGTGGAACACACCTTGCTAATGAGATGTGTGTGAACAGCCGTCCCACCCGTCACAAAAACCTCTCCCTTTAAAGAATAAGAATCAAATCTCTCAGCACGTAGAGTACTGGAGCTTTAAATAGTGGTTTCTATACCCTGTGAGAAAATCAGAATGATACACATCTCCAATGAAATCTGTAATGTGTATTTCCACAAATATTGTATAAACTATGTACATAAAAAACTGAAAATGTAAAGACTAAACTAATTTTTTTGTTATTTTTTATTTTTTTTTTTTAAATAGAAAAGGTAAAAAATAAAATAGGCAAAAGTTCATCCCAAAATATTCCGATAGACAATATTTTTGGTGAAGACTTTGTCACTGTTAGGCACCAATTTGCCTTGAATGCATGAATCCACCACTTTCACCTTCACATTGCATCGTCTCTTCACACGTGAGAAAGCCACATATAATTGTCCATGACCAAAAACAGGTTCTGGCAAATAAATCCCCACTTTCTCCAATGTTTGGCCTTGTGATTTATTTATGGTCATGGCAAAGGCAGGCTTCACGGGAAATTGTCGACGTCTTAGTTTGAAAGGCAATCCAGTCTCAGATGGACAGAGATCAATTCTTGGAATGAAGACTACATTTCCTTCATCCGAGCCAGAAATTACTTTTGCTTGTATCATGTTGTCAAACAAAGCAATAACAATCATGCGAGTCCCGTTGCAAAGTCCTTTTCTGCTGTTAAAATTACGCAAAAGCATTACAATTGTACCAACTTTTAATTTCAGGAGATGAGAAGGCATTCCCGTTGGTGTTAGTGAATTTAGAAATTCCACTGGATATTGGTCGATATTTTCTGTCTCATCTGGATCAATGGAATCGTCGCTCATATATTCAATGTATTCTCCAGGAATAATAATCCATAACTTTTGAATTGATCAAATCCACAGCGTCATTTTTGGGACAAAGAATGGCATGTGATGCAGCATTCTGAATACTTTCGTCATTATTCACATCAATGACAATGTTTTCACCAAATATATCCAAGATTAAAGAGCCAGTGCAGATCATGTCTTGCAGGATCTCAATGACATCATCACCAAGGTTGTAATCATTGGACAATTCTCCATTTCCCAGTTGAATTAACCAATTGCTATAATCAGAATCAATGGAGCGCATGTTGTTAATGAGCGGCAATTGATTGAAAAGCTGCCATTATCGTGAATATTTAATGCAGCTCTCTACGATGTCTGTCCTTGTTCCATGAGAGATGATAGGAAGACACTGCCGAAAGTCTCCTCCCAGAACAATGACTTTCCCTCCAAAGGGTAATTTATTTTTCTTGGAGACATCAGTTGTCATGACATCCCGTAATAATTGATCAATTACATGCAAAGCGTATTTTGACAACATAGTAGACTCATCGATGATGAAGAGTTTGGTAGTCTTCAAATGTTGGGCCGCATCAGTATCATTTTTGATTCTTGAAACAGATGTCTCATTAATTGGTATTGGTATGCCATACAGTGAATGGATAGTTCTTCCTCCTTGCAATAGATTAGCAGCAATCCCTGTACTGGCTGCAGGTGACACAACTTCTCCTTCTCCTCTCAGTTCATGAATCAATAGATGATAGAGATATGTTTTCCCACTTCCACCTGGACCGTCAATAAAAAAGCACTTTGGCTTATCACTTGTATCCTCTAAAGCTTGATGGATTGCATTATAGGCCAAACGTTGTTGATCATTTAAGGTAACTTTCATTTCACGTGCTCTTACTAACTCTACTTCTTTGTTGTATTGAGGACGAATATGTGGTTTTCTTTTTGGGCATGGTAGATTAAAATCATTAAAATGTTTTGCATGAAATTTTAAAACATGTTCAACATCAGTCATGGCGTATCCTTCACAATGCTCACAATCATCAGTGTCGGGGTGATAGGCATGGCAGTAATCTTGAACGAAGTGTTGTTTAAATTCTTGCCACAACTCCAGGGGATGATTAGGAGGACCAAAGACACATATATATGCAAACATGTCACAGAGCTGTGCAGGCATATTGAGAACACAGGCATCCAATAAAGTTTTTCTCCAAACAGTGTCATCAAAGAACAATCCAAGGGCTAATGCCGCCTCTTTAAAAGTTGGGTATGTGACTTCCTTAACAGTCTTAAGTTTGTCAAAACTTGTAGCTCCTTTAACATGAAGTAACAACAGCCTTAAATAGTAGCGTTCTTGTTCTTGAATACTAACCGTGTAGAGTCTACCAATGACTGAAGCACCTCCTCTCCTTCTAACTTCCCATGCACCTTCTTTCCAAACATAATGCTCAGGAATTTGACGATATAAGTACTCATGAGCATTGGAATCATTCTCATTGAGGGCAAAGTAGGCCATGAGTGTTGATTGTCTGTCCATTAAATAAGTGTTGTCCACAGAATCACCCTCGTGAAAAAAAAGTGATTGTGAATGAGGCAGATGTACTGCAAGACGAATAATGCTGTGAGATTGTCTATGCATTGGGAAAGCAAAGATTCGCCAAGCTGCCTCTGGTGCACTGACATATCTGGAATCCATGAATTTATGAGTTTCATCGTGTCTGATGTTGGTTTCACAAATTTCCACATTGGCTTTATCATGACCTTTGTACACATATTTGAAGAGGTATTTGACGCTCTGAATGGAAGCACATACTTCCACATTAATATGGCACTTATATTTTAATAAAAGGAAAGGGTTATAAGGAGCCACCCAAGAATTATCAATCATCTTGGAATGGTGTGGAAAAGAAGGTCCTTCGTTTCTTTGATAACTTGGATATGCATCCTCAGGTATAATAGTTCTTGTTTGAAACTTTTTGGGAAAAGCTTTTTTACACTTTCCATTCTCCATACATGGAGAATTGGGATTGTGTTGTCCACAGGGGCCATGAATCATGTGTTGCATGACAATTTGATGGAGCACAGGGTAATGTGATGGATCAGGAATTTCAGCCCAAACAGTATTGTCCACTTCCACCTCAGTTCTTAGTTTTGAGTTGGCATCCAGAATAATTAGAATGTGAGCATGTGGTAGGCCTCGCTTTTGAAATTCTATCACATGAACCATAGCACAAACCTTACCAAATAATCCACAATTAATATCTTTCAAAAGGGCTTCAAGTTTAATCCTGAATACACGGGCCACTAAATCCGGTCGATGTTCAGCACGCTGCCATGGCTGTAAATTGGTTGCGATTTCACTCCATTTTGGATTACAGGTCATCGTTATAAAAAGATCTGGTCTTCCAAATTTAGTTACAATCGCCATGGCATCTTGATACCGCTGCTGCATATTGCGGGGACTTCCCTCAAAGGAAGATGGTAAAATTACTGTCTTGCCAATAGGGATTTGTTTTTCTATGGATTTTCTCAGCAAATGTTCCTGAAGGAGACAATAATCTTCTACTTTCAAATCCTTCTGGTGTTGGCGTATATAATTTAAACGATTCGCCTCGATTTTAACATAGGCATCCACCAAGTACTGCTGGGTCAGTTTACCACCATTAAGGACAGGATTGAATTCTTTCCGTACTGACAGCAAATAACAGTAATACTGCAGTTGTGTCACCCTGCGAGGATTTTGACCTTGCTGCTTGAGTGCTTCATGCCACCCTTGCTCTCCATGAGGGAAAAACAATGGATATAGTAATGCATCCAAATTACTGTGTAAAATGCTTATTTGCTGTGTTCTGGGGGCCAACAGATTATTTGGGTCTGGTTTTAGATGTATTAAAATGTCTCTATTAAATGGTGGCTCTCCATCAGCATTTTCAAAGACGACAGCGACTTCATGGACAGTAGGGTTGTTATACCGTCTTGGGTCTTGCTGTCTGTCTTGTTTAATTGCCATGATGATATTGGGCATGTTTGTGCCATGTTCCAATGCTTTGTGTTCTTCTTCTTCCTCCACGTGCCGTAACATTTTGTAGGCTGAAACAAAGGGATTAATACCTTCCAATTGCTCAGCAATAATTCTCATCAAGGCTGGATTACATTTGAGATTTTCTGGAGACTGTAGGCGTTGTTCAGTAGCAGTAGCACTATCCAAAATATACAGCTGTGCATATGCTGGAACTTGACCTTCTGCGGGGTGGAGAGTTCCAGTTCTATGGTAAATTTGGCCGTGAATCCAGAAACAGTAAGGACCGTGTCCAGGTGGTTGAGAAATACTTGCACCCATGGAAGCAAATGCAAAGGAACTATTAATGCTCCTGATATTGTCCATGAGATTTTTACTATATGGGCTGTCTCTTTGAGTAAAGTAGTGAAGAGCTCAGGGTACTGAGGTAATGGTACCTTAACTTTGCCCTTGTGACAACAAAGGGAGAACTGTCCATCAGATGGCCTTTCAGCCTCAAAATGTTGTGCTTCACAATGTTCACATAACATATTCATGGGCCCACAGGTATGTTGTAAAATACCGGTATCGTCATCAGTAAAGCCAATAGGGATTGATGACGTAGGTGAAGTGACCAACAGATGACCTTTTTTGTAGATGCCTACATAAATAAGGCGTTGCTGTGTAGAACTGTCAACACATCCAACAAAAGAAGTAGTGACTGGAGACTTCTTACGGAAGGTTTTTTTTTGGCGTAGTTGACGCTGTGAAGCAGCCAAATGGGCCAAACGGCGTTGTTTTGAGGTAGGTGACATAATTTGTAAACGTTTGACTTTAGCCAATTTGTGTCTTGTCATGGCAGAAGCAATCTTCTCTGTTCTTGTTTTAGAAGAACATTTGCCCTTCACTTTACTTGTGCCAGATGTTGAAGGCAGTTCAGTTTCACAAAGTGTTGGAGACACAGATGTGGACGCCATATCAGAGGTAGATGGTTCTCCTTGCACCTTCACCTGTTGTTGTTTGCGTCTTTTGCGTTCCGCCTCAGCTTTTTTGGCCAACCGACTGCTTCTTTCTTCAGCAGACTCCTTTGCAATTCTTTTATCCAAAGCCGTCTTGACCTTAACCAAACGGAGACGTTTTGTTTCCGGATCTTCCTGCGCACGCTTCTTGTGCTGGCATGCAGCATTTTTAGCTCTAACAGAGCTTTTTTGTTTGTCAGAGCTCATATTGAGCACAGTACAGAAAAATGTATTCAATAATAGCTACAGTATATTAATTAAGGAAGCAATGAATATACATTCTGCATAGCAATATAGTCAAAGTAGTAATATTTTTATTGATAATTTTTATTATATACAATATATTTTTATATATAAATTTTATCCTACAAATATATCAAAAAAATATATTTTATATATATTCTTAACTTAAATAAATTATGTATATTATATATTACAATTTATTTAATGTGTATATATATATATATATATATATATTATTATATATATTATATATATATAATTAGAGTATATATATATATATATAAATAGATTAATATACAATATATGTATATATATATATATAATCATATACATATCTATAATAGATTAATATATATATATATATAGATGTCATATATATTATTATTAGCATTAATAGCATTATTATTAGCACTAATACCATTATTAATAGCAGTATTAGCATTAATAATAGCATTAATAGCATTATTAATATCATTAATAGCATGATTATTAGCCTTAATAGTATTAATAATATCATTAATATCATTATTATTTAGCATTATTCGCATTAATATTAGCATTAATAGCATAATTAGTAGCATTTATAGAATTTTTATTAGCAGTAATAGCATTAATAGCATTAATATTACCATTAATAGCATTAATAACATTATTAATAACATTAATAGCATTATTAATAGCATTAGTAGCATAAATAATAGAATTAATAGCATAAATAATGCATTAATAGCATTAGTATTAGCATAAAGAGCATTAATAGCAATATTATTAGCATTAATAGCATTTTGAATAGCATAAATAGCATGATTATTAGCCTTAATAGCATTATTAATAGCATTAATAGATTATTATTAGCATTATTAGCATTAATTAGCATTAATAGCATAATTATTACATTAATACCATTATTATTAGCAGTAATAGCATTATTATTAGAATTAATAGCATTATTAATAGCATTAATAGCATTAATAACATTATTAATATCATGAATAGCATTATTAGCATTAATATTAGCATTAATAGCATAATTATTACCATTAATACCATTATTATTAGCAGTAATAGCATTATTATTAGAATTAATAGCATTATTAATAGCATTAATAGCATTAATAACATTATTAATATCATGAATAGCATTATTAGTAGCATTAATAGCATTAATATCATTATTATTAGCATTTTTTTTTTATAGCTGTGAGCTGTAGAATATTTTTAAATTTTTTTTAAGATTTTCGCGGCCGCACTTGCCGCAAGTGCAAAACCGCACTTGCCGCACCTGCCGCAACTCCCCCTATACTTTCTATGGGGATTACCGCAACCGTGCCGCAAGTAGACTCGCAATGGACTCGCGGCCATTGCTCGCGGTACACAGCGACTCGCAATGGATCCCCATAGAAAGTATAGGGGGACTTGCGGCAGGTGCGGCGGCTGAGGTAGCGACTCGCAATGGCCTCGCGGCCATTGCTCGCGCTACACAGCGACTCGCAATGGATCCCCATACAAAGTATAGGGGGACTTGCGGCAGGTGCGGCGGCTGAGGTAGCGACTCGCAATGGCCTCGCGGCCATTGCTCGTGCTACCTCAGCGGTAAATCGCTAACTTTGTGGCCGAGCTCCGACCTTGACTCGGGATTGCCGCTTCTGGCAGTGAATGTTAACCCCGAGTCAGGCTCGGGAATACCGCTACGAAAGTTAAATAAATTATGTATATTATATATTACAATTTATTATAATGTGTATATATATACATCTCTCGTCCGCTCCTGTCGCTTACACCTGAAGAATATCTCTAGAGTCCGCCCCTTTCTCACCCTGGAAACAACAAAAACCCTCACCGTGGCCCTAATCCATTCCCGCCTTGACTATTGCAACTCTCTATTAAGCGGCCTCCCCCTCACCAGACTTTCTCCTCTCCAGTCCATCCTTAATGCAGCAGCCAGGATCACCCATCTGGCCAATCGTTACTCAGATGCCTCTGCTCTGTGCCAGTCATTGCACTGGCTGCCCGTATACTACAGGATCAAATTCAAATTGCTTGTTCTCACCCACAAAGCTCTTCACAGTGCAGCTCCCCCCTACCTCTCCTCCCTCATCTCTGTCTATCACCCCACCCGCTCGTAGAATGACCTTCAACTAACATCTTCACTAATCCGATCCTCCCACTCCCGGCTCCAAGACTTTTCCAGAGCTGCACCAAACCTCTGGAATGCTTTACCCAAAGAAATCAGGACTATCCACAACTTGCATGGCTTCAGACGATCCCTAAAGATGCATCTTTTTAAGGCAGCCTATCATACTCCCTAACATGTCCATTGTACTGTAGACAGTGAATGGGCTATCCTCTGGACATTATTCTTCTACAAACTCCACCAAACCATAAAGGTCTACACAGACTGATGACCATTCATGTAAGCTTAGCCCTATACCCCATTTCCTCAAGATGCCTGGACCACCAGTGCAATAAGCCCCGGCACCTTGTACAACCCCTATCCCGTCGTAGATTGTAAGCTCTTTTGAGCAGGGTCACCTTCATTTCTTGCTTTATTTATTGTATTTTTTTTTTCACATTGATTCTATGCCTATTGTTTTTGTATCCAATGATTGTACTTTATTTGTTCTCTATTGTAATTACTTACTGTATATTTTCTGTACGCTAACCCTACATTGTAAAGCGCTGCGGAATATGTTGGCGCTATATAAATAAAGCTTTATTATTATTATTATTATTATATATATATATATATAATATATATATATATATTAATATACAATATATATATATACATAGATTAATATACAATATATATATATATATATATATATATAGATTAATATTTAATATATATATATATATAGATTAATATACAATATATATATATACATAGATTAATATACAAATATATATATATATATATATAGATTAATATACAATATATATATATATATAGAGTAGATAGATTAATATACAATATATATATATATATATATATATAGATTAATATACAATATATATATATTTATATAGATTAATATACAATATATACCGTATATACTCGTGTATAAGCCGACCCATGTATAAGCCGACCCCCCACTTTTGCCCCCCAAAACTGGGAAAACCTATTGACTCGCGTATAAGCCTAGGGTGGACAATGCAGCAGCTACCAGTACTGAAATCACTCGCTCTCGTCCGCACCAGGAACGCAACATGTCGCGTTACTGGTGCGGACTAGAGTGCGTGATTTGTGCGCAGGCATCCGCCTGCGTACAGATCACATATTGCAATGAATGGGAGCGCACGGTCATGCGTTGTCAAGCGCAGCACCGTGCGTCCCCATTCTAAACATAGGGGCTTGCACTGGCTGCGCTCACATGGTGATTCCCTAGCCACAGAATGCTGTGGAGGGGAACGCCAGTGTGAAACCAGTCTATGGTAAGCATCCTGCTAATTCTATACCCTGCTTTCTTCTTTCCCTCACTAGTCTTCTTTCCCCTGCACTATTACTACTGTAATTTCCCTGAGAATATATGTTTCCCCTGCTCTGCTCTTCTTTCCCTCACTATTGCTTTCCCTGCTCTATTACTGTATGCTAACTTAAAATCCTATACTCTAATGATGCCTCACCTCCTTCCTTAGACTGGGACAGTATGGCACCGTAATTAAAGTCCCCTGCGGCCGCACTGTGCATTAGGTGAATGTCTGGCCGCAGGGGACTTCTTTTGTGTGTGCAGTGCTGTGGGGGACAGAGCGATGCAGCGGAGGGATCCGGCCGCCACATCGCTATAGCAGAACTGAGCGATGTGCGGCGGAGGGATCCAAGCCGCACATCGCTGGAGCAGGACGGAGCGATGCGGCGGAGGGATCCGGCCGCCACATCGCTATAGCAGAACTGAGCGATGTGCGGCGGAGGGATCCAAGCCGCACATCGCTGGAGCAGGACGGAGCGATGCGGCGGAATGATCCAACCGCACATCGCAAGAGCTGGAGGAAGGAGCGATGCGGCGGAAGGATCCACCGCACATCGCAAGAGCAGGGCGGAGGGATCCAGGCCCCCACATCCCAGCCCCAGCCAGCCCCAGCCGCAGCGATGATGCGGATGGTACCGTATTGACTGAAGGGCAGCAGCGGGGGCGAGGGTGCTTGTAGGGGGGTTGTGTGGGTGTTTAGGAGACAGCTAGGGTGAGGAGCAATTGAAAAGCATAAGTCAGTTAAGTTAGTGACTCGTGTATAAGCCGAGGGGGACTTTTTCAGCCCAAAAAAAGGGCTGAAAAAGTCGGCTTATACACGAGTATATACGGTATATATATATAGATTAATATACAATATATATATATATATAGAGTAATATACAATATATATATATATATATAGAGTAATATACAATATATATATATATATATATATAGTCATCATATACATATATATAATATGACATCTATATATATATATATATATATTAATCTATATCTATATATCTATATATCTCTATCTATATATCAATATAAAAAAAAAGAGAAAAAAAGCTGCACAGCACTCACAGACTAAATGTGAACTGGTGCCAGCAGGGACGCTGGGTCAAATAACTAGAAAAAGTTCTCTGCAGCACTTTTTATTTCTGAAGTTCTTGGTACATACATTGGCCAATGTCTGCTTGCTCATCAACTGCGAGATGGGGGGTGGACAAGGAGGACAGGGATGTCAGCGATAGGACTCATCAGACCTGAAGTCACTTTGTCGCAGTTGATGAGCAAGCAGACATTGGCCAATGTATGTACCAAGAACTTCAGAAATAAAAAGATAAGATTTTTGAGTTTTTTGAAAAAACGTAAGTTTTTAAACTTTTTTCTCATATACATAAAGCTTGTTAGCATTTGTACGTCATTGGTAGTAACTGAGTGCTGCAGAGAACTTTTTCTAGTTATTTGACCCAGCGTCCCTGCTGGCACCAGTTCACATTTAGTCTGTGAGTGCTGTGCAGCTTTTTTTCTCTTTTTTGTATCATATGGAGATGCTGGCTCCATGCTGCAATTGCACCCTCATTGACCACAGGTGATCTAGGGTCAAGATGGAGTCTGCCCACTGAGAGGTGGGGGGTGGACAAGGAGGACAGGGATGTCAGCGATAGGACTCATCAGACCTGAAGTCACTTTGTCGCAGTTGATGAGCAAGCAGACATTGGCCAATGTATGTACCAAGAACTTCAGAAATAAAAAGATAAGATTTTTGAGTTTTTGAAAAAACGTAAGTTTTTAAACTTTTTTTCTCATATACATATAGCTTGTTAGCATTTGTACGTCATTGGTAGTAACTGAGTGCTGCAGAGAACTTTTTCTAGTTATATATCAATATATCTATATATCTATATATATATCTCTATATATATATATAATTATGAATATATCAATATAATAATAAAAATAATAATCAATTAATAATAAAAATTAATATTAACATAATAATAATAATATTAATAATTAATAATAATTAATAATCGATTATATTGGCCAAAAAAGATATCTTAGCTGATATTGTAGGGATGAGGTTCCAACACTGGTTTTCCGACGTCCGTCCCACAGGATCACCAAGGCAGGAATAATTTGTGAGGAAAAGTAAAAGTAAACACTATCAAATTGCGGCGGGGGGAGTATAGTGATTGGTAGGCAAAGGGGAGTATAGTGATTGGTAGGCAAAAAGAGTTGCCACCCAGCAACAGCGCAGTCAGCCGCGAGTTTTTTCGCGGGCAAACCTGCCGCAAGTGCAAAACCGCACTTGCCGCACCTGCCGCAACTCGCCCTATACTTTCTATGGGGATTACCGCAACCGCGCCGCAAGTAGACTCGCAATGGCCTCGCGGCCATTGCTCGCGCTACATAGCGACTCGCAATGGATCCCCATACAAAGTATAGGGGGACTTGCGGCAGGTGCGGCGGCTGAGGTAGCGACTCGCAATGGCCTCGCGGCCATTGCTCGCGCTACCTCAGCGGTAAATCGCTAACTTTGTGGCCGAGCTCCGACCTTGACTCGGGCTTACCGCTTCTGGCAGTGAATGTTAAGCCCGAGTCAGGCTCGGGAATACCGCTACGAAAGTAAAATAAATTATGTATATTATATATTACAATTTATTATAATGTGTATATATATATATATATATATATATATATATAATTAATATACAATCTATATATATTACATAGATTAATATACAATCTATATATATATATAGATTAATATACATCTTATATATAAAACCCGAAGGCCACATCCGGAAAAGGCCACGCCTACTTCCGTGATGGTCTTCGCCCAGGCTCATCCAGTGCACTGTAGCCGGGCTGCCCCCGGCTACAGACAGCGGCACAGGAACGTTCCGATCTCGGAAGTTCCGTGTGCCCTCCAGCCACTCCCCTCCACCCTCTGCCCTCCAGACATGCCGCGCGCCTACAGAGGAGAGAGGAGGGAGGGTGGGACTTCCTCTCCTGCAGCTCTGCCCGCCCCTCCTCTCCTCTCCTCCTACAGTACATCTGATTCCCGGCCCGTGGTGAGTCTGCAGCCCCACACGCTGCTCTGTCCTCCAGCCTGTGTGCCTCCCTCTCACCCCTCCAGCCTGTGTGCCTCCCTCTTACCCCTCCAGCCTGTGTGCCTCCCTCTCACCCCTCCAGCCTGTGTGCCTCCCTCTGACCCCTCCAGCCTGATGTGCCTCCCTCTGACCCCTCCAGCCTCTGTGCCTCCCTCTGACCCCTCCAGCCTGTGTGCCTCCCTCTGACCCCTCCAGCCTGTGTGCCTCCCTCTGACCCCTCCAGCCTGTGTGCCTCCCTCTGACCCCTCCAGCCTGTGTGCCTCCCTCTGACCCCTCCAGCCTGTGTGCCTCCCTCGGACCCCTCCAGCCTGTGTGCCTCCCTCTGACCCCTCACCCTGTGTGCCTCCCTCTGACCCCTCCACCCTGTGTGCCTCCCTCTGACCCCTCAGCCTGTGTGCCTCCCTCTGACCCCTCCAGCCTGTGTGCCTCCCTCTGACCCCTCCAGCCTGTGTGCCTCCCTCTGACCCCTCCAGCCTGTGTGCCTCCCTCTGACCCCTCCAGCCGTCCTATGCCCACCTCCAGCCCCCCCCCTCTGCCCCCTCCAGCCCTCCTCTGCCCCCTCCAGCCGTCCTCTGACCCCTCCAGCCGTCCTCTGACCCCTCCAGCCCTCCTCTGCCCCCTCCAGCCGTCCCCTGCCCCCTCCAGCCGTCCCCTGCCGCCTCCAGCCCTCCTCTGCCCCCTCCAGCCGTCCCCTGCCCCCTCCAGCCGTCCCCTGCCCCCTCCAGCCGTCCTCTGACCCCTCCAGCCCTCCTCTGACCCCTCCAGCCCTCCTCTGCCCCCTCCAGCCGTCCCCTGCCCCCTCCAGCCGTCCCCTGCCGCCTCCAGCCGTCCCCTGCCGCCTCCAGCGTCCTGCTCCCCAGCCGTCCTGCCTCTCAGCCGTCCCCTGCCCTCTCCAGCCCGTCCCCTGCCCTCTCCAGCCTCCAGCCGTCCTCTGCCCTCTCCAGCCTCCAGCCGTCCTCTGCCCTCTCCAGCCTCCAGCCGTCCTCTGCCCTCTCCAGCCTCCAGCCGTCCTCTGCCCTCTCCAGCCTCCAGCCGTCCTCTGCCCTCTCCAGCCTCCAGCCGTCCTCTGCCCTCTCCAGCCTCCAGCCGTCCTCTGCCCTCTCCAGCCTCCAGCCGTCCTCTGCCCTCTCCAGCCTCCAGCCGTCCTCTGCCCTCTCCAGCCTCCAGCCGTCCTCTGCCCTCTCCAGCCGTCCTCTGCCCTCTCCAGCCGTCCTCTGCCCTCTCCAGCCATCCTCTGCCCTCTCCAGCCGTCTCTGCCCTCTCCAGCCGTCCCCTGCCGCCTCCAGCCGTCCCCTGCCGCCTCCAGCCGTCCCCTGCCCCCTCCAGCCGTCCCCTGCCGCCTCCAGCCGTCCCCAGCCGCCTCCAGCCGTCCCCTGCCGCCTCCAGCCGTCCCCTGCCGCCTCCAGCCATCCTCTGCCGCCTCCAGCCGTCCTCTGCCCCCTCCAGCCGTCCTCTGTCCTCTCCAGCCTCCAGCCGTCCTCTGCCCTCTCCAGCCTCCAGCCGTCCCCTGCCCTCTCCAGCCTCCAGCCGTCTCTGCCCTCTCCAGCCTCCAGCCGTCCTCTGCCCTCTCCAGCCTCCAGCCGTCCTCTGCCCTCTCCAGCCTCCAGCCGTCCTCTGCCCTCTCCAGCCTCCAGCCGTCCTCTGCCTCTCCAGCCTCCAGCCGTCCTCTGCCCTCTCCAGCCTCCAGCCGTCCTCTGCCCTATCCAGCCTCCAGCCGTCCTCTGCCCTATCCAGCCTCCAGCCGTCCTCTGCCCTATCCAGCCTCCAGCCGTCCTCTGCCCTCAGCTCCAGCCGTCCTCTGCCCTCTCCAGCCGTCCTCTGCCCTCTCCAGCCGTCCTCTGCCCTCCAGCCGTCTCCCCTCAGCCGCCTCGCCTCAGCCGTCCCCTGCCGCCTCCAGCCGTCCCCTGCCCCCTCCAGCCGTCCCCTGCCCCCTCCAGCCGTCCCCTGCCCCTCCAGCCGTCCCGGGTTGGCCACATGTTGACTCAGGATCCAGGCGCCGGAGAAGACGCAGGGTCGGGGGTAAGTATAGCGGAGTGTGTGTGTGTATGTGTGTTTATGCGCTGACCACTCTGCCCACACCGCTGCGCTGACCACTCTGCCCACGCCGCTGCGCTGACCACTCTGCCCACGCCGCTGCGCTGACTACTCTCAGCGCGCGCAGTGCTAGCCAGTGAGCCACCATATACTCTGCTACCCACAGAGCCGCCTGTATACACACAATTAATTTCACCGCACTACCCTAACTGTTAGTAAATAAACTAGACATGGATTCTAGACTACCCGATTCTTTAGAATCGGGCTGCCATCTAGTTATATATATATATATATATATATATATATAGATTAATATACAATATATATATATATAGAGTAGATAGATTAATATACAATATATATATATTTTATATATAGATTAATATACAATATATATATATATATATATATAGATTAATATACAATACTAGCTGTGAGCCCGATGCGATTGCATCGGGATTCTAGAACTGGTGTATAGTTTATTAAATTAGATTTTTAACTAATAATCCAATTATTCCATGATAGATGGCGGCCCAATTGTAAAGAATCGGGAGTGTAGCATGCATATATACATTATTCATTCAAATTTGACAATAATGCACATAACACATGATATGTATCTATCAACTACCAATGTTTATATGGTACATGTCAGTGTAGTACATGTCATGATTCTAAGGCAAGGCTTTTCGTACAGATACTGGCACTGATGTTTTGTACAGATTACGTATATTCAATTTATATATGAATATTAATAATCTATGATTAAGCCAGTACATGTTTCCCCACCAACCACGGGAAGGTAGCCTTACAACTGGTGGGACCTACTCTACCCCTAATAATTAATAGTTAGACTCCTTTTAAAGCAGATATTTTTTGGCTATTTGCAGAAGGTGTAGAATAACCAAATACAATTTCTGCACTTCGCACCAAAGGACCTACCTACAGCTCACTTTCAGCAAGTAACATGTAATGTATATGGAACTTGCAATTAGCTTGCAGTAAATACGGCAAGCACAGCTTTAACAGGTTGACTAAATGCAACCACTAAAAATCAGAGCTAACTGTGATTTTGGCAGTTGAAACTGTTGAAAGCACATGTGCCGCAACTACTGCAAGTAAAGCACAAATTCCATTAACATTTCATGCAACTTACAGTAAGAGTGCTGTAGGTCACCATTAGACAGCAAGTGTCAAAATTGATGTGTTCACACTATAAATTCCACAAATAGCAGAATAAGTCAGATTTAAAATGAAAATGTCTATTCTTTCCCTATGTGTCTAAATATGTACCTATATGTATGTACGTATTTATATATACAAACACACTTCAAGATAGAGATGTGTGTGAACAGCTGTCCCACCCGTCTCTAATGCTGCCTTCAGACTTGCAGATGCATCTGCAGCATTTTGCAGATGCATCTGCATGCAGACAGTAAACCCTATCTTTATAATGGGACGCACAGTGTCTGCAGATGCTTCCAGACAGCCGAGCACACCCATTCACTCCTATATGTGATCTCTGCGCAGGCAGATGCTTGGGTACAGATCACAGACTCTCCTCCGCACCAGGGACACGACATGTTGCATCCCTGGTGAGGGTGGGAGTGTGTGATTTGTATGCAGGCATCCGCCTGCGCACAGATCACATATAGGAGTAAATGTGTGCGCACGGCTGCCTGCAAGAATCTGCAGACACCGTGCGTCCCATTATAAAGATAGGGTCTACCGTCTGCATGCAGATGCTTGCAGATGCATTTTCAAAACGCTGCAGAGGCATCTGCAAATCTGAAGGCAGCCTTAGCTGTTCACAAAAACCTCACCCTGTGTAAAAAGAAAATGAAATCTCGCAGCAGCTATACTGCTGGAGCTTCAGGTTCTTATCACTAAATGCAAGCATTTAGATGATACACATCTACAATCTACTACAAAATGTGTGTTTATATACATATACAATGAAATGTAAAAAGAAAGTTTAAAAGCTAAAAAAGTAAGTACTATATATTTTAAATAACTATTTTATATCTAAAACCTATTTATAATATCTTTATAACAAAGTAATATTTTTGCTATTTTTGTCTATTTCTATTCTTCTACATCTATAACTAAATTAAATTATTGTAATATTTGTGTTTAATTAGAAAGTATGTATCTAAATAGAATATGTATGTAAATAATTGAAAGTAAAATATTTTTATACACTATATTTTTAGTGAAAAGTGAAACTAAGGACTATATTTCTTAAAGACCTATTTAATATCTAATAACTAATTATAATGTCTTTATCTAAAACTAAAGTAATTTGTTTGGTATTTTGGATTATTTCTATTGCTATACATCTATTTGTAAACTATTTTTTTATAATTTTTTTGGTCAATTCCTACACATCTATGGTTAAAGTAATTTTTTTTTTTTTTTAGTACTATACATCTATGGCTAAACTATTTTATGGGAATATTTTTGTTTAATTAGAAAATAATTATGTATCTAATGTAATATGCATATAAAGAATTAAACTAAAATATTTCTATATACTATATTGTTATGAAAGTGACCTAATGACTATATTTCTTAAATAACTATTGTATAATAAGAGACTAATTTTAATTATCTTTTGTATAGACAATTAATATTTTTTTTTTTTTTTTTCCTTTTTCTATTGCTATCATCCTATGGCTAAACTAATTTATTGTAATATTGTATAAATTAGAAGCAGAGTAGGGTATGTAAATCTAATATGTATTAAAGAATTTAAAAAAATATTTTAGGGAGAATATTTGTAGTAAAGGTATTTCAACACTGGGCAGCAATTTGACTTGAATGGGTGTATCCAACACTTTCACCTTAACATTGCATCGTGTTTTCACTCGTGAAAAATCCACATATAACTGTCCATGTCCAAAAACTGTTTGTGACAAAAAAATCCCTACTTTCTTCAGTGTATGGCCTTGGGATTTGTTGATGGTCATGGAAAAAGTAGACTTCACGGGAAATTGTTGACGTCTTAACTTGAAAGGTAAGGCAGTCTCTGATGGAGATAAAAAAATCTTTGGAATAAACACCACATTTCCTTCTGCAGACCCAGAACTGACTTTTGCTTGAATGAGATTGTCAAACAAAGTGATCACAATGAAGCGATTCCCATTGCAAAGACCTTTTATGCTGTTAAAGGTGTGCAAAAGCATGACAATGGTACCAATGTGTAATTTGAGGCGATGATAAGGCATTCCCATTGGTGTGAGTGAATTGAAAAATTCCACTGGATATTGGTCTGAATCTTCAGTCTGAATGGAATCATCACTAATGTACTCAGTGTATTCACCAGCAATGCAATCCATAACCTGAGAGTTCACCATTTCCACATGGACATTTTTAGGACAAAGATTGTCATGTGATGCAGCAATGTGAATGCTTTCATTGTTATATCCATCATGTATGTAAATGTAATATATATCTAAAGAATGTAAAATAAAATATTCTTATAGACAATATTTTTTGTAAAGACTTTTTCTGAATGAGGCAGCAACTTTCCTTGAATGGGTGTATGCAGTACTTTCACCTTAACAATACATCTTCTTTTCACTCGTGAAAAAGCCACATAACTGTCCATGTCCAAAAATGGGTTGTGGGGCAAAAAATCCCTACTTTCTCCAGTGTATGGCCTTGGGATTTGTTGATGGTCATGGCAAAAGTAGACTTTACGGTAAATTGTCGATGTCTTAACTTAAAAGGTAAGGCAGTCTATGATGGAGATAAATCAATCCTTGAAATAAACACCACATTTCCTTCTGCAGACCCAGAACTGACTCTTGCTTGAATGAGATTGTCAAACAAAGTGATCACAATGAAGCGATTCCCATTGCAAAGACCTTTTCTGCTGTTAAAGGTGCGCAAAAGCATGACAATGGTACCAATTTGTAATTTGAGGCGATGATAAGGCATTCCCATTGGTGTGAGTGAATTTAAAAATTCCACTGGATATTGGTCTGAATCTTCAGTCTGAATGGAATCATCACTAATGTACTCAGTGTATTCACCAGCAATGCAATCCATAACCTGAGAGTTCACCATTTCCACATGGACATTTTTAGGGCAAAGAATGGCATGTGATGCAGCAATGTGAATGCTTTCATTGTTATATCCATCGTATGTAAGTGTAATATATATCTAAAGAATTTAAGATAAAATATTCTTATAGACAATATTTTTAGTAAAGACTTTTTCAGAATTAGGCACCAACTTTCCTTGAATGGGTGTATCCAGCACTTTCACCTTAACATTACATCGTCTTTTCACTCGTGAAAAAGCCACATATAACTGTCCATGTCCAAAAACAGGTTCTGGCAAAAAAATCCCTACTTTCTCCAGTGTTTGGCCTTGGGATTTGTTGATGGTCATGGCAAAAGCAGGCTTCAAGGGAAATTGTCGACGTCTTAACTTGAAAGGTAAGCCAGTCTCTGATGGAGATAAATCAATCCTTGGAATAAACACCACATTTCCTTCTGCAGAGCCAGTAATGACTTTTGCTTGAATCAGATTGTCAAACAAAGCAATGACAATCAAGCGAGTCCCATTGCAAAGACCTTTTCTGCTGTTAAAGTTGCGCAAAAGCATGACAATGGTACCAATTTTTAATTTGAGGCGATGAGAAGGCATTCCCGTTGGTGTGAGTGAATTTAAAAATTCCACTGGATATTGATCTGGATCTTCAGTCTCATCAGGATCAATGGAATCATCACTAATGTATTCAGTGTATTCACCAGCAATGCAATCCATGACCTTAGAGTTCACCATATCCACATGGTCATTTTTAGGGCAAAGAATGGCATGTGATGCAGCAATCTGAATGCTTTCATTGTTATCTACATCAATGACAATGTTTTCACCAAATATAGCAAGTATAATTGAGCCAGTGCAGATCATGTCTTGTGGGATTTCAATGGTATCATCTCCAAGGTTGAAATCATTGGACAATTCACCATTTCCCAGTTGAAGTAACCAACGGCTATAATCAGGATCAATGGAGCGCATATTGTTGAAGAGTGGCAATTGAGTGAAAAGCTGCCATTGTCGTGAGTATTTAATACAACTCTCTATAATGTCAGTTCTTGTACCATGTGGGATGATAGGCAGACACTGTCGAAAGTCTCCTCCCAGAACAATGACTTTCCCTCCAAAAGGTGTTGTATTTTTCTTGGAGATATCTGTTGTCATGACATCCCGTAAAAGTTGATCTATCACATGCAATGCATATTTAGATAACAGAGTGGACTCGTCAATAATGAAAAGTTTGGTACTTTTCAAATGTTGTGCAGCATCTGTATCATTTTTAATCCTTGAAACGGAAGTTTCATTGATTGGAATTGGTATTCCGTAAAGCGAATGGATGGTTCTACCTCCTTGCAGTAAGTTAGCTGCAATCCCTGTACTGGCTGCAGGTGAGACAATTTCGCCTTCTCCTCTTAGTTCATGAATTAATAAATCATACAGATATGTTTTGCCACTGCCACCTGGACCGTCAATGAAAAAGCACTTAGGTTGTCCACTTCTATCGTGTAAAGCTTGATTGATCGCATCATAGGCCAAAAGTTGTTGGTCATTTAAAGTAGCTTTCATTTGCTGAGCTCTTCTTAACTCATCATCCTTGTTGTATAGTGGAGCGATGTATGGCTTTATTTTTGGTCGTGGTAGATTAAAATCAGTAAAAGTTTTGCCATGAAATTTTAGAATAGTTTGGACATCAGTCATAGCATATCCTTCACAATTCTCACACTCCTCAGTGTTGGAGTGATATGCATGGCAGTAGTCTTGGATAAAGTCTTGTTTAAATTCTTTCCACAACTCCAATGGATGAGCTGGAGGACCAAAAATACATATATATGCGAACATATCACGAAGCTGTGCAGGCATGTTGAGAACACAGGCATCCAATAAAGTATTTCTCCAAACAGTGTCATCGAAGAGCAATCCAAGAGCTAATGCTGCCTCTTTGAAAGTTGGGTATGTCACTTCATTAACAGTCTTAATGTTGTCAAAACTTGTTGCTCCTTTGACATGCAGTAACAACAACCTTAAATAGTACCGTTCTTGATCTTTCATACTGACAGTATACATTCTTCCAATCACTGAAGAACCTCCTCGCTTTCTAATTTCCCATGCACCTTCTTTCCAAACATAGTGCTCTGGAATTTGGCGGTAGAAGTAATCATGAGCATGCGGGTCACTCTCATTCAGCTCAAAGTAGCCCATAAGAGTAGATTTTCTGTGCATTGTGTAACTGATGTCATCAACAGAGTCATCCTCACGAAAATAAAGTGGTTGAGAATGTGGGAGATGTACGGCCAGGCGAATAATGGAGTGCGATTGTCTATGCATCGGGTAAGCAAATATTCGCCAAGCTGCCTCCGGTGCACTCACGTATCTTGAATCCATGAATTGATGTGTTTCATCATGGTGGATATTGGTTTGGCAAATTTCAAGATTGGCTTTATCATGTCCTTTGTAGACATATTTGAATAGGTATTTTACACTTTGAATGGAAGCACATACCTCAACATTAATATGACACTTGTATGTTAATAGTAGGTAAGGGTTATAGGGAACAACCCAAGAATTATCAATCATCTTTGAACGGATTTGAAAGGATGATCCTTCCTTTCTTTGATAAGTAGGGTATGCATCCTTAGCTATGAGTGTTCTTGGTTGGAAATCTTTAGGAAAACCTTTCTTACACTTGCCAAGATCCATACATGGAGAATTGGGGTTGTGTTGTCCACAGGGTCCATGAATCATGTGTTGCATCACAATGTCATGGAGCAGAGGGTATTCTTCTGGATCAGGGATTTCAGCCCAAACTATATTATCCACTTCAACCTCAGTTCTTAGTTTGGATTTGCTATCCAGAATGATCAAAATGTGAGCGTGTGGTAGGCCACGCTTTTGGAATTCAATCACATGAACCATTGCACAAACTTTGCCAAATAATCCAGTGTTAATTTCTTTTAATAGGGCTTCCAGTTTAATTCTGAAGACACGGGCGACTAAATCAGGTCTATGTTCCACACGCTGCCATGGCTCTAAATTGTTTGTAATCTCCCTCCATTTAGGATTACAGGTCATGGTTACAAAAAGATCTGGTCATCCAAATTTAGTCACAATAGCCATGGCATCCTGATAGCGTTGCTGCATGTTTCTGGGACTGCCTTCAAAGGAAGATGGTAAAATCACCGTCTTGCCAATGGGAATACCTTTCTCAACAGATTGTTTCAGGAGATGTTCCTGGAGTACGCAATAATCCTCCACTTTTAAATCCTTTTGATGATGACGGATAAAATGTAAGCGATTAGCCTCGATTTTCACATACGCATCCACTAAGTACTGCTGTGTTAGTTTGCCACCATTCAGGATAGGATTGAACTGATTCCGTACAGACAGCAAATAGCAGTAATACTGGAGCTGTGTAACCCGGCGTTGACTTTTGCCTTGATGCTTGAGTCCCTCATGCCAGCCTTGTTCTCCATGAGGGAAAAATAAAGGATAGAGTAATGCATCTAAATTGCTGTGTAGAATACTGACTTGCTGTGTTTTTGGGGCCAAGGGGTTATTTGGATCAGGTTTCAAATGAATTAAAATGTCTCTATTGAATGGTGGCTCTCCATCAGAATTTTCAAAGACCACAGCAACTTCATTGGCAGTAGGATTGTTATAGCGTCTCGGGTCTTGGCCTCTGTCTTGTTTAATGGCCATGATAATATTTGGCATGACGGTGCCATGTTCTACTGCCTTCTGTTCTTCTTCTAATTCAACGTGACGTAGCATTTTGTAGGCCGAAACAAAGGGATTAATATTATCCAATTGAAGAGCAATGATACTCATTAAAGTAGGATTACATTTCACATTTTCTGGAGACTGTATACGTTGTTCTACAGCGCTTGCAGTATCTAAAATGTACAATTGTGCATATGCTGGAGGTTGATCTTGAGCAGGATGGAGTGTTCCAGTGCGATGATAAATTTGCCCATGAATACGGAAGCAGTATGGGCCATGTCCAGGAGGTAGAGAAACATGGGCACCCATGGAGGAAAAAGCAAAAGAACTATTAATGCTCCTTATATTCTCCATCAAATTTTGACTGTACTCACTCTCTCCTTTCAGAAGGCGTTGGAACACGTGCGGGTATTGAGGTAATGGTACCTTTACTTTTCCCTTGTGGCAACAAAGAGTAAACTGTTGATCTGATGGTCGTTCAGCAGTAAAATGTCGAGCCTCACAATGTTCACATATTACATTCATGAAACCACAGAAATGTTCTACAATAACATGATCCTGATCAATAAATCCCATTTGATGTAGGAGAGGTGAATAGAATAAACGTAGAAGTTTATTATGTAATCCTACATAAATGAGACGTGGAAGGGATGTAGATTCCAAACATTCAATAAATGAAGAAGTGGAATATATATTCCGTTCTGCCTCTTGCAATATAGAAGTGGAAGAAGAAGTTTGGCGTTGTTCACGACGTAATGTAGCCAAATTGGCCAAGTGGACTTGTCTAGACGTAGGAGAATCTGTATCTTGACGCATCTGTCTTTTCCTTTTAAGCCTCAAAATTTTACACTGTTTGCTGTATGGCGTCTCCTCAGCACAGTGTTTTCGTTTTGATGTGGCCTTGCGATGCGGTAAAGGCTGTTCAGTTGTAGTCAAGATAGTAGAAGAAGAGGTGGCAGCAGTGTGAGCATCAGACAAAGAGGTGGCAGCAGTCTGAGCATCAGACAAAGAGGTGGCAGCAGTCTGAGCATCAGACAAAGAGGTGGCAGCAGTCTGAGGATCAGACAAAGAGGTGGCAGCAGTCTGAGGATCAGACAAAGAGGTGGCAGCAGTCTGAGCATCAGACAAAGAGGATGCAGCAGTCTGAGGATCAGATGAAGAGGTGGCAGCAGTCTGAGGATCAGACGAAGAGGTGGCAGCAGTCTGAGGATCAGACGAAGAGGTGGCAGCAGTCTGAGGATCAGACGGATCTCCTACAGGCATTAACTTTTTCTGTTTGCGTCGTTGAGGCAGAGGCATTGATTTTTTGCCTAATCGTTCTGTCCTTCCTTCTAAAGACTTTATTGAAACCGGTGTTTTCAAAGCAGCCTTTTCCTTGTCCAAGGGAAGTTGTATTTCTTCAGAACTCTCCTCCACACCCGTCTTGCGCATACGCACAGACACCTTGGGAACCTTTCCTTTTTTGATTTCCATTGAGGTAATGGGAGGTGTTAAAGGCAGTTCACTTGGTAAAATGTCAGTACACGAAAAGGCTGGAGTAGCATGTGTGTCAGACGGTTCTTCAGTGACTGGAATTTTTGTTTGTTTGCATGTGGAACGCGCAGTCATGGCTCTTGTTTCCATTCGTTGGCTTGTTTTTTCAGAAGACACTTCCGAAATACGTGTATGTAAAGCAGTCTTCGCAGCATCCAACCGAAAACGTCTCAGTGGAGAAGAGAGTTTACCAAACCGTTTGAGTTTAGCAGCCTTAACCCTATCTAACCGAATACGTCTCTCTGCAGAAGTCTCATTTGCAATACGTTTGGCGTGAGCAGCCTTAACACGATCTAAGCGAATACGTCTCCTTTCTAAGGTCTCTTCAGCAAGGGCGTTTTGCCTTAGCAGCCTTATCACTATCTAAGCGAAGACGCCTCTCTTCTGAAGTCTCCTTTGCAGTACGTTTCACCTTAGCAGCCTTACGCAGATCTAACCGAACACGTTTCTCTTCCAAACTCTCCTCTGCAATGCGTTTAGCTTTAGCAGCCTTATCTTGATCTAACCGATGGCATCTCTCTTCCAAAGTCTTGTCTGCACGCTTCTTCTTCGGTGTAGATGCAGCCTCCTTGGCAAGAGCGATATTTTGTGTTGGAGAGCTCATCTTAGTAAGAATAGTCAGTGAATCAAATCCAAAATGAGCTAGTGTGTTAGTTAAGGAAACAATGAATAATAACTGTGTAAACAGACAAAAACAATAAAACTAAAGTATGTATTTCCAAAACCTGTTAGAATGAAATGATAGACTTCTTTAAAGTAACAAACAAAGATATAATGATGTTTACTGTATGGAATATTGAATGGCAATGAGTGTGTTAAAATGCCTTAAAAACTGCCGTGAAGGCAAAACAAATGGATGTAAGGGCCCTTTCCGATACGCGGTATCAAAGCAAATTTTCAACATTGTAATAAAAGCGTTAATAGAACCAGGATGACATCAATTTCTGCATAACCACCAGCAAGGTTGTTGTTTCATAAGGTGTTGAAAAATGGCAGAGTTAGGGTTAATTTATACCAAGAACTGAAGGTTTTGGTATTATAGCAGAAGTAGTGTTTTTTATTTTTGTTGGTGGAGTAGGGGAAACAGCGGCCTTAACGTGAAGTATGAAATGGCAGAATGTGACAAAGCAGGGTGAAAAAAGAAATAAGGCAACTTGCGTATGAGATATTGAAAGAGGCAGGTCAATGTAAAAAGTAACGTAAATGCGGTGATGTAGTGTAACGTTACGCAACTGCAGCCCTGGTGACAGGTATGGAGAAGTCGCGTTTAAAATTTAAATCTTAGCCCATGTTATGGAAGTATGTAAATGTGCATATACAATGGACGTGTGAAAGGGGACCCAGTCAGAAATAGAGTGTAAAATATTAGGTATGTAAAAGTAGTGAATGTCCTACTGGGATGACAGAGACTTTGACATGAGCGTTAATTTCAAATAGCATCATAACCGTTGGAAAAACAGCATCTGCCGCATGTGGTGCATAGCCACAGCATAACTGCAGGACTTGCAGGCGGTTACGTGAATCCCCATAGTCATTATAATCGCCATAATAGTCAGTATCTATTTATTTGCAGCAGGTGCAGCAATTTGGGTTTTGCACTTGTAGCAAGTGCTGTATGGAAAAAAAACGATGGGTGACCACTCTTTTTATGGTGGCGGGACCTGTGGCAAGTTCCCCTATACTTACCATGGGGATTAGTGGAACGACACCGCAAGTGCAGCAGTTATGCGGTGGCAATGCAGCAAACCGAGCTGATCCGATTCTGTCAGCACATCTGGCGCGATTTCAAATAACCGCAGATGTGAACTGGGCAGGTAGCATTACCACCAAACTGTTAAATATAAGACAGGTAGTAGTGCTACAGAGTCATTACTATGAAAAATATTAAAAATTGACATATAATGGGTTAACGTACTCGTAAGCGTGTGATGACTGACTCCTAACTCCAAAAAAAAAAATCAAAGAGCCTGTAAGGAGTTAATATAGCATTGCCACGCATAAAAAATACTGGACGATTAATAAAAATAAAAATAGTATTAAAGTATTTAGTAATGAAATGCCAGTAGTAGACCACATAGTGACATAGACAGTGAATAGGCAAAACAATAGAAGACGTTAATGTACCACTTACATCCTATAAAACAGTGTGGATGAGTAAATAAATAACAAATAGTATAGAAGAGTTTAATTTGCAAATGTCCTGAGTACAGCACCTAGTAACACAGTGAGTGAATAGCAAACCGAAAGTAGGGGGTTAATGTAGCATTTCGAACACTATAAAACATAGTGTCGGAAAACAAAATGGCAAATGGCATAGAAGAGGATAATGTATAAATGACCTTAGTGGACCACATAGTGAGATAGCAAGTGGGGCAGAAATAGAATAGAACGGGTTAATGTACAAATTGCCTTAGAGCCCTTTCACATCAGCTCTTTCAATAAAATTGCGGTAGATGCAGTGAAAAAAATGCATCTGCTGCGATAGCCACATTAACATTGCACTTGCAGGGCGGTAGCGGTAATCCCTATAGAAACCATAAGGGAACTTGCGGCCGGTGCGGGTTAGCAGTTGCGTCAAGTGTTGCTAGAAAAAACAACGAACTTGCCGCACCTGCCGCAAGTGTTCCTATAGTTTCTATGGGTATTCCTGGAACTGCGCCGCAAGTGCAAGGTTTAATTGGCAATCGCAGCAGATGGGTTATTTTCAGCCCATGTGTGGTGAAGTTGTAAAATCACAGATGTCCAGCACATAGTGACACAGTTATTGAATAGCAAACAGAATATAAGGGGTTAATGTATGAGTTTAAACCCTATAAAATAG
This sequence comes from Allobates femoralis, assembly GCA_033576535.1. NCBI lineage: Eukaryota > Metazoa > Chordata > Amphibia > Anura > Aromobatidae > Allobates > Allobates femoralis. The sequence goes on along the minus strand of JARQOC010000004.1, from coordinate 479,490,554 downwards.
TCATGGTGCAACTAAAATAGAAAAGGCATAGAAGAGGTTAATGTAAAAATGTCCTTAGTACAGCAGATAGTGAGATAGCAAGTGGAGTAGAAATAGAATATAAAGGGTTAATATTGAAAGGGTCTTAGTACAGCACATAGTGAGATAGGAAGTGGAGCACAAATAGAATAGAAAGGGTTAATATTAAAATGGCCGTAGTACAGCAGATAGTGAGATAGGCAGTGTAGCACTAATAGAATAGAAAGGGTGAATATAAAAAAGGCCGTAGTACAGCAGATAGTGAGATAGGCAGTGTAGCACTAATAGAATAGAAAGGGTTAATATAAAAATGGCCGTAGTACAGCAGATAGTGAGATAGGCAGTGTAGCACTAATAGAATAGAAAGGGTTGATATAAAAAAGGCCGTAGTACAGCACATAGTGAGATACGCAGTGTAGCACTAATAGAATAGAAAGGGTTAATATAAAAAAGGCCGTAGTACAGCACATAGTGAGATAGGCAGTGTAGCACTAATAGAATAGAAAGGATTAATATTAAAATGGCCGTAGTATAGCAGATAGCGAGATAGGCAGTGTAGGAGTAATTGAATAGAAAGGGTTAATATAAAAAAGGCCGTAGTACCGGAGATAGTGAGATAGGCAGTGTAGCACTAATAAAATAGAAGGGGTTAATATAAAAAAGGCCGTAGTACAGCACATAGTGAGATAGGCAGTGTAGCACTAATAGAATAGAAGGGGTTAATATTAAAATGGCCGTAGTACAGCAGATAGTTAGATAGGCAGTGTAGCACTAATAGAATAGAAAGGGTTAATATTAAAATGGCCGTAGTACAGCAGATAGTGAGATAGGGAGTGTAGGAGTAATAGAATAGAAAGGGTTAATATAAAAAAGGCCGTAGTACAGCAGATAGTGAGATAGGCAGTGTAGCAGTAATAGAATAGAAAGGGTTAATATAAAAAAGGCCGTAGTACAGCACATAGTGAGATAGGCAGTGTAGCACTTAGGCTGCTTTCACATAACGATTTTTTCAGTTCCGATGCTGTCCGATAAAAATCGGACAGCATCGGACCGATTTTCGGACCCATGCAGGCCTATGGGCATCGGACCGAATCGGATGTGCACTAAATGCCATCCGATTTGGTCCGATCCGAATCTGTCCGATTTTTTTATCGGTGCAAAAATCGGAGCTTGCTCCGATTTTTGCACCGAAAATAAAATCTGACAGATTCGGATCGGACCAGATCGGATGGCATTTAGTGCACATCCGATCCGACCCGATCAATTTAGCATGGGGCCCTATGGAGCAGGGTCCGAGAAAACATGTGATGTCTCCTCGGACCGATTTTAGTGTACTGAGCATGCTCAGTACACTAAAATAGCTCCTAAAAGTAAATTAAGGGGTTAATAAAAAAAAAACAAAACTATGCTCACCTGTCCACGAGGCCCACGTCGTCTCCCGGCGTCTCCGGTGTCTCCAGGTATCTTGCCGTCTGTGCTGATAAGACCTGCCGTGATGTCACAATCACATGACTGCCAGGAACCAATAGCAGGCAGTCATGTGATTGTGACATCACGAGAGTCCTGGCAGCACTGAGACAGAACAGCAAGGCACCGGAGACGCGCGGGACCGTGCAGGAGTCGTGGACAGGTGAGAAAGGAGAGAAGGAGAGGAGGACAAGAGGAGGAGGACAAGAGGAGGAGGACAAGAGGAGGAGGACAAGAGGAGGAGGACGCATAGGAGGACCGGGGGCCAAGAGGGGAGACACAGGGGATGAGAGGACCGGGGGCCAAGAGGTGAGACACAGCACCGGGGGCCAAGAGGGGAGACACAGGACCGGGGGCCAAGAGGGGAGACACAGGACCGGGGGCCAAGAGGGGAGACACAGGGGATAAGAGGAAAGGACCGGGGGCCAAGAGGGGAGGACCGGGCGATAAGAGGAGAGGACAGGGGGCCAAGAGGGGAGACACAGGGGATAAAGAAGAGGACCGGGGGAGAGACTGACAGCTCTCAGGGAGCGATCTGACAGGAGGGCGGGCATCCTATTTTCTGTCGGAATCGGATGCCTATTTGGCACCCGATTCCAGGCATTAGAAGAATCCGATGCTGTCCGATTTATATCGGACAGCATCGGATTTTACAAAAATCGTAGTGTGAAAGTAGCCTAATAGAATAGAAAGGGTTAATATTAAAATGGCCGTAGTACAGCAGATAGTGAGATAGGCAGTGTAGCACTAATAGAATAGAAAGGGTTAATATTAAAATGCCCGTAGTACAGCAGATAGTGAGATAGGCAGTGTAGCACTAATAGAATAGAAAGGGTTAATATAAAAATGGCCGTAGTACAGCAGATAGTGAGATAAGCAGTGTAGCACTAATAGAATAGAAGGGGTTAATATTAAAATGGCCTTAGTACTGCACATAGTCAGATAGCAAGTGGAGCAGAAATAGAATAGAAGGGGTTAATAAAGTATGAAAAGAAGAGGGTACTATGGTGAACTGTAGCTGATATGTAATTTGTATAAACAAAGGGTTAATGTAAGGATAGGCATTAGGTACATATACTCAGTTGTGAGATTGTACTGTGAAAACAGCTATTTCACTTTTACATTGTTCACAAATTCAAATTTCCCGCTCTAAGATGGCGGACGCGAATAGTTTATTCATAAAAAGCCGGCAGACGCCAGCCGCGGTGTGATTGGGCAGCGAAAACTTCATAAACATGGCGCCGTGAATCCGGTTGGTCGGCGCTATTGTGTGAAGATGCCGCTGTCCAATCACAACTCAGCGGGGCGGAGCTACAAACATCCAGCCGGCCGAACGGCATATCCGAAAATCGTACCAGGCGCTCGGCAAGAAAAGTTCCGAAGTCCCCGCTGTGCGCTGACCAATCGGAATCAAAGCGCCATAAACAACAACCAATCACAATCGCGCCTCATTTCTGAATGGATGTCTATGGGAAGTCGACATCCAATCACAATCGCGGCGCCAATTTTGAAAATGCACTGAACTTTCCTTGCCGAGCGCCTGGTGCGATTTTCGGACACGGCGTTCGGGAGAGTGGAAGTCTATAGCTCCGCCCCGCTGATTTGTGATAGGACAGCGGCATCTTCACACAATAGCGCCGACCAACCGGATTGACGGCGCCATGTGTAAGAAGTTTCCGCTGGCCAATCACACCGCGGCTGAAGTGTACCGGCATTTTATGAATGAAGATTTCGCGTCCGCCATCTTAGAGCGGCGAGTTGTACGGTCGGCGCCTGAATGCGTGTTCGGACACAGCGGTCTCATAGACCACGGAGGCCGCTAGAAGCGCCGAAGTTTGCGCTTGTAGCGCAGAAGTCGGCGCTTGCAGCGGCGAAGTGTACGAACTGTGGCGCACGCTCCATGCAGCGGCGATTGGCGCTGCATGGCGCAAAATAGTAAAAGTGGTGAAAAAGAAAGATAGTAAAAGAGGTGAAAATAAAACTCCACATCAGGACTATAGGCTCTGATGTGAAAAGGTAGATTGTCCAAAGGATATCTTAGCTGATCAATGGTAGATCCCGATCCGGCGCTTGCTTCCTGACGTCCCGCACGAAGGATGGATATCTCGGCTCAAATGTAGTCGAACAGACGGTCCAGCGGTAGCTTCTCGTTGTCCTTGAAAGACCCTCACGAAGGATGGATTTCTTGGCAGAAATATAATCCAACAGATAGTCCAGCGGTAGGTTCTCGTTCTCCCACAAAGAGGATTCAAAGAGGTTGAAGATTCAAAATTGCCGCTATAAATAAGCGGGCTTATCTGATTGGAGGGCGGCAACTTCAGAAAGCTGGCGCCATGAATGTGATTGGTCGCTATTTATTTTCAAAAAAGGCGCGGCGATTGTGATTGGACGGCGCCTTCCTATAGAGATAGATAGAATAGATAGACAAAGGAGGCGATTTTATGGCCGAGCCGCTGGTTCTATTTCCGGCCAGACGACTCGGCTCAGAGCCATCATTCGACGGGGCCGGAAACTGGCAATCAGCGATTCGCGGCGATAGGTAGCGTATTACCAACGACTGTGTGTGGTTTTTTTTTTTTATTTTTTTTTATTATTATTTGTATTGAATTATGTATTATTTTTTATATTTTTTTTAATTATTTTTTAATTAGTTTTTTTATTATTAAATTTATTATTTATTTTAAGTGAGACAGAGTTCTCGTTCAGTTCCGCTCAAAGGGCTGATATTATTAGCATTTTTTTTTTTTTTATGATTATTTTTATTGAATTATTTATTATTTTTTATGTATTTTTTAATTATTTTTTAATTATTATTTTTATTATTAAATTTATTATTTATTTTAAGTGAGACACAGTTCTCGTTCAGGTCCGACTCAAAGAGCTGATATTAATAGCATATATATATTTTTTTAATTATTATTTTTATCGAATTATTTATTATTTTTTATTTATTTTTTTATTATTTTTTTATTATTTTTTTTATTATTAAATTTATTATTTATTTTAATTGAACATGAGGCTGAGACATAGTTCTCCTTCCGGTCCGCTGAAAGGGCTAATTTTATTAGCATTTGTTTATTTTTTAATTATTATTTTTTATTGAATTATTTATTATTTTTTATTAATTTTTAATTTTTTTTTAATTTTTTTTTAATTATTATTTTTTATTATTAAATTTATTATTTATTTTAAGTGAGACACAGTTCTCGTTCAGGTCTGCTCAAAGGGCTGATATTATTAGCATATTTTTTTTTTTTTTTATTATTATTTTTATTGAATTATTTATTATTTTTTTTGATTTTTTTATTATTTTTTAATTATTTTTTAATTATTTTTTTTATTATTAAATTTATTATTTATTTTAAGTGAGACACAGTTCTCGTTCAGGTCCGCTCAAAGGGCTCATATTATTAGCATATATTGTTTTTTTTTATTATTATTTTTATTGAATTATTTATTATTTTTTATTTATTTTTTTATTATTTTTTAATTATTTTTTAATTATTTTTTTTATTATTAAATTTATTATTTATTTTAAGTGAGACAGAGTTCTCGTTCAGGTCCGCTCAAAGGGCTGATATTATTAGCATTTTCTTTTTTTTTTTATGATTATTTTTATTGAATTATTTATTATTTTTTATTGATTTTTTTATTATTTTTTAATTATTTTTTAATTATTTTTTTTATTATTAAATTTATTATTTATTTTAAGTGAGACAGAGTTCTCGTTCAGGTCCGCTCAAAGGGCTGATATTATTAGCATTTTTTTTTTTTTTATGATTATTTTTATTGAATTATTTATTATTTTTTATGTATTTTTTAATTATTTTTTAATTATTATTTTTATTATTAAATGTATTATTTATTTTAAGTGAGACACAGTTCTCGTTCAGGTCCGCTCAAAGGGCTCATATTATTAGCATATATTGTTTTTTTTTTATTATTATTTTTATTGAATTATTTATTATTTTTTATTTATTTTTTTATTATTTTTTAATTATTTTTTAATTATTTTTTTTATTATTAAATTTATTATTTATTTTAAGTGAGACAGAGTTCTCGTTCAGGTCCGCTCAAAGGGCTGATATTATTAGCATTTTCTTTTTTTTTATGATTATTTTTATTGAATTATTTATTATGTTTTATTTATTTTTTTATTATTTTTTAATTATTTTTTTTATTATTAAATTTATTATTTATTTTAAGTGAGACAGAGTTCTCGTTCAGGTCCGCTCAAAGGGCTGATATTATTAGCATTTTTTTTTTTAATTATTATTTTTATTGAATTATTTATTATTTTTTATTTATTTTTTTATTATTTGTTTATTATTTTTTAATTATTTTTTTTATTATTAAATTTATTATTTATTTTAATTGAACATGAGGCTGAGACATAGTTCTCCTTCCGGTCCGCTGAAAGGGCTCATTTTATTAGCATTTGTTTATTTTTTAATTATTATTTTTTATTGAATTATTTATTATTTTTTATTAATTTTTAATTATTTTTTAATTATTTTTTAATTATTATTTTTTATTATTAAATTTATTATTTATTTTAAGTGAGACACAGTTCTCGTTCAGGTCCGCTCAAAGGGCTGATATTATTAGCATATATTTTTTTTTTTTTATTATTTTATATTGAATTATTTATTATTTTTTATTTATTTTTTTATTATTTTTTAATTATTTTTTAATTATTTTTTTTATTATTAAATTTATTATTTAGGCTGAGACCCAGTTCTCTTTCAGGTCCGCTGAAAGGGCTGATATAATTAGCATATATTTAATTTTTTTATTATTATTTTTATTGAATTATTTATTAATTTTTATGTATTTTTTTATTATTTTTTTAATTATTTTTTAATTTTTTTTTTTATTATTAAATTTATTATTTAGGCTAAGACCCAGTTCTCTTTCAGGTCCGCTGAAAGGGCTGATATAATTAGCATATATTTAATTTTTTTATTATTATTTTTATTGAATTATTTATTATTTTTAATTTATTTTTTTATTATTTTTTAATTATTTTTTTTATTATTAAATTTATTATTTAGGCTGAGACCCAGTTCTCTTTCAGGTCCGCTGAAAGGGCTGATATAATTAGCATATATTTAATTTTTTTATTATTATTTTTATTGAATTATTTATTATTTTTAATTTATTTTTTTATTATTTTTTAATTATTTTTTAATTATTTTTTTTATTATTAAATTTATTATTTAGGCTGAGACCCAGTTCTCTTTCAGGTCCGCTGAAAGGGCTGATATAATTAGCATATATATTTTTTTTTTATTATTATTTTTATTGAATTATTTATTATTTTTAATTTATATTTTTATTATTTTTTAATTATTTTGTAATTATTTTTTTTATTATTAAATTTATTATTTAGGCTGAGACCCAGTTCTCTTTCAGGTCCGCTGAAAGGGCTGATATAATTAGCATATATTTTATTTTTTTATTATTATTTTTATTGAATTATTTATTATTTTAAATTTATTTTTTTATTAATTTTTAATTATTTTTTAATTATTTTTTTTATTATTAAATTAATTTGTTCGCATTGAAATACATTAGCGGTGTGTCGGCGATTTTATGGCCGCCGAGCTGGTTCTATTTGTCGGCCCTAAAATCGCGGACACACCGCTAATGCATGTGTATGGGCAGTGAGCTCGAATTCTGATTGGTCTGCGTCCAATCCGAAATCGGGCGGACTGGCCATAGACATGCATTAGCGGTGTGTCCGCGATTTTAGGGCCGAAAAATAGAACCAGGTGGCCGTCCATAAAATCGGCGACACACCGCTAATGTATTTCAATGGGATCTGAGGTGCTCTTCTGATTGGCTGAGGGCATTAGAGAGCGACCAATCAGAAGAGCAGCTCACATCTCATAGAGATAGAATGGCGGATTTTGCGTCCATTGTATCTTAATGAGAAGTGAAGAGGACGTCGGAGATGGAAGTTGGCGGAAAGAAGACAGAAGACCCCGGGGCCGGACGAAGAGCCGGAGATGGCGGAAAGAAGAGAGAAGAGCGGCGGGACCGGAGGAAGAGGACGGCTGGCCGGACGAAGGGATTGTGGATCGGACGGACGATCAGATGACTAAGAAGGCATGTAAGTGATCGACGGGGGCGTTAGGTTAGGGGACGGCGGGGGCTTCGGGTGTAGGGCCTTAGGTGTTAGCGGCGGGAGCTTAGGAGGCGGCGGGGCTTAGGGGATAGGGGCTTAGGTGCGGCGGGGCTTAGGGGGCAGGGGGGTAGGGGTTTAGGTGCGGATTCGGGGGTAGGGGGTTAGGTGCGGCTTAGGGGGTAAGGGCTTGCGGCAGAGGGTAGTGGCAGCGGCGGGGTAGTGGGTTAGGGCGGCAGGGGGTAGGGGCTTGCGGCAGAGGGTAGTGGCTGCGGCGGGGTAGTGGCTTAGGGCGGCAGGGGGTAGGGGCTTGCGGCAGACGGTAGTGGCTGCGGCGGGGTAGTGGGTTAGGGCGGCAGGGGGTAGGGGCTTGCAGCAGAGGGTAGTGGCTGCGGCGGGGTAGTAGCTTAGGGCGGCAGGGGGTAGGGGCTTCGGCGGCGGGGTAGTGGCTTAGGGGTTAGGTGCGGCAGAGGGTAGTGGGTGCGGCGGGGTAGTGGGTTAGTGCAGCAGGGGGTAGGGGCTTGCGGCAGAGGGAAGTGGGTGCGGCGGGGTAGTGGCTTAATGCGGCAGGGGGTAGGGGCTTCGGCGGCGGGGTAGGCGGCGGGGTAGTGGCTTAGGGGTTAGGTGCGGCAGAGGGTAGTGGCTGCGGCGGGGTAGTGGGTTAGGGCGGCAGGGGGTAGGGGGTTCGGCGGCGGGGTAGTGGCTTAGGGTTTAGGTGCGGCAGAGAGTAGTGGGTGCGGCGGGGTAGTGGGTTAGGGCAGGGGCTTGTGGCAGAGGGTAGTGGGACTTCGGCGGCGGTGTACAGCGCGATGGTATACTACAGTCCCATGGGCATACGCGTGTCGGGCCTTAAGCGCCAGCGAACATTGCGAGTCGTTGGCGCATGGGCATGGGACTGTAGTATACTATAGCGGTGTACACTACAGTCGTATGCGCTTCTGTGGCTTGGTTAGCGTTGGGTGGCAGCGACTCGCAATGCCCGCTTCGCGGGCATTGCTTCGGGAGTCGCCGTGGCCACAACGCGGCCACGGAGAGAGTCCAGGAGAAGCACCCTGGACTCGCTAACCAAGCCACCGGAAGTTGCGCCGCTCCGACGGAAGTCAGTTACGGCAATTATATAATAGATATATATATATATAGAGTAATATACAATATATATATATATATATATATATATAGAGTAATATACAATATATATATATATATAGTAATCATATAGCCGTATATACTCGTGTATAAGCCGACCCGTGTATAAGCCGACCCCCCTACTTTTGCCCCCAAAAACTGGGAAAACTTATTGACTCGCGTATAAGCCGAGGGTGGACTCCAGCACAGGTATACAACCCCCAGCAGTGAGGTATACAGCAGCCTCCCCAGTGGTAGTATACAGCAGCAGCCCCAGTGGTAGTATACAGCAGCCCCAGAGGTATATACAGCCCCAGAGGTATATGCAGCTCCAGAGGTATATGCAGCCCCATATGCAGCCCCAGAGGTATATGCAGCCCCAGAGGTATATACAGCAGCAGCAGCCCCAGTGGTATATACATCAGCAGCCCCAGTGGTAGTATACAGCAGCCCCAGAGGTATATGCAGCCCCAGAGGTATATGCAGCCCCAGAGGTATATGCAGCCCCATAGGTATATGCAGCCCCAGAGGTATATGCAGCCCCAGAGGTATATGCAGCCCCATATACAGCCCCATATACAGCCCCATATACAGCCCCATATGCAGCCCCAGATGCAGCCCCAGAGGTATATACAGCAGCAGCAGCCCCAGTGGTATATACATCAGCAGCCCCAGAGGTATATGCAGCCCCAGAGGTATATGCAGCCCCATAGGTATATGCAGCCCCAGAGGTATATGCAGCCCCAGAGGTATATGCAGCCCCATATACAGCCCCATATACAGCCCCATATGCAGCCCCAGATGCAGCCCCAAAGGTATATACAGCAGCAGCAGCCCCAGGGCTGTATACAGCCGCAGCCCCAGGGCTGTATACAGCAGCAGCCCCAGGGCTGTATACAGCCGCAGCCCCAGGGCTGTATACAGCCGCAGCCCCGGAGGTATACAGGCCCCCCATCAAGTTCCAGGGCTCCCCCCACCTTGCGCGCAGCCTGTAAAGGAAAATCATACTTACCAGTGTCCAGTCGCGCCGTCCGCAGCTGCCGACATGACGATCCCGGGCTCCATTCAGCATCTTCCGGCTTCCGACTTCCTGTGCGCGCGGGCAATGACGTCATTGCCCGCGACTACAGGAAATGCGGAAGACGCTGAATGGAGCCCGGGATCGTCATGTCGGCAGCTGCGGACGGCGCGACTGGACACTGGTAAGTATGATTTTCCTTTACAGGCTGCGCGCAAGGTGGGGGGGGCCCTGGAACTTGATGGGGGGCCTGTATACCTTCGGGGCTGCTGCGGTATTTTTTTATTTTTTTTTATATACTCGCGTATAAGCCGAGGGGGACTTTTCAGCCCAAATTTTGGGCTGAAAAACTCGGCTTATACGCGAGTATATACGGTACATATATATAATATGACATCTATATATATATATATATTAATCTATATCTATATATCTATATATCTCTATCTATATATCAATCTATATATATATATATCTATATATATATCTACTAAATAATTGCCGTAGGCATTTTCGTGTCGGACCCCGAAAACGCCGTGGCTATGTCACGCTGTGACGTCACCACGCGCGAGCAATGGCCGCGAAGCGGCCATTGCGAGTCGCTGGCCGAAAATAGAACCAGAGGCTCGGCCACAAAGTTAGCGATTTACCGCTGAGGTAGCGCGAGCAATGGCCGCGAGGCCATTGCGAGTCGCTACCTCAGCCGCCGCACCTGCCGCATCTCCCCCTATACTTTCAATGGGATCTATTGCGAGTCGCTGTGTAGCGCGAGCAATGGCCGCGAGGCCATTGCGAGTCGCTACACTTGCGGCGCGGTTGTGGTAATCCCCATAGAAAGTATAGGGGGACTTGCGGCAGGTGCGGCAGCGAGTCGCTGGCTGAGTGCGAGCACTTGCGGCGCGGTTGCGGTAATCCCCATAAGGATTACCGCAACCGCGCCGCATTGCGAGTCGCTGGCTGAGTGCGAGCACTTGCGGCGCGGTTGCGGCAATCCCCATAGAAAGTATAGGGGGACTTGCGGCAGGTGCGGCAAGTGCGGTTTTGCCGCACCTGCCGCAAGTCCCCCTATACTTTCTATGGGGATTACCGCAACCGCGCCGCAGATGCGGTTTTTAAATAAAATAAAATAATTTTAATACAAATAAATTTACTTAAAATAACAAATAATAAATACATTTAATAATAATAAAAATAGTAAAAAAACAAAACAAAATAAATAATAAAATAAAAAATTCCCCCCCAAAAAAGTATTGGACCCCCCAAAAAAGTATTGGACCCCCCAAAAAAAGTATTGGACCCCCCCAAAAAGTATTGGACCCCCCCAAAAAGTATTGGACCCCCTAAAAAAAGTATTGGACCCCCCCAAAAAGTATTGGACCCCCCAAAAAAAGTATTGGACCCCCCCAAAAAGTATTGGACCCCCCAAAAAAAAGTATTGGACCCCCCCAAAAAGTATTGGACCCCCCAAAAAAAGTATTGGACCCCCCCCCAAAAAGTATTGGACCCCCTAAAAAAAGTATTGGACCCACCCAAAAAAGTATTGGACCCCTCAAAAAAAGTATTGGACCCCCCAAAAAAAGTATTGGACCCCCCAAAAAAAGTATTGGACCGCCCCAAAAAAGTATTGGACCCCCCAAAAAAAGTATTGGACCCCCCAAAAAGTATTGGACCCCCCAAAAAAAGTATTGGACCCCCCCAAAAAGTATTGGACCCCCTAAAAAAAGTATTGGACCCCCCCCAATACAAATATTGGACCCCACAAAAAAAAGTATTGGACCCCCTCCAAAAAAGTATTGGACCCCCCAAAAAAAAGTATTGGACCCCCCAAAAGTATTGGACCCCCAAAAAGTATTGGACCCCCCAAAAAAGTATTGACCCCAAAAGTATTGGACCCCCCCAAAAAATATTGGACCCCCAAAAAAAGTATTGGACCCCAAGACCCCCCAAAAAGTATTGGACCCCCAAAAAAAGTATTGGACCCCCCCAAAAAAGTATTGGACCCCCCCAAAAAAAGTATTGGACCCCCCAAAAAAAGTATTGGACCCCCCAAAAAAGTATTGGACCCCCAAAAAAAGTATTGGACCCCCCAAAAAAAGTATTGGACCCCCCAAAAAAAGTATTGGACCCCCCAAAAAAAGTATTGGACCCCCCAAAAAAAAGTATTGGACCCCCCCAAAAAGTATTGGACCCCCCAAAAAAGTATTGACCCCCCCAAAAATATGATATTGGACCCCCCAAAAAAGTATTGGACCCCCGTCCCCCAAAAAAAGTATTGGACCCCCCCCCAAAAAGTATTGGACCCCCAAAAAAAGTATTGGACCCCCCAAAAAAAGTATTGGACCCCCCAAAAAGTATTGGACCCCCCAAAAAAAGTATTGGCCCCAAAAGTATTGCCCCCCCCAAAAAGTATTGGACCCCCCAAAAAAAGTATTGGACCCCCCCAAAAAGTATTGGACCCCCCCCAAAAAGTATTGGACCCCCCAAAAAGTATTGGACCCCCCAAAAGTATTGACCCCCCAAAAAAAGTATTGGACCCCCCATAACAAAAAGTATTGACCCCCCCCAAAAAAGTATTGGACCCCCCCAAAAAAAGATTGGACCCCCCAAAAAAGTATTGGACCCCCCCAAAAAAGTATTGGACCCCCCAAAAAAAGTATTGGACCCCCCAAAAAAGTATTGGACCCCCCCAAAAAGTATTGGACCCCCCAAAAAAGTATTGGACCCCCCAAAGTATTGACCCCCAAAAAAGTATTGGACCCCCAAAAAAGTATTGGACCCCCCTTACCAAAAAAGTATTGGACCCCCCAAAAAAAGTATTCGACCCCCCCAAAAAAGTATTGGACCCCCCAAAAAAGTATTGGACCCCCCAAAAAAAGTATTGGACCCCCCAAAAAAGTATTGGACCCCCCAAAAAAAGTATTGGACCCCCCCCCCCCAAAAAGTATTGGACCCCCTAAAAAAGTATTGGCCCCCCCAAAAAAGTATTGGACCCCCCAAAAAAAGTATTAAACCCCCCCCAAAAAGTATTGGACCCCCTAAAAAAAGTATTGGACCCCCCCAAAAAGTATTGGACCCCCCAAAAAAAGTATTGGACCCCCCAAAAAGTATTTGACCCCCCCAAAAAAGTATTGGACCCCCCAAAAAAAGTATTGGACCCCCCCAAAAAAGTATTGGACTCCCCCAAAAAGTAGCTATAACTACTATAATCAAATTAATGCACGTTCTAGAATCCCGATGCATTTGCATCGGGCTCACAGCTAGTATCTATATATATCTCTATATATATATATAATTATGAATATATCAATATAATAATATTAATAATCGATTAATAATAATAATTAATATTAACACTAATAATAATAATATTAATAATTAATAATAATTAATAATCGATTATATTGGCCAAAAAAAATATCTTAGCTGATATTGTAGGGATGAGGTTCCAACACTGGTTTTCCGACGTCCGTCCCACAGGATCACCAAGGCAGGAATAATTTGTGAGGAAAAGTAAAAGTAAACATTATCAAATTGCGGCGGGGGGAGTATAGTGATTGGTAGGCAAAGGGGAGTATAGTGATTGGTAGGCAAAAAGAGTTGCCACCCAGCAACAGCGCAGTCAGCCGCGAGTTTTTTTCGCGGGCAAACCTGCCGCAAGTGCAAGACCGCACTTGCCGCACCTCGCCCTATACTTTCTATGGGGATTACCGCAACCGCGCTGCAAGTAGACTCGCAATGGCCTCGCGGCCATTGCTCGCGCTACACAGCGACTCGCAATGGATCCCCATACAAAGTATAGGGGGACTTGCGGCAGGTGTGGCGGCTGAGGTAGCGACTCGCAATGGCCTCGCGGCCATTGCTCGTGCTACACAGCGACTCGCAATGGATCCCCATACAAAGTATAGGGAGACTTGCGGAAGGTGCGGCGGCTGAGGTAGCGACTCGCAATGGCCTCGCGGCCATTGCTCGCGCTACCTCAGCGGTAAATCGCTAAGTTTGTGGCCGAGCCTCTGGTTCTATTTTCGGGCCATTGCTAGCGCGTGGTGACGTCACATAGTGACAAAGCCACGGCGATTTCGGGGTCCCACACGATTTTGCCTACGGCAATTATAGAGTAGATAACTCACCAAATTTTGGCCTGTTACAAATACCATTACATTTACAGGATACTATCAGCCACCTCAGAAGCAACCCATATCTCTCAACACCGATGCTCCATCCCCTACAACCCTGACACGGGGGCGATTTTGGCATCTGCGACCAGCCGTGCCACAAGGAGGTGGCGGATAGTATCCTGCTAAATGCAATGGTATTTGTAAGAGGCCAAAATTTGGTGATTTGTTTTTACCATTTTTGTGCAGCAGAAGTGGGTTGTAATCAGCCTCGGACTGCTCTGGCGGGTAACCGGGTGAAAGTCATGGGAGGCCCTCAGGTGTAGAGGCCCCGCCCATCTAGCCCCGCCTCTCACTACCCCCTGCTGTGACTCGCTTGTGCACTCACAGCCGCGGTGACGGGCGGCCACCGCCGTAGAAGCAGTGCCAGCCAGAGAGAGGAGAAAGAACAGTAATTAGATTTCACAGGCTGGCTGCTGCTGCCTGCAGCACAGCCTATGTGAGCCAGCGCCGCCACCGAGCGCTCTCTCTGACCCGGCGGCTGGTGGCCAGGCCTGAACTGATAGGCAGGACTTATCCAGAGGGGCCGCCCGCTCCTCCAGCCGCAGATCTGCTACTGCCGCCGAGCGGCCGCGACATTAAAGGGGCGGAGCCACGGACGTGAAGGGGGCGGAGCCATTTTCCCAAAGCAGGGCCCCACATTCCAGATCCCTCCCTGAGCCGATCATGTGACCTCTGATGCCTCCCCTCTATGTGACATCATCACAGGTCCTGCAATATGTGAGTTACTCCATGTCTTTCTTTCTTTCTTTCTTTCTCTTTCTTTCTTTCTTTCTTTCTTCTTTCTTTCTTTCTTTCTTTCTTTTCTGTCTGTGTGTCTGTCTCTAAAGAACACTAAACTTTATGTACACGTCCACACTACATGCTGTATTAGTGTTCCTATATACTGTATGTAGTGTGGACCAGTATATACAGTATAGTGCTGTGTATACAGGATTTACACCAGCACTCTCAGATGTGCATAGAGTCCGAAGTCTGTACTGTCCACACAGTGACCAGTCTGCAGTGTGCACGCAGCGGCCAGTGTGCACGGTGAACGCAGCGGCCAGTCTGCAGTGTGCACGCAGCGGCCAGTGTGCACAGTGAACGCAGCGGCCAGTGTGCACGGTGAACGCAGCGGCCAGTCTGCAGTGTGCACGCAGCGGCCAGTCTGCAGTGTGCACGCAGCGGCCAGTCTGCAGTGTGCACGCAGCGGCCAGTCTGCAGTGTGCACGCAGCGGCCAGTCTGCAGTGTGCACGCAGCGGCCAGTCTGCAGTGTGCACGCAGCGGCCAGTCTGCAGTGTGCACGCAGCGGCCAGTCTGCACTGAGCACGCAGCGGCCAGTCTGCACTGAGCACGCAGCGGCCAGTCTGCAGTGTGCACGCAGCGGCCAGTCTGCATGTGCACGCAGCGGCCAGTCTGCAGTGCACGCAGCGGCCAGTCTGCAGTGTGCACGCAGCGGCCAGTCTGCAGTGTGCACGCAGCGGCCAGTCTGCAGTGGTGCACGCAGCGGCCAGTCTGCAGTGTGCACGCAGCGGCCAGTCTGCAGTGTGCACGCAGCGGCCAGTCTGCAGTGTGCACGCAGCGGCCAGTCTGCAGTGTGCACGCAGCGGCCAGTCTGAGAGCGCCAGTGTGCACGCAGCGGCCAGTCTGCACGCAGCGGCCAGTCTGCACGCAGCGGCCAGTCTGCAGTGTGCACGCAGCGGCCAGTCTGCAGTGTGCACGCAGCGGCCAGTCTGCAGTGTGCACGCAGCGGCCAGTCTGCACGGTGAACGCAGCGGCCAGTCTGCAGTGTGCACGCAGCGGCCAGTCTGCAGTGTGCACGCAGCGGCCAGTCTGCAGGGTGCACGCAGCGGCCAGTCTGCAGGGTGCACGCAGCGGCCAGTCTGCAGGGTGCACGCAGCGGCCAGTCTGCAGGGTGCACGCAGCGGCCAGTCTGCAGGGTGCATGCAGCGGCCAGTCTGCAGTGTGCACGCAGCGGCCAGTCTGCAGTGTGCACGCAGCGGCCAGTCTGCAGTGTGCACGCAGCGGCCAGTCTGCACTGAGCACGCAGCGGCCAGTCTGCAGTGTGCACGCAGCGGCCAGTCTGCACGCAGCGGCCAGTCTGCACGCAGCGGCCAGTCTGCAGGGTGCATGCAGCGGCCAGTCTGCAGTGTGCACGCAGCGGCCAGTCTGCAGTGTGCACGCAGCGGCCAGTCTGCAGTGTGCACGCAGCGGCCTGTCTGCAGTGTGCACGCAGCGGCCAGTCTGCAGTGTGCACGCAGCGGCCAGTCTGCAATGTGCATATAGCTGGCAGTTTGTAATGTTTACGGCCCACAGTCTGTAATGTGTATACTGCCCTCAGTCTGTAATGTGTATACTACCCAGGAGCTGCAGAGGAAGAGGCTGCCTGGTGCCGGGTTCCAGGTGCCAGTGAGTGGGAGACTGGGAGCCGCAAAGGAAGAAGCTGCCTGGTGCCGGTGAGTGGGAGACCGAGAGTCACAGAGGAAGAAGCTGCCTGGTGCCAGAGACCGGGAGCCGCAGAGGAAGAAGCTGCCTGGTGCCGAAGATCGGGAGCTGCAGAGGAAGAAGCTGCCTGGTGCCGGGTTCCTGGTGCCGGTGACCAAGAGACCCAGCGCTGCAGAGGAAGAAGCTGCCGGGATCCGGGATCAGGAACGTGGAGTCAGGTAAGGCGCCGTTACAGCCAAAGATAGTAGCCTGAGGGGGACAGAGTGGGATAGATGGATGGATAGATGGATGGTGTGGCCTGGAAGAGGGGGCAGAATGGGATGGATGTGTGGGTGGCATTATGGAAAAGGGGAGAGAACGTGATGGATGGATAGGGGGGCGGCATAGAAAAGGGGGGAGAACGGGATGGATGAAGGGATAGGGGCGACATAGAAAGGGGGGAGTAGCTGGATGGATGGATGGGGGCCGGCATGGAAGAAGGGGGAGAAAATGGATGGATGGGGGAGAAGGTACAAGGATGGAGGGGGGATGTGGAGAAGGTACATGGATTGTTTGGTGGATGGGGGAGAAGGTAGATGGATGGATGTGGGATGGGGGAGAAGCTACATGGAACGTGGGCTGGAGAAGCTACATGGAATGTGGGGAAGAAGCTACATGGAACATGGGAGAGGGGAGAAGCTACATGGATGAGGGATGGGGGAGAGGCCGCGTGGAACAAGGGAGGGGAGAGGCTGGGTGGTGCATAGGAGGGGAGAGGCTGCGTGGAACATGGAGGTGAGAGGCTGCATATAACCTGGAAGGGGGATGGTGGGGAAGGATGTGCTGCATGAGACATATTGGGGGAGGATAAGCAACATGGGATTCAGGAGAATGGGGGTGAGGATGAGCTGTATGCAACATATGGATGTAAGATGAGCTGCATGGGACATAGCGGGAGTGAGCAGTATGGGACGTGGAAGGAGTATGAACAGTATGGGACATTTAATCTGCATACACATTTATATAGGGAACGTACTGTTCTGGTGATGTAGTGACGGTGGTTCTGATTATGTATTTTATTGCTGATGGTTCTGGTTATGTACTGACAGGGGTTATAGTAGTGTATTGATGTATTGATTGTTTTTGGTGATGTATTACTGTATTGACAATGGTTCTGGTTATGTACTGACAGTGGTTCTGGTGAGGTATTATTGTATTGGCAGTGGTTCTAGTGATATGTAATTGTATTGACGGTGGTTCTGGTGATGTAGTCATGTGGATGCTGTAATCTTTAAAGGGAACCTGACCCCTAAAAATCACCCCCCATCCTATTAATACCTGTCCCTGCACCATCTTTATGCTATTCTACCTATCCCTTTGTGTAAAAATTGTGTAGTTTGAAACTTTCAAAAAGTGATTTTGATACCTCTACAACTACGGCTTCTTGTCTCCTGAGAAGTCGCACAGGGCGTTCCCTGTGACTTCTTTTTGCGGCCTGTAGTGCTTTTACTTACGCCCCGATGGGCGTGATAAACCATTTGAATCCTCCTCACCCTCCTCCATGGGCGGATCAGCCGATATGATGCTAATCGCGTCATTTCAGGCGCTGCTGACGTCGATACACCCTTTTGGTGTATCGACAGACCTCAAGCTGCGCATTGCGCATGCGTGAGGTATACTTTACGGCAGCTCATGTGATGAGCTGCGGTAAAGTACACCTCACGCATGCGCAATACTTACATCATTACCAGCCGCTGCATTTTAAAGGCCTTTCCCACGAACAAGGTTAATTTAAAGTTCATCTTAATAATAAGTAGACCCTGTAATGATAATCATTTCCACAATTGGATGTGTTTAAAAGAAAATGTTCCTGGGCTGAGATAAACTTATATATGTGTCCCTGCTGTGTACTGTGTAATGGATGTGTCTGACCGTACAGGGATTCTATCGACACAGGAACATTATTTTTAAACACCTCAAATTATGGAAATTATTATTCCAAAATCTATTGATTAAAATGAACTTTAAAATTAATTTTGTTCATGTGAAAACCCCTTTAATAATTGGGATATAAGTCCCACATACTTCTGATGATATGGTTTCCACAGGTCGGATTCCACCAATAAATAAGTGATCACCTATTGAACCTGTGGATCACTGATAACTTGTTTTCACCAAAGAATCTCTTTAATATAAAGTACAATAATTGTACATGGCAGTTCTGCTGAGCGCAGAGTGATGTGCAGGAGCCGCCAATGTAATGGGTATAATAACAGCTACCAGGTATTTACATATAGCTGAAGGGTGGGTGGGCCCCTAAAATCAATTTCCCTGGTGGGCCCCAGACACCCCAGTCCGACCCTGGTTGTAATTAGTATACACAAATACAGTATGTATACTCGTCAGCGTTTGTGTCTGACCGGTCCACCTGCTGGGATTTAACCTCAAATCTGTAATCTCAGTGTCCAGCTAATAACCAACTCTTGTCTGCATTCATTTACCATTTTTGTGCGGCAGAGTGGGTTGTAGGGAAATTAGTATACGCCAAAACACCGTATCTCATAGCATTTGTGTCTGACCGGTCCCTGCTGGGATTTAATCTCGAATCTGTAATATCAGTGTCCAGCTAAAAACCAACTCTTGTCTGCATTCATTTACCATTTTTGTTGTGGCAGGAGGGGGTTGTAGCAGAAATTAGTATATGTCCAAATCACTATGTATACTTGTCAGCGTATGCGTCTGACCGGTCCACCTGCTGGGATTTAACCTCAAATCTATAATCTCAGTGTCCAGCTAAAAATCAACTCTTGTCTGCATTCATTTACCATTTTTGTGTGGTAGAAGTGGGTTGTAGCGGAAATTAGTATACCCAAAACACTCTGCATTCTCGTCAGCGTTTGTTCTGACCGGTACACCTGCTGGGATTTAACCTCTAATCTGTAATCTCAGTGTCCAGGTAAAAACAACTCTTGCTGCATTCATTTACCATTTTGTGCGGCAGGAGTGGGTTGTAGCGGAAATTAGTATACGTCCAATACACTCTGTATTCTCGTCAGCATTTGTGTCTGACGGTCCACCTGCTGGGATTTAACCTCTAATCTGTAATCTCAGTGTCCAGCTAAAAACCAACTCTTGTCTGCATTCATTTACCATTTTTGTGCGGCAGGAGTGGGTTGTAGAGAAATTAGTATACGCAAAACACTCTGTATCTCGTCAGCGTTTGTGTCTGACGGTCCACCTGCTGGATTTAACCTCTAATCTGTAATCTCAGTGTCCAGCTAAAAAACCAACTCTTGTCTGCATTATTTACCATTTTGTGCGGCAGAAGTGGGTTGTAGCGGAAATTAGTATACGCCAAAACACTCATGTATTGCTCGTCAGCGTTTGTGTCTGATCGGTCCACCTGCTGGGATTTAACCTCAATCTGTAATACTCAGTGTCCAGCAAAAACCAACTCTTTTTGCATTCATTTACCATTTTTGTGCGCAGGAGTGGGTTGTAGCGGAAATTAGTATACGTCAAAACACTCTGTATCTCGTCAGCGTTTTGTGTCTGACCGGTCCACCTGCTGGGATTTAACCTCTAATCTTAATCTCAGTGTCCAGCTAAAAACCAACTCTTGTTCTGCATTCATTACCATTTTTGTGCTGCAGGAGTGGGTTGTAGTGGAAATTAGTAATACTCCAAATCACTATGTATACTTGTCAGCGTTGGTCTGACCGGTCCACCTGCTGGGATTTAACCTCAATCTGTAATCTCAGTGTCCAGCTAAAACCAAACTCTTGTCTGCATTCATTTACCATTTTTGTGCGGCAGGAGTGGGTTGTAGCGGAAATTAGTATACGCCAAAACACTCTGTATTCTCGTCAGCGTTTGTGTCTGACCGGTACACCTGCTGGGATTTAACCTCTAATCTGTATCTCAGTGTCCAGCTAAAAACCAACTCTTGTCTGCATTCATTTACCATTTTGTGCAGCAGGAGTGGGTTGTAGCGGAAATTAGTATACGCAAAACACTCTGTATACTCGTCAGCATTTGTGTCTGACGGTCCACCTGCTGGGATTTAACCTCTAATCTGTAATCTCAGTGTCCAGCTAAAAACCAACTCTTGTCTGCATTCATTTACCATTTTGTGCGGCAGGAGGGGTTGTAAGCAGAAATTAGTATACGTCAAAACACTCTGTATTCTCGTCAGCGTTTGTGTCTGACCGGTCCACCTGCTGGATTTAACCTCTAATCTGTAATCTCAGTGTCCAGCTAAAAACCAACTCTTGTCTGCATTCATTTACCATTTTGTGCGGCAGGAGTGGGTTGTAGCGGAAATTAGTATACGTCAAAACACTCTGTATTCTCGTCAGCGTTTGTGTCTGACCGGTCCACCTGCTGGGATTTAACCTTTAATCTGTAATCTCAGTGTCCAGCTAAAAACCAACTCTTGTCTGCATTCATTTACCATTTTTGTGCGGCAGGAGTGGGTTGTAGCAGAAATTAGTATACGTCAAAACACTCTGTATCTCGTCAGCGTTTGTGTCTGACGGTCCACCTGCTGGGATTTAACCTCTAATCTGTAATCTCAGTGTCCAGCTAAAAACCAACTCTTGTCTGCATTCATTTACCATTTTTGTGCTAGCAGGAGTGGGTTGTAGCGGAAATTAGTATACTCCAAATCACTATGTATATTGTCAGCGTTTGTGTCTGACCGGTCCACCTGCTGGGATTTAACCTCTAATCTGTAATTTCTCAGTATCCAGCTAAAAACCAACTCTTGTCTGCATTCTTTTACCATTTTTGTGTGCAGGAGTGGGTTGTAGCGGAAATTAGTATACTCCAAATCACTATGTATAATTGTCAGCGTTTGTGTCTGACTGGTACACCTGCTGGGATTTAACCTCAAATCTTATCTCAGTGTCCAGCTAAAAACCAACTCTTGTTTGCATTCATTTACCATTTTTGTGCGGCAGGAGTGGGTTGTAGCGAAATTGTAGCGGAAATTAGTATACGTCAAAACACTCTGTATTCTCGTCAGCATTTGTGTCTGACCGGTCCACCTGCTGGGCTTTAACCTCTAATCTGTAATCTCAGTGTCCAGCTAAAAACCAACTCTTGTCTGCATTCATTTACCATTTTTGTGCGGCAGGAGTGGGTTGTGGCGGAAATTAGTATACGCCAAAACACTATGTATGCTCGTTAGCGTTTGTGTCTGATCGGTCCACCTGCTGGGATTTAACCTCTAATCTGTAATCTCAGTGTCCAGCTAAAAACCAACTCTTGTCTGCATTCATTTACCATTTTTGTGCAGCAGGAATGGGTTGTAGCAGAAATTAGTATACGTCAAAACACTCTTTATTCTCGTCAGCATTTGTGTCTGACCGGTCCACCTGCTGGGATTTAACCTCTAATCTGTATTCTCAGTATCCAGCTATAAACCAACTCTTGTCTGCATTCTTTTACCATTTTTGTGCTGCAGGAGTGGGTTGTAGCGGAAATTAGTATACTCCAAATCACTATGTATACTTGTCAGCGTTTGCGTCTGACTGGTCCACCTACTGGGATTTAACCTCAAATCTATAATCTCAGTGTCCAGCTAAAACCAACTCTTGTTTGCATTCATTTACCATTTTTGTGCGGCAGGAGTGGGTTGTAGCGAAAATTAGTATATGCCAAAACACTATGTATACTCGTCAGCATTTGTGTCTGACCGGTCCACCTTCTGGGATTTAACCTCTAATCTGTAATTACAGTGTTCAGCTAAAAACCAACTCTTGTCTGCATTCATTTACCATTTTAGTGAGGCAGGAGTGGGTTGTAGCGGAAATTATTATACGCCAAAACACTCTGTATTCTTGTCAGCGTTTGTGTCTGACCGGTACACCTGCTGAGATTTAACCTCTAATCTGAAATCTCAGTGTCCAGCTAAAAACCAACTCTTGTCTGTATTCATTTACCATTTTTGTGCAAAAATCACCGAATTGGTGCATAGAAAATATATAGAAAAAACTCACCAAATTTTGGCCTCTTACAAATACCATTGCATTTAGCAGGATACTATCAGCCACCTCAGAAGCAACCCATATATTTCAACACTGATGCTCCATCCCCTACAACCCTGACACGGGGTGATTGTGGCATCTGCGACCAGCCGTGCCACAAGGAGGAGACAGGTGGTATTACTGGACATGAGATCACTACAGGGCGGCAGCCACTCCAAGAGTGAGGCATAAAGTCAGAAAGCAGCCTAATAATGATGCCCAGCTGTTAGACAAGGCGGGCTGCCCTGCAACAAAATATGCAACACAAGTGACTGACACCCCCTAGAGGACACAGCTGTAGACTGTAGATGGATAAAAAAAAAATGCAATATAACTCTACAGATATAGTGAGGAGTTAGTTTGATATTTTGGAACAAAATAACGTAAGCTCGTAGCCCCCGTCACGGACCCTCACGACTACGAGTACCTACCCACATGTATAAAACATGTATAATTTAGCTTTAAGCAAAAATCACCAAATTAGTACATGGAAAATATATAGAAATAACTCACCAAATTTTGGTCTCTTACAAATACCATTGCATTTAGCAGGATACTATGAGCCACCTCAGAAGCAACCATATCTCTCAACACCGATGCTCCATCCCCTACAACCCTGACACGGGGGCGATTTTGGCATCTGCGACCAGCCGTGCCACCAAGGAGGTGGCTGATAGTATCCTGCTAAATGGAATGGTATTTGTAAGAGGTAAAATTTGGTGATTTTTTTTACCATTTTTGTGCAGCAGAAGTGGGTTGTAATTAGTATATGCAAAAACACTATGTATACTCGTCAGCGTTTGTGTCTGACCGGTCCACCTGCTGGGATTTAACCTCAAATCTGTAATCTCAGTGTCCAGCTAATAACCAACTCTTGTCTGCATTAATTTACCATTTTTGTGCGGCAGGAGTTGGTTGTAGCGGAAATTAGTATAAGCCAAAACACTCTGTATTCTCGTCAGCGTTTGTGTCTGAGCGGTACACCTGCTGGGATTTAACCTCTAATCTGTAATCTCAGTGTCCAGGTAAAAACTAACTCTTGCCTACATTCATTTACCATTTTTGTGCGGCAGGAGTGGGTTGTAGCGGAAATTAGTATACGCCAATACACTCTGTATTCTCGTCAGCATTTGTGTCTGACCGGTACACCTGCTGGGATTTAACCTCTAATCTGTAATCTCAGTGTCCAGCTAAAAACCAACTCTTGTCTGCATTCATTTACCATTTTTGTGCGGCAGAAGTGGGTTGTAGAAGAAATTAGTATACGCCAAAACACCCTGTATACTCGTCAGCATTTGTGTCTGACCAATCCACCTGCTGGGATTTAACCTCTAATCTGTAATCTCAGCGTCCAGCTAAAAACCAATTCTTGTCTGCATTCATTTACCATTTTTGTGCGGCAGGAGGGAGTTGTAACAGAAATTAGTATACGTCAAAACACTCTGTATTCTCGTCAGCGTTTGTGTCTGACCGGTCCACCTGCTGGGATTTAACCTCTAATCTGTAATCTCAGCGTCCAGCTAAAAAACAACTCTTGTCTGCATTCATTTACAATTTTTGTGCGGCAGGAGTGGGTTGTAGCGGAAATTAGTATACGTCAAAACACTCTGTATTCTCGTCAGCATTTGTGTCTGACCGGTCCACCTGCTGGGCTTTAACCTCTAATCTGTAATCTCAGTGTCCAGCTAAAAACCAACTCTTGTCTGCATTCATTTACCATTTTTGTGCGGCAGGAGTGGGTTGTAGCGGAAATTAGTATACGCCAAAACACTATGTATGCTCGTTAGCGTTTGTGTCTGATCGGTCCACCTGCTGGGATTTAACCTCTAATCTGTAATCTCAGTGTCCAGCTAAAAACCAACTCTTATTTGCATTCATTTACCGTTTTTGTGCTGCAGGAGTCGGTTGTAGCAGAAATTAGTATACGCCAAAACACTCTGTATTCTCGTCAGCGTTTGTGTCTGACCGGTACACCTGCTGGGTTTTAACCTCTAATCTGTAATCTCAGTGTCCAGCTAAAAACCAACTCTTATTTGCATTCATTTACCATTTTTGTGTTGCAGGAGTGGGTTGTAGCGGAAATTAGTATACTCCAAATCACTATGTATACTTGTCAGCGTTTGTGTCTGACCGGTCCACCTGCTGGGATTTAACCTCTAATCTGTAATCTCAGTATCCAGCTAAAAACCAACTCTTGTTTGCATTTTTTTACCATTTTTGTGTAGCAGGAGTGGGTTTGTAGCGGAAATTAGTATACTCCAAATCACTATGTATAATTGTCAGCGTTTGTGTCTGACCGGTACACCTGCTGAGATTTAACTTCTAATCTGTAGTCTCAGTGTCCAGCTAAAAACCAACTCTTGTCTGCATTCATTTACCATTTTTGTACGGCAGGAGTGGGTTGTAGCGGAAATTAGTATACTCCAAATCACTATGTATACTTGTCAGCGTATGCGTCTGACCGGTCCACCTGCTGGGATTTAATCTCGAATCTGTAATCTCAGTGTCCAGCTAAAAACCAACTCTTGTCTGCATTCATTTACCATTTTTGTGCGGCAGGTGGGGGTTGTAGCAGAAATTAGTATATGTCAAAACACTCTGTATTCTCGTCAGCGTTTGTGTCTGACCGGTCAACCTGCTAGGATTTAACCTCAAATCTGTAATCTCAGTGTCCAGCAAGAAACCAACTCTTGTCTGCATTCATTTATCATTTTTGTGCGGCAGAAGTGGGTTGTAGGAAATTAGTATAAGTCAAAACACTCTGTATACTCGCCAGCATTTGTGTCTGACCGGTCCACCTGCTGGGATTTAACCTCTAATCTGTAATCTCAGTTTCCAGCTAAAAAACAATTCTTGTCTGCATTCATTTACCATTTTTGTGCGGCAGGAGGGGTTGAAGCAGAAATTAGTATACGTCAAAACACTCTGTATTCTCGTCAGCGTTTGTGTCTGACTGGTCCATCTGCTGGGATTTAACCTTTAATCTGTAATCTCAGTGTCCAGCTAAAAACCAACTCTTGTCTGCATTCATTTACCATTTTTGTGCAGCAGGAATGGGTTGTAGCAGAAATTAGTATACGTCAAAACACTCTTTATTCTCGTCAGCATTTGTGTCTGACCGGTCCACCTGCTGGGATTTAACCTCTAATCTGTATTCTCAGTATCCAGCTATAAACCAACTCTTGTCTGCATTCTTTTACCATTTTTGTGTAGCAGGAGTGGGTTGTAGCGGAAATTAGTATACTCCAAATCACTATGTATAATTGTCAGCGTTTGTGTCTGACCGGTCCACCTGCTGGGATTTAACCTCAAATCTGTAATGTCAGTGTCCAGCTAAAAACCAACTCTTGTTTGCATTCATTTACCGTTTTTGTGGCTGCAGAGTGGGTTGTAGCGGAAATTAGTGTACGCCAAAACACTCTGTATTCTCGTCAGCGTTTGTGTCTGACCGGTACACCTGCTGAGATTTAACTTCTAATCTGTAGTCTCAGTGTCCAGCTAAAAACCAACTCTTGTCTGCATTCATTTACCATTTTTGTACAGCAGGAGTGGGTTGTAGCGAAATTTAGTATATGCCAAAACACAATGTATACTGGTCAGCATTTGTGTCTGACCGGTCCACCTGCTGGGATTTAACCTCTAATCTGTAATCACAGTGTTCAGCTAAAAACCAACTCTTGTCTGCATTCATTTACCATTTTAGTGCGGCAGGAGTCGGTTGTAGCGGAAATTAGTATACGCCAAAACACTCTGTATTCTCGTCAGCGTTTGTGTCTGACCGGTCCACCTGCTAGGATTTAACCTCAAATCTGTAAGCTCAGTGTCCAGCTAAAAACCAACTCTTGTCTGCATTAATTTACCATTATTGTGCGGTAGAAGTGGGTTGTAGTGGAAATTAGTATACGCCAAAACACTCTGTATTCTCGTCAGCGTTTGTGTCTGACCGGTTAACCTGCTAGGATTTAACCTCAAATCTGTAAGCTCAGTGTCCAGCAAAAACCAACTCTTGTCTGCATTCATTTATCATTTTTGTGCGGCAGAAGTGGGTTGTAGAGGAAATTAGTATACGTCAAAACACTCTGTATTCTCGTCAGCGTTTGTGTCTGACCGGTCCACCTGCTAGGATTTAACCTCTAAACTGTAATCTCAGTGTCCAGATAAAAACCAACTCTTGTTTGCATTAATTTACCATTTTTGTGCTGCAGGAGTGGGTTGTAGCGGAAATTAGTAAACTCCAAATCACTATGTATACTTGTCAGCGTATGCGTCTGACCGGTCCACCTGCTGGGATTTAACCTCAAATCTATAATCTCAGTGTCCAGCTAAAAATCAACTCTTGTCTGCATTCATTTACCATTTTTGTGTGGTAGAAGTGGGTTGTAGCGGAAATTAGTATACGCCAAAACACTCTGCATTCTCGTCAGCGTTTTTGTCTGACCGGTACACCTGCTGGGATTTAACCTCTAATCTGTCATCTCCGTGTCCAGCTAAAAACCAACTCTTGTCTGCATTCATTTACCATGTTTGTGCAGCAGGAGTGGGTTGTAGCGGAAATTAGTATACGCCAAAACACTCTGTATTCTCGTCAGCGTTTGTATCTGACCGGTCCACCTGCTGGGATTTAACCTCAAATCTGTAATCTCAGTGTCCAGGTAAAAACTAACTCTTGCTGCATTCATTTACCATTTTTGTGCGGCAGGAGTGGGTTGTAGCGGAAATTAGTATACGCCAATACACTCTGTATTCTCGTCAGCATTTGTGTCTGACCGGTACACCTGCTGGGATTTAACCTCTAATCTGTAATCTCAGTGTCCAGCTAAAAACCAACTCTTGTCTGATTCATTTACCATTTTTGTGCGGCAGAAGTGGGTTGTAGAAGAAATTAGTATACGCCAAAACACCTGTATACTCGTCAGCATTTGTGTCTGACCGGTCCACCTGCTGGGCTTTAACCTCTAATCTGTAATCTCAGTGTCCAGCTAAAAACCAACTCTTGTCTGCATTCATTTACATTTTTGTGCGGCAGGAGTGGGTTGTAGCGGAAATTAGTATACGCCAAAACACTATGTATGCTCGTTAGCGTTTGTGTCTGATCGGTCCACCTGCTGGGATTTAACCTCTAATCTGTAATCTCAGTGTCCAGCTAAAAACCAACTCTTTTTGCATTCATTTACCATTTTTGTGCTGCAGGAGTGGGTTGTAGCGGAAATTAGTATACTCCAAATCACTATGTATACTTGTCAGCGTTTGTGTCTGACGGTCCACCTGCTGGATTTAACCTCAAATCTATCATCTCAGTGTCCAGCTAAAACCAACTCTTGTCTGCATTCAGTTACCATTTTTGTGCTGCAGGAGTGGGTTGTAGTGGAAATTAGTATACGCCAAAACACTCTGTATTCTTGTCAGCGTTTGTGTCTGTCCGGTCTACCTGCTGGGATTTAACCTCTAATCTGTAATCTCAGTGTCCAGTTAAAAACCAACTCTTGTCTGCATCCATTTAACATTTTTGTGCGGCAGGTGTGGGTTGTAGCGAAAATTAGTATATGCCAAAACACTTGTATACTCGTCAGCATTTGTGTCTGACCGGTCCACCTTCTGGGATTTAACCTCTAATCTGTAATCTCAGTGTTCAGCTAAAAACCAACTCTTGTCTGCATTCATTTACCATTTTAGTGCGGCAGGAGGGGTTGTAACGGAAATTAGTATACGCCAAACACTCTGTATACTCGTCAGCATTTGTGTCTGACCGGTCACCTGCTGGGATTTAACCTCTAATCTGTAATCTCAGGTCCAGCTAAAAACCAATCTTGTCTGCATTCATTTACCATTTTTGTGTGGCAGGAGGGAGTTGTAACAGAAATTAGTATACGTCAAAACACTCTGTATTCTCGTCAGCGTTTGTGTCTGACCGGTCCACCTGCTGGATTTAACCTCTAACTGTAATCTCAGTGTCCAGCTAAAAAACCAACTCTTGTCTGCATTCATTTACAAATTTTTGTGCGGCAGGAGTGGGTTGTAGCGGAAATTAGTATACGTCAAAACACTCTGTATTCTCGTCAGCATTTGTGTCTGACCGGTCCACCTGCTGGGCTTTAACCTCTAATCTGTAATCTCAGTGTCCAGCTAAAAACCAACTCTTGTCTGCATTCATTTACCATTTTTGTGCAGGCAGGAGTGGGTTGTGGCGGAAATTAGTATACGCCAAAACACTATGTATGCTCGTTAGCGTTTGTGTCTGACGGTCCACCTGCTGGGATTTAACCTCTAATCTGTAATCTCAGTGTCCAGCTAAAAACCAACTCTTGTTTGCATTCATTTACCATTTTTGTGCTGCAGGAGTGGGTTGTAGCGGAAATTAGTATACTCCAAATCACTATGTATACTTGTCAGCGTTTGCGTCTGACTGGTCACCTACTGGGATTTAACCTCAAATCTATAATCTCAGTGTCCAGCTAAAACCAACTCTTGTTTGCATTCATTTACCATTTTTGTGCGGCAGGAGTGGGTTGTAGCGAAAATTAGTATATGCCAAAACACTATGTATACTCGTCAGCATTTGTGTCTGACCGGTCCACCTTCTGGATTTAACCTCTAATCTGTAATTACAGTGTTCAGCTAAAAACCAACTCTTGTCTGCATTCATTTACCATTTTAGTGAGGCAGGAGTGGGTTGTAGCGGAAATTATTATACGCCAAAACACTCTGTATTCTTGTCAGCGTTTGTGTCTGACCGGTACACCTGCTGAGATTTAACCTCTAATCTGAAATCTCAGTGTCCAGCTAAAAACCAACTCTTGTCTGTATTCATTTACCATTTTTGTGCAAAAATCACCGAATTGGTGCATAGAAAATATATAGAAAAAACTCACCAAATTTTGGCCTCTTACAAATACCATTGCATTTAGCAGGATACTATCAGCCACCTCAGAAGCAACCCATATATTTCAACACTGATGCTCCATCCCCTACAACCCTGACACGGGGGTGATTGTGGCATCTGCGACCAGCCGTGCCACAAGGAGGAGACAGGTGGTATTACTGGACATGAGATCACTACAGGGCGGCAGCCACTCCAAGAGTGAGGCATAAAGTCAGAAAGCAGCCTAATAATGATGCCCAGCTGTTAGACAAGGCGGGCTGCCCTGCAACAAAATATGCAACACAAGTGACTGACACCCCCTAGAGGACACAGCTGTAGACTGTAGATGGATAAAAAAAAAATGCAATATAACTCTACAGATGATAGTGAGGAGTTAGTTTGATATTTTGGAACAAAATAACGTAAGCTCGTAGCCCCCGTCACGGACCCTCACGACTACGAGTACCTACCCACATGTATAAAACATGTATAATTTAGCTTTAAGCAAAAATCACCAAATTAGTACATGGAAAATATATAGAAATAACTCACCAAATTTTGGTCTCTTACAAATACCATTGCATTTAGCAGGATACTATGAGCCACCTCAGAAGCAACCCATATCTCTCAACACCGATGCTCCATCCCCTACAACCCTGACACGGGGGCGATTTTGGCATCTGCGACCAGCCGTGCCACAAGGAGGTGGCTGATAGTATCCTGCTAAATGGAATGGTATTTGTAAGAGGTTAAAATTTGGTGATTTTTTTTACCATTTTTGTGCAGCAGAAGTGGGTTGTAATTAGTATATGCAAAAACACTATGTATACTCGTCAGCGTTTGTGTCTGACCGGTCCACCTGCTGGGATTTAACCTCAAATCTGTAATCTCAGTGTCCAGCTAATAACCAACTCTTGTCTGCATTAATTTACCATTTTTGTGCGGCAGGAGTTGGTTGTAGCGGAAATTAGTATAAGCCAAAACACTCTGTATTCTCGTCAGCGTTTGTGTCTGAGCGGTACACCTGCTGGGATTTAACCTCTAATCTGTAATCTCAGTGTCCAGGTAAAAACTAACTCTTGCCTACATTCATTTACCATTTTTGTGCGGCAGGAGTGGGTTGTAGCGGAAATTAGTATACGCCAATACACTCTGTATTCTCGTCAGCATTTGTGTCTGACCGGTACACCTGCTGGGATTTAACCTCTAATCTGTAATCTCAGTGTCCAGCTAAAAACCAACTCTTGTCTGCATTCATTTACCATTTTTGTGCGGCAGAAGTGGGTTGTAGAAGAAATTAGTATACGCCAAAACACCCTGTATACTCGTCAGCATTTGTGTCTGACCAATCCACCTGCTGGGATTTAACCTCTAATCTGTAATCTCAGCGTCCAGCTAAAAACCAATTCTTGTCTGCATTCATTTACCATTTTTGTGCGGCAGGAGGGAGTTGTAACAGAAATTAGTATACGTCAAAACACTCTGTATTCTCGTCAGCGTTTGTGTCTGACCGGTCCACCTGCTGGGATTTAACCTCTAATCTGTAATCTCAGCGTCCAGCTAAAAAACAACTCTTGTCTGCATTCATTTACAATTTTTGTGCGGCAGGAGTGGGTTGTAGCGGAAATTAGTATACGTCAAAACACTCTGTATTCTCGTCAGCATTTGTGTCTGACCGGTCCACCTGCTGGGCTTTAACCTCTAATCTGTAATCTCAGTGTCCAGCTAAAAACCAACTCTTGTCTACATTCATTTACCATTTTTGTGCGGCAGGAGTGGGTTGTAGCGGAAATTAGTATACGCCAAAACACTATGTATGCTCGTTAGCGTTTGTGTCTGATCGGTCCACCTGCTGGGATTTAACCTCTAATCTGTAATCTCAGTGTCCAGCTAAAAACCAACTCTTATTTGCATTCATTTACCGTTTTTGTGCTGCAGGAGTCGGTTGTAGCAGAAATTAGTATACGCCAAAACACTCTGTATTCTCGTCAGCGTTTGTGTCTGACCGGTACACCTGCTGGGTTTTAACCTCTAATCTGTAATCTCAGTGTCCAGCTAAAAACCAACTCTTATTTGCATTCATTTACCATTTTTGTGTTGCAGGAGTGGGTTGTAGCGGAAATTAGTATACTCCAAATCACTATGTATACTTGTCAGCGTTTGTGTCTGACCGGTCCACCTGCTGGGATTTAACCTCTAATCTGTAATCTCAGTATCCAGCTAAAAACCAACTCTTGTTTGCATTTTTTTACCATTTTTGTGTAGCAGGAGTGGGTTGTAGCGGAAATTAGTATACTCCAAATCACTATGTATAATTGTCAGCGTTTGTGTCTGACCGGTACACCTGCTGAGATTTAACTTCTAATCTGTAGTCTCAGTGTCCAGCTAAAAACCAACTCTTGTCTGCATTCATTTACCATTTTTGTACGGCAGGAGTGGGTTGTAGCGGAAATTAGTATACTCCAAATCACTATGTATACTTGTCAGCGTATGCGTCTGACCGGTCCACCTGCTGGGATTTAATCTCGAATCTGTAATCTCAGTGTCCAGCTAAAAACCAACTCTTGTCTGCATTCATTTACCATTTTTGTGCGGCAGGTGGGGGTTGTAGCAGAAATTAGTATATGTCAAAACACTCTGTATTCTCGTCAGCGTTTGTGTCTGACCGGTCAACCTGCTAGGATTTAACCTCAAATCTGTAATCTCAGTGTCCAGCAAGAAACCAACTCTTGTCTGCATTCATTTATCATTTTTGTGCGGCAGAAGTGGGTTGTAGAGGAAATTAGTATAAGTCAAAACACTCTGTATACTCGCCAGCATTTGTGTCTGACCGGTCCACCTGCTGGGATTTAACCTCTAATCTGTAATCTCAGTTTCCAGCTAAAAAACAATTCTTGTCTGCATTCATTTACCATTTTTGTGCGGCAGGAGGGGGTTGAAGCAGAAATTAGTATACGTCAAAACACTCTGTATTCTCGTCAGCGTTTGTGTCTGACTGGTCCATCTGCTGGGATTTAACCTTTAATCTGTAATCTCAGTGTCCAGCTAAAAACCAACTCTTGTCTGCATTCATTTACCATTTTTGTGCAGCAGGAATGGGTTGTAGCAGAAATTAGTATACGTCAAAACACTCTTTATTCTCGTCAGCATTTGTGTCTGACCGGTCCACCTGCTGGGATTTAACCTCTAATCTGTATTCTCAGTATCCAGCTATAAACCAACTCTTGTCTGCATTCTTTTACCATTTTTGTGTAGCAGGAGTGGGTTGTAGCGGAAATTAGTATACTCCAAATCACTATGTATAATTGTCAGCGTTTGTGTCTGACCGGTCCACCTGCTGGGATTTAACCTCAAATCTGTAATGTCAGTGTCCAGCTAAAAACCAACTCTTGTTTGCATTCATTTACCGTTTTTGTGCTGCAGGAGTGGGTTGTAGCGGAAATTAGTGTACGCCAAAACACTCTGTATTCTCGTCAGCGTTTGTGTCTGACCGGTACACCTGCTGAGATTTAACTTCTAATCTGTAGTCTCAGTGTCCAGCTAAAAACCAACTCTTGTCTGCATTCATTTACCATTTTTGTACAGCAGGAGTGGGTTGTAGCGAAATTTAGTATATGCCAAAACACAATGTATACTGGTCAGCATTTGTGTCTGACCGGTCCACCTGCTGGGATTTAACCTCTAATCTGTAATCACAGTGTTCAGCTAAAAACCAACTCTTGTCTGCATTCATTTACCATTTTATGTGCGGCAGGAGTGGGTTGTAGCGGAAATTAGTATACGCCAAAACACTCTGTATTCTCGTCAGCGTTTGTGTCTGACCGGTCCACCTGCTAGGATTTAACCTCAAATCTGTAAGCTCAGTGTCCAGCTAAAAACCAACTCTTGTCTGCATTAATTTACCATTATTGTGCGGTAGAAGTGGGTTGTAGTGGAAATTAGTATACGCCAAAACACTCTGTATTCTCGTCAGCGTTTGTGTCTGACCGGTAACCTGCTAGGATTTAACCTCAAATCTGTAAGCTCAGTGTCCAGCAAAAAACCAACTCTTGTCTGCATTCATTTATCATTTTTGTGCGGCAGAAGTGGGTTGTAGAGGAAATTAGTATACGTCAAAACACTCTGTATTCTCGTCAGCGTTTGTGTCTGACCGGTCCACCTGCTAGGATTTAACCTCTAATCTGTAATCTCAGTGTCCAGTAAAAACCAACTCTTGTTTGCATTAATTTACCATTTTTGTGCTGCAGGAGTGGGTTGTAGCGGAAATTAGTAAACTCCAAATCACTATGTATACTTGTCAGCGTATGCGTCTGACCGGTTCCACCTGCTGGGATTTAACCTCAAATCTATAATCTCAGTGTCCAGCTAAAAAATCAACTCTTGTCTGCATTCATTTACCATTTTTGTGTGGTAGAAGTGGGTTGTAGCGGAAATTAGTATACGCCAAAACACTCTGCATTCTCGTCAGCGTTTTTGTCTGACCGGTACACCTGCTGGGATTTAACCTCTAATCTGTCATCTCGTGTCCAGCTAAAAACCAACTCTTGTCTGCATTCATTTACCATTTTGTGCAGCAGAGTGGGTTGTAGCGGAAATTAGTATACGCCAAAACACTCTGTATTCTCGTCAGCGTTTGTATCTGACCGGTCCACCTGCTGGGATTTAACCTCAAATCTGTAATCTCAGTGTCCAGGTAAAAACTAACTCTTGCCTGCATTCATTTACCATTTTTGTGCGGCAGGAGTGGGTTGTAGCGGAAATTAGTATACGCCAATACACTCTGTATTCTCGTCAGCATTTGTGTCTGACCGGTACACCTGCTGGGATTTAACCTCTAATCTGTAATCTCAGTGTCCAGCTAAAAACCAACTCTTGTCTGATCTCATTTACCATTTTTGTGCGGCAGAAGTGGGTTGTAGAAGAAATTAGTATACGCCAAAACACCCTGTATACTCGTCAGCATTTGTGTCTGACCGGTCCACCTGCTGGGCTTTAACCTCTAATCTGTAATCTCAGTGTCCAGCTAAAAACCAACTCTTGTCTGCATTCATTTACCATTTTTGTGCGGCAGGAGTGGGTTGTAGCGGAAATTAGTATACGCCAAAACACTATGTATGCTCGTTAGCGTTTGTGTCTGATCGGTCCACCTGCTGGGATTTAACCTCTAATCTGTAATCTCAGTGTCCAGCTAAAAACCAACTCTTATTTGCATTCATTTACCATTTTTGTGCTGCAGGAGTGGGTTGTAGCGGAAATTAGTATACTCCAAATCACTATGTATACTTGTCAGCGTTTGTGTCTGACTGGTCCACCTGCTGGGATTTAACCTCAAATCTATCATCTCAGTGTCCAGCTAAAAACCAACTCTTGTCTGCATTCAGTTACCATTTTTGTGCTGCAGGAGTGGGTTGTAGTGGAAATTAGTATACGCCAAAACACTCTGTATTCTTGTCAGCGTTTGTGTCTGTCCGGTCTACCTGCTGGGATTTAACCTCTAATCTGTAATCTCAGTGTCCAGTTAAAACCAACTCTTGTCTGCATCCATTTAACATTTTTGTGCGGCAGGTGTGGGTTGTAGCGAAAATTAGTATATGCCAAAACACTATGTATACTCGTCAGCATTTGTGTCTGACCGGTCCACCTTCTGGGATTTAACCTCTAATCTGTAATCACAGTGTTCAGCTAAAAACCAACTCTTGTCTGCATTCATTTACCATTTTAGTGCGGCAGGAGTGGGTTGTAGCGGAAATTAGTATACGCCAATACACTCTGTATACTCGTCAGCATTTGTGTCTGACCGGTACACCTGCTGGGATTTAACCTCTAATCTGTAATCTCAGCGTCCAGCTAAAAACCAATTCTTGTCTGCATTCATTTACCATTTTTGTGTGGCAGGGGGAGTTGTAACAGAAATTAGTATACGTCAAAACACTCTGTATTCTCGTCAGCGTTTGTGTCTGACCGGTCCACCTGCCTGGATTTAACCTCTAACCTGTAATCTCAGTGTCCAGCTAAAAAACAACTCTTGTCTGCATTCATTTACAATTTTTGTGCGGCAGGAGTGGGTTGTAGCGGAAATTAGTATACGTCAAAACACTCTGTATTCTCGTCAGCATTTGTGTCTGACCGGTCCACCTGCTGGGCTTTAACCTCTAATCTGTAATCTCAGTGTCCAGCTAAAAACCAACTCTTGTCTGCATTCATTTACCATTTTTGTGCGGCAGGAGTGGGTTGTGGCGGAAATTAGTATACGCCAAAACACTATGTATGCTCGTTAGCGTTTGTGTCTGATCGGTCCACCTGCTGGGATTTAACCTCTAATCTGTAATCTCAGTGTCCAGCTAAAAACCAACTCTTGTTTGCATTCATTTACCATTTTTGTGCTGCAGGAGTGGGTTGTAGCGGAAATTAGTATACTCCAAATCACTATGTATACTTGTCAGCGTTTGCGTCTGACTGGTCCACCTACTGGGATTTAACCTCAAATCTATAATCTCAGTGTCCAGCTAAAACCAACTCTTGTTTGCATTCATTTACCATTTTTGTGCGGCAGGAGTGGGTTGTAGCGAAAATTAGTATATGCCAAAACACTATGTATACTCGTCAGCATTTGTGTCTGACCGGTCCACCTTCTGGGATTTAACCTCTAATCTGTAATTACAGTGTTCAGCTAAAAACCAACTCTTGTCTGCATTCATTTACCATTTTAGTGAGGCAGGAGTGGGTTGTAGCGGAAATTATTATACGCCAAAACACTCTGTATTCTTGTCAGCGTTTGTGTCTGACCGGTACACCTGCTGAGATTTAACCTCTAATCTGAAATCTCAGTGTCCAGCTAAAAACCAACTCTTGTCTGTATTCATTTACCATTTTTGTGCAAAAATCACCGAATTGGTGCATAGAAAATATATAGAAAAAACTCACCAAATTTTGGCCTCTTACAAATACCATTGCATTTAGCAGGATACTATCAGCCACCTCAGAAGCAACCCATATATTTCAACACTGATGCTCCATCCCCTACAACCCTGACACGGGGGTGATTGTGGCATCTGCGACCAGCCGTGCCACAAGGAGGAGACAGGTGGTATTACTGGACATGAGATCACTACAGGGCGGCAGCCACTCCAAGAGTGAGGCATAAAGTCAGAAAGCAGCCTAATAATGATGCCCAGCTGTTAGACAAGGCGGGCTGCCCTGCAACAAAATATGCAACACAAGTGACTGACACCCCCTAGAGGACACAGCTGTAGACTGTAGATGGATAAAAAAAAAATGCAATATAACTCTACAGATGATAGTGAGGAGTTAGTTTGATATTTTGGAACAAAATAACGTAAGCTCGTAGCCCCCGTCACGGACCCTCACGACTACGAGTACCTACCCACATGTATAAAACATGTATAATTTAGCTTTAAGCAAAAATCACCAAATTAGTACATGGAAAATATATAGAAATAACTCACCAAATTTTGGTCTCTTACAAATACCATTGCATTTAGCAGGATACTATGAGCCACCTCAGAAGCAACCCATATCTCTCAACACCGATGCTCCATCCCCTACAACCCTGACACGGGGGCGATTTTGGCATCTGCGACCAGCCGTGCCACAAGGAGGTGGCTGATAGTATCCTGCTAAATGGAATGGTATTTGTAAGAGGTTAAAATTTGGTGATTTTTTTTACCATTTTTGTGCAGCAGAAGTGGGTTGTAATTAGTATATGCAAAAACACTATGTATACTCGTCAGCGTTTGTGTCTGACCGGTCCACCTGCTGGGATTTAACCTCAAATCTGTAATCTCAGTGTCCAGCTAATAACCAACTCTTGTCTGCATTAATTTACCATTTTTGTGCGGCAGGAGTTGGTTGTAGCGGAAATTAGTATAAGCCAAAACACTCTGTATTCTCGTCAGCGTTTGTGTCTGAGCGGTACACCTGCTGGGATTTAACCTCTAATCTGTAATCTCAGTGTCCAGGTAAAAACTAACTCTTGTCTGCATTCATTTACAATTTTTGTGCGGCAGGAGTGGGTTGTAGCGGAAATTAGTATACGTCAAAACACTCTGTATTCTCGTCAGCATTTGTGTCTGACCGGTCCACCTGCTGGGCTTTAACCTCTAATCTGTAATCTCAGTGTCCAGCTAAAAACCAACTCTTGTCTGCATTCATTTACCATTTTTGTGCGGCAGGAGTGGGTTGTAGCGGAAATTAGTATACGCCAAAACACTATGTATGCTCGTTAGCGTTTGTGTCTGATCGGTCCACCTGCTGGGATTTAACCTCTAATCTGTAATCTCAGTGTCCAGCTAAAAAACCAACTCTTATTTGCATTCATTTACGTTTTTGTGCTGCAGGAGTCGGTTGTAGCGGAAATTAGTATACGCCAAAACACTCTGTATTCTCGTCAGCGTTTGTGTCTGACCGGTACACCTGCTGGGTTTTAACCTCTAATCTGTAATCTCAGTGTCCAGCTAAAAACCAACTCTTATTTGCATTCATTTACCATTTTTGTGTTGCAGGAGTGGGTTGTAGCGGAAATTAGTATACCCAAATCACTATGTATATTGTCAGCGTTTGCGTCTGACTGGTCACCTGCTGGGTTTTAACCTCTAATCTGTAATCTCAGTGTCCAGCTAAAAACCAACTCTTGTTTGCATTCATTTACCATTTTTGTGCTGCAGGAGTTGGTTGTAGCGGAAATTAGTATACGCCAAAACACTCTGTATTCTCGTCAGCGTTTGTGTCTGAGCGGTACACCTGCTGGGATTTAACCTCTAATCTGTAATCTCAGTGTCCAGGTAAAAACTAACTCTTGCCTGCATTCATTTACCATTTTTGTGCGGCAGGAGTGGGTTGTAGCGGAAATTAGTATACGCCAATACACTCTGTATTCTCGTCAGCATTTGTGTCTGACCGGTACACCTGCTGGGATTTAACCTCTAATCTGTAATCTCAGTGTCCAGCTAAAAACCAACTCTTGTCTGCATTCATTTACCATTTTTATGCGGCAGAAGTGGGTTGTAGAAGAAATTAGTATACGCCAAAACACCTGTATACTCGTCAGCATTTGTGTCTGACCGATCCACCTGCTGGGATTTAACCTCTAATCTGTAATCTCATGTGTCCAGCTAAAACCAACTCTTGTCTGCATTCATTTACCATTTTAGTGCGGCAGGAGTGGGTTGTAGCGGAAATTAGTATACGCCAAAATCTCTGTATTCTTGTCAGCGTTTGTGTCTGACCGGTACACCTGCTGAGATTTAACCTCTAATCTGTCATTTCAGTGTCCAGCTAAAAACCAATTCTTGTCTGCATTCATTTACCATTTTTGTGCGGCAGGAGTGGGTTGTAGCGGAAATGAGTATACGCCAAAACACTATGTATGCTCGTTAGCGTTTGTGTCTGATCGGTCCACCTGCTGGGATTTAACCTCTAATCTGTAATCTCAATGTCCAGCTAAAAACCAACTCTTGTCTGCATTCATTTACCATTTTTATGCGGCCGGAGGGTGTTGTAGCGGAAATTAATTTACGCCAAAACACTCTGTTTTCTCGTCAGCGTTTGTGTCTGACCAGTCCACCTGATGGGATTTAACCTCATATTTGTAATCTCAGTGTCCAGCTAAAAAACAACTCTTGTCTGCATTGATTTACCATTTTTTATTTTTTTTTGCAATAAATCTTTTTATTAATTTTAACAGTATAAAATACAGAAAACACGTAACAGGTGATAGTTTCATCAATATCCAGTCCAAGGAAATACAACAAGTACTATAGGTATCGCTGTAATTCAGGGGTCCCGTTACGCCCTCTGCATGGTATGGCCCTCCAGCTAACCGCCGAAGGCAAGAAATAGGTATTTAATTACTCAGAAGGCGAGGACCCTCGGCTTTGAGGTGATCTATAGCACTAGGGCCCTAAACAAAACAGGCCATGAGAACAAAGAAAATGGAAGGAGAAAAGGAAGATTGGGGTGAGGTGGGAAAGGGAGGGGGTACCTTGGAAAAGAGAAGGAAACAAGGCTAGGAAATGGGGGGAAAGCGGGGCTGTGGAAGGGAAAGATCCAGACTATGGGGCCAAGGGGGGGCAGGGGGCTGTGATAGCCAGGCCCCGAACCTCGGGCTCTCTTTAAATGATTGCCACAAGAACCATGTACGACTTTGATCCGACCCAGGCGGAAGACCTGCCATCAGTGATTCTATGCGATTCAGTTTGTCCATCTCGGCCACCCACTCCAAGAGGGTAGGTGTCTCAAGCGACCTCCAGCGCCGAGGTATAGTCGCCCTTACTGTCAGCAGGCAAAAACGCAGGATCCCTTTATGCACGGAGGACACAGATGTGGGTATTAGGGACAACAGAGCTATCTGGGGGGTCGGTATATAATGTACCCCAGACATTAGGCGAAAGGCCTCAAAGACCGAACACCAAAAAGGCTGGAGGAGACCGCAAGACCACCAAATATGGATCATAGTGCCCTTCTCTCTCCCACATCTCCAGCAGGTGTCCGGAATTCCGGGATCTATTCTGTGAAGGATGGTGGGGCAACGATACCATCGTGTCAAGATCTTGTAATTACTCTCTTGTGCAGAGCAAGAGACTGACATCTTATGGCTGAGTGTGAAAATTTTCTGACGATCCTGTACAGAGAATGTGGTCTGTAGGTCTTCCTCCCAAGCCCTCAGAAAGCCAAGGGGGCCAAATTCGTGACCGGACAGGACCAGGGCGTACAACAGGGACACTGTGTGGGCAGGGCCCTCGGCTGAGAGCATTAGAATCTCAAATGGTGTCTGGACCCCATGGGAATTCTAGAGAGAAAATCTCGTAGTTGTACAAACTCCAGCCAGGGGAGCAGGACTCCGCCCGTCCGTTCTCGGAGCCCTTGCACGCCAGAGAGCCCCGCAAGCTCAGATGCACCTCGTCCCAGACAAACCTGGTCCCGTGCCAACCAACACAAGAAGGTCGCTCTTGTTAGTGCTGGAGGGAATGCAGGATTGGCAAACAGAGGACTCAGTCTACCCGGGATAGCAGTCAGCTGCAATTTCGATTAATAATGTCCCAACGTCGTATAACCGTCAGAGTCAGTGGGGCTAAACGCGTCATGGGAGGTCTGGAGGTTCTGTCCAACCAGGGTAAGTGGCAAAGGGGCACCAGGGAAAGCAAATCTTCCAGAACTACCCACTGTTTATGAATCCTGCTGAACTTCCAATCCACCAATCTGGAGAGCAGGACCGCATGGTAGTATTTCTTAAAGTCAGGAAGCCCCGGGCCTCCCTCACCCTTCGGCCGAGTCAGGACTGAGAACCTGGTCCGAGGTCTCTTAGCTCCCCACACAAAGGCGTTAATGGCCGATTGTAAGCGTTGGAAAAAACTGTCTGGGACGGCAATCGAAGTGGTTTGAAAAAGATATAGATACCGGGGTAACACATCCATTTTAATGACACTCATTCGTCCAAACCAGGGCAAATGAGGCCTGTTGTATTTTGCCAAGTCCAAAACCGTTCTTTTCAAGAGTGGGGCATAATTCAATTAATTCAAGTCATTTAGGTCCGCTGAAAGCAAAACCCCCAAATACTTTAATGAAGAGGATCTCCACTTAAAGGAAAAGGACTCCCGGAGCTGCGTCACCACGGCACCAGGCAGGGAGATATTAAGTGCCTCTGTTTTAGTATAATTAACAGTAAAATTTGAAACCTCTCCAAACCTCCGAAACTCCCCCATGAGCACTGGGAAGGCTATTATTGGATTTGTAACATAGAGAAGCAAGTCGTCTGCGTATAATGAGAGTTTGAATTCAGATTGTCCAATCCGTACACCCTGGATATCGGGCGAGGTCCGGAGAGCCCCCGCCAGATGCTCCATGGCAATAACATAGAGGAGAGGAGACAAAGGGCAGCCCTGCCTGGTGCCATTGCGTATCTCAAAGGGGGCCGAGAGAACACCATTTACCCTAATACGGGCTTTCGGGCTGTTGTACAGAGCGAAGATCTTTCCCATCAAACCAGTCCCAAGCCCCAGCTGCTCCAGAGAGGCCCGGAGAAAAGGCCAACCCAGGCGATCAAACGCCTTTTCTGCATCGATGGATAACAAGCAGGCCGGGAATCCTACCTGAGCACAAAAACGAGGTAAGGAGCAGGGTCTTAAGCGTATTGTCCCTGGCCTCTCTATGCTGCACAAAGCCCACCTGATCATTGTGGATAGCCTTTGTGAGAACAGGACCCAGCCTGCTCGCTATGATCTTAGCAAAAATCTTCACGTCGGTGTTGATGAGGGATATTGGTCTGTAATTGGCACACAGACCAGGGTCCTTGTCCGGTTTGGGGATAACCACTATTGTGGCCAATAGTGTCTGAGGGGCGAAAGGGCAGGTCCCTGAGATTGAGTTAAATAATTTAGCCAGATAAGGTGATAGTAGGTCTATAAATAGCTTATAAAAATGCGCTGGAAAGCCATCCGGCCCGGGGCTCTTACAGTTCGCCATAGACTTAACGGTGTCAGAGACCTCCTCTTCCGTCAAGGGATCTTCCAATGTCTCCGCCTCAACCTCCGAAAGGGGAGGAAGCGGTGTCTCCATAACGTACTCCTCCACTCTCGTCCTAAACTCCTCACTAGGCATGTCCGCTAGAGGGCCTTTAAGATTGTATAGCGAGTCAAAATAGTGTCGAAAGGCGTCTACTATCTCCACGGGGGAGTGAACCACGACACCTGAACCTGCTTTTATGTTAGAAATGAACGTAGTGGGGACCCTTGGATGTAGGAACCTCGCGAGCGCCCTTCCTGGCTTGTCAGAGTACTCGTATAAGTAACGGCGAAAACGATCTCTCTGTCTCGCCAATCTAGTGTCAAGCAATTCAGTCAGGTCCGTCTTGGCCCGTAGGAGGTCGGCCATCACCTGTATGTCTCTTGTTCGTTTATGAGTAGTCTCTAAGGTCTGAATCCGGGATAACAGTCCGTCAATAGCCTCAGATCTGATTTTCTTCAGGCGGGCTCCGTGCTGAATGAGCACTCCCCTGATAACTCCCTTCAATGCCTCCCACTGATAAGGAAGAGCCGTGGGGTCATTACTGTGTATAACGAAAAATTCCGAGACTGCCGTCCGCACCGCCTCTAGACAAGAAGGTTCTTTCAATAAACCCGGATTCAAAGACCAGGTTCATTCTTTCCTACACATGTCCGGAAGCTGGAGGGACAGCAGCACTGGAGCGTGATCCCACCAGACCGACACTTCAATGGTCGCTCGTGGTTCATATGACAGGAGTCCGTGGCTCTCCAGGAAATAATCTATCCGGCTATAGGAGTTGTGGACTATAGAGAAAAAGGTGTAGTCTCTATCTGAGGGGTGCATAATCTGCCACACATCCACCAATCGCAAGGACACCAACATGCGCTTCAGGCTCTCCAGCTGTGAAGGGGGAACCGCCGACCCACCAGATGAGGAGTCGAGGGCAGGATCCAGCACCATGTTGAAATCCCCACCCGCCACCACGTATCCCTCTGCAAATGTTGACAATACGCGAAGATATCTCTTACATGCACGGGCCTGGTCTCTGTTAGGAAGGTAGAAATTGGCCACCGTAAGAGTGTCATTGGCAATTTTGAGCTTGATAAACAGATATCTGCCGCCCGGGTCGACCTCCGTGGCCAGTACCTGCGCCTTCAGGGACTTATGAAGGGCAATACTGACCCCCTTAGATTTGGACTCCGGGTTGCTAGCATGAAACCATTGTGAGTAGTATCTAAGATTTAGTACGGGGAGTTTACCCGATCGGAAATGAGTCTCCTGGAGGAGGAGAATTTCCACCTTTTTCTTATGCATTTGATATAAGATTTTGGAACGTTTTTCAGGGACATTAAATCCCCTAGCGTTCAGGGAACACATCTGTAGCGTCGCCATTTGTGCCCCCGAGCTCTACCCCACAGCTGGATCAAGAAAAGAGGGGGAGAAAGGTGTAGGTCAAGGAAGGGAGGGAAGGAAGGAAAAGTGGAAAAAGTGGGGAAAAGTAATGTATAAGGGAGAAACAGGGGAA
Organism: Allobates femoralis; assembly: GCA_033576535.1. Taxonomy (NCBI): domain Eukaryota; kingdom Metazoa; phylum Chordata; class Amphibia; order Anura; family Aromobatidae; genus Allobates; species Allobates femoralis. The sequence continues at coordinate 479,447,306 of JARQOC010000004.1, read as the reverse complement.
TAGACAGGAATTAGGGAAAAAAAAACAAAAAAAAAAAAAACGTGAAAGTACAATCAGACGGAGGATAGTATTCCGCCTGAGGAACCTAAAGGGTATTAACCTTCAGGTTCAACAAAAACTAAGCAGGTCAGAGAAGGCTCTGAACAACCGTGTCGTCGACACGTCCTAACGTGGGGGCTGATTGAACACAGGGCCACCAGTTACCCCCCGGCAATCAGCCTGCTAAGAAAAAGAAAATGTAATAAACCATTAAACATAGCCATATCAAGTGACTATCATATTATCACTACAGCATTAACAGGAAAAAGAAGGGGGGAAGATCCCCTGCGAGAGCCCTTTAAACCGGATGTACGCACACGCACAACGGGGAACTAAGAACAATCGCACAGGCTCTCACATGGGGTCTCCCTCAACACATAGTGCAATATCGGTCACCGAACCCCTGAGAGGAGACAAACTGTATGTCCCCAAAACATAAGAGAGGATACTCCACGCCCAATCAAGACGGCAGCCCTTCATGGGAAAAGGCAAAAGCAGATGTAGCCTTCAAGTGTCTCCAGAGCGGGTAGAAGGTCCGCGCCGACGTCGCCTGGACCTCCTCCTCTTATTCGGCCGGTCAGCTCGGGGTGCCCCCGCACGACTCGGACCTCTCAAGGCAAAGGTGGAAAGCCGAGGCCACTCGCCCAGCTCCACCAGCGGCAGGTCCAAAGCAGCTGTAAAGTCCCGTAGGTCTGCCGGCGATCTCAGTATGTTCATGTTCCCCTCTCCTCCCACCTGGAGCTGGAAGGGGTAACCCCAGCTATACGGGATTTGTCTGTCTCTGAGGGCGTCCAATAGAGGGAGAAGCATACGTCGCTTAGCTAGGGTAATGCGGGATAGGTCAGCCATGAGCATAATCTCTGCCCCATTGAATTCTATGGAGTCATGACCCCGAGCCCGTAGCATAATATCGTCTTTTATACGGAAATAATTAATGCGGCAGATGACATCCCTCGGCTTGCTTGCATCAGGGCTCCTTGGGCCCAAGGACCGGTGGGTTCTATCAATTTCTATATGCATGTCCGCCTCTCTATCCAGTAGGGTACCTTTACACACGGCTACATTTGTAGCTTGTCACCAGGTAACTTACTGGTTGCAGTGAAATCATGGATACATGATTCCATTTGTACACAGCAACAAGATAGAACCATGTATCCATGATTTCACTGCAACCTGTAAGTTGCCTGGTGACAAGCTACAAATGTAGCCGTGTGTAAAGGTACCCGTAGGGATTCCGGCAAGCCACTGATTCTAATGTTGTTACGTCTATTTCTATTTTCAGCGTCCTCCATCATATCCAATATTAAATCAAAAATTCCGGTGTGAAGATCAAGGAGCTGCTGCTGAGCCTGGACCTGGGAAGAAAGCCTCTCCACGGTGGCCTCAATGATGTTAACATTAGATTGAATAACGGACACGTCTTCTTTTAGGGTGCCTATCTCCCCTCTACAGACTGCCTCCAGTCGCTGAATGTAATGCTCCATATCCGTCTTGGTGGGCATAGTGCTCAGTCGTGCACTAATGTCTGCAGCATCTATGGACTCCATAGGCAGATTGCCTCCCTGTGCAGGGGAAAGGGGCACTGCAGTTCACTCTGTGGCTCCCGGCTCCCAAGGGCCCCGTTGTCCCCTTCCAAATCCCCATATACATTCTCTGTCAGACAGGGAGGATGTGCACACTCTGGGGGCAGGGGTGCACAGGTTCCATGTGAGCTGTCTCCTTTGTACAGTGTCCAGGGTGAGAGGAGAGGGGGAGGGAGAAGTAATCACTGTTAGCTCACCTATGGACTGTGCTTCCTCGGCTCCCAGACTTATGGATCGCCGCTCCCCTGTCCATTCCGGTTCCCGCGCTCCCCCTCCGCTCTTGCACTTAGGAGCTGAGGCAGTGAGGCGCCGCTGCAGGCAGAACCTCTCCTCTTCCCTGCGGTGGGGGCCGGGCGGGAGCTTTCTCCAGCGCCATTACTGCAGCTCCCTGCTTCCTGCTTGCGCTGCCTGTGCTGCTGGGCGCCGACATATATTTGGTGATGTCCGCTCCCCTGGGGCTCGTGCCGGTCTCCCTGGACGCCTGTGATCGCAGCCCAGCTTTCCCTTTCATGTCAGGTCTCTTTCAGGCCGTTGTGTGCAAATTATGGGCTGATAATGCCGGAGGACACTGGAGCTCCACAGAGACGCGTCCTCACGGCTCCATGTCCAAGCCACGCCCCTCTTCATTTACCATTTTAATGCGGCAGGAGTGGCTTATAGCTCCAAGTAGTATACGCCAAAACACGGTATACGCGTCAGCATTTGTGTCTCACCGTTCCAGCTGCCGGGATTAAACTGCTCCAATCTGTAATCTCAGTGTGCAGCTAAAAACCATCTTTTGGACTCCTTCATTTAGCTGTATACAGGTAGCACAACATTGAAAATGCGCAAGGCCGGTGGCAAGGGACAAGGAACTTGGCGTGATGGTGGTTCAGATAGAGGCTGAGGCCGTGTGCAAGCTCGAATTGCGCCACGACAAACGCCCACATCATCTCGCTCGACCTTCCTGTCCCAATTTCTAGGGGACCGCAGCAGTACACCACTATTAAACCAAGACCAGTTTCAACAGGTTGTTAGTTGGATAGCGGATAATGCTTCCAGTCACTTTGGCACCACCACAAATACCCTGTCTTCCACACAGTCAAGTGTCAGTAGCCGTGAGACTGGACCACTCATTCCACACCCTTATCCTCCTTCCTCCGACCATGCCAAGTGCCCGGCCTCAGACATAACTGATTCCACACTTGGAAGTTAAGATCAATTACTGCACTCGCACAGTTCTGTGGTTGCTTATAGTGAATTTATTTCAAAACGTGAACAGTAGGTGGTGACTTAGCAGGATGTTAACGTTTCGGCCTGTCACAGGCCTTTATCACAACGTCATTAGCTTTAGGAATAAATGTAGGTGTCCACAGAGTTGGTCCTTACAGGAGCGGTCTGTCTGCCAGCACAGTCTGTGCCTTGGCTGTGATTCACAACCTGGACATGCAGAGCGAGGACAGCAGTGCACAGGGGGAGTTAGGCATAGCATCACAACAGGCCGGAAGAAGCAGAGTGGTGTTCGCAGGCAGAAGGCAGGCAACCGTTCCCCAGAACAACAACATGACAGCAGTTGCCAGTACAACTGTTAGGTCTTCCCGAGTCTGGCTGTGTTTTAAGGTGTGCAGATAATTCCAAAAAGGCCATTTGCAACACCTGCCATGCCAGCATCAGCAGGGGTAGCAAAACTAGCAGCCTGACCACCATCAGCATGATCAGGCACATGTCAGCAAAGCACCCGACTTTGTGGGACGTACACCAGAGTCCGGGAGCAGTGTATGCGGGTGACACCGCTGCATCTTTTACTGTTGTGCGTGCAAGACAATCCCCTGTCCATACTGCATGCAAAGATGCCTCCTGTCCTTCACCTGCATCCTTGTCCCAGCGCAGCGTTCAGTTATCCATACACCAATCTTTGGAACACAGGCACAAATACGCTGCCAAAGCCCCCCATGCCACAGTTCTAAATGCATACATTTCGCGACTGCTTGCTATGGAAATGTTGCCTTTTAGGCTAGCGGAGACGGAAGCATTCCGCGACCTGATGGCAGCTGCTGTCCCACGTTATTCAGTCCTCAGCCGCCACTATTTCTTCCGGTGTGCTGTCCCCGCATTACATAAGCACGTATCACAAAACATCATACGTGCCCTTAACAACGCAGTAACATAGTAACATACATAGTAACTGGGTTAATATTCTGGAAGCCGGAACCCAGTCTGAGCTTGGGACGAAACACGTCCTTTCGACACCAAGAATTGCAGGCCCTAACTCAGTCAGGGTGTCACCCACAGTGTACAGCTACGGAACGTCATGCTACTCAGCGTCCTCCTCCTCCACTTCACCCTCCACACCAGTCCCAAGCTGGAAGCACTGCAGCACTGCCTCGGCTAAGCGGCAACAGGCTGTGCTGAAGTTTATATGCATAGGTGACAAACCCCACAATGATGAAGAGTTGTGGACAGCCCTGAAACAGCAGGCAGATCACTGGCTCACACCGCTGAACCTACAGCCAGGCATGGTCGTGTGTGACAATGGCCGGAACCTTGTGGCGGCTCTGAGGCGAGGCGAGCTGACACATGTTTCATGCGTGGCCCATGTGCTCAACCTCGTGGTTCAGGGGGCGTGGCTTGGCTCAGCATGGTGATGGCTGCATGATCTGAGAGCTCCAGGACCCACAGGTATTGAAGCGGCTCTAACAGTCTCCTCAGCCCTTCCTCATCGCCCACACAGAGATTTACAGTGTCCGGATCGCTGCTGGAACACATGGGCAAAACTAGAAGCACTGGAGGGGGCCCCCACAGAGAGTGACAGACTTTTTCCTTAACCTCGTGGTTCAGCGGTTTCTTAAATCCTACCCGGAGCTGTCGGATCTGCTCATCAAAGTACGCCGCCAGTGTGCCCATTTTAGAAAGTCACCTACTGCTTTTGCCGCCCATGCCGGCTTTCAGCGGTGTTTGCAGCTTCTGGCTCACAGACTGGTGTGTGATGTCCCCACACATTGGAATTCCACACTGCACATGTTGGTCAGGATTTGTGAGCAGAAGAGGGCAGTTGTTGAGTACCAGCATCAACTACGCCGTCGGTATACAGTTCAAACTCCACACATAAGACCTCAGGAGTGGACATGGATGTCTGACATATGTACCATCCTCCAAAACTTTGAGGACTCCACCAAGATGGTGAGTGGCGATGACGCCATCATTAGTGTCACTATCCCACTTCTCTGTCTTCTAAAACGCTCTCTGCTCAAAATCAAAGACGATGCTTTGCAGGCGGAGCACGATGAGTTGGAGCAAGAAACCGTACTGGGTGATTACACACAGCCCAGTCTCATCTCATCCCAAAGTGCATTGGAGGACTATGACGAGGAGGAGGCAGATGAAGAAATAGAGCTACTTTCTTGCGGAATTGACGGTAATACATGCACAACCGTCATACCGTCGGTTCAGTGTGGATGGCCAGAAGACAGGGGAGAGGAGGATGATGAGACCCTGAAGTCTTGCCTGTTAACAGTCTGGCACACACGGCTGACTTTATGTAACGCTGCCTGTCTCGTGACCCTCGCGTTATCAACATCTTGGCGGACACTCATTACTGGTTGGTGACACTTTTAGACCCATGCTACAAGGAGAACTTTATTTCTCTTATTCCCAAGGCGGAGAGGTCTAAAAGAATGCTGCAGTATCAGAAGGCCATTGTCGCGAAATTAGTCAAAAAATTCCCTTCTGAAAACGCTAGCGGCAAAGGTCACAATTCGGTGCACAACCAAGGCGTCCGGCTGAGAGAGGCACAAGTCCAATCCAGCAGAGGTAGGGGAACACTCTCCAAGATCTGGGACAATTTTCTCAGCACCTCCCGTAGCACAGGCCCTGAGGTGCGGGGTAGTGTCACAAGGACTGCAAAGTTTGCGAAGATGCTGAGGGAGTACCTTACCGATTGTACTAAAGTGCTCCTAGATTCCTCTGTGCCTTATAATTATTGGGTATCCAAGCTGGACATGTGGCAGGAATTGGCTCTCTACGCCTTGGAAGTCCTGGCCTGCCCTGCCACTAGCGTTTTGTCAGAGCGTGTTTTTAGTGGCGCAGGTGGAATCATTACAGATAAACGCACCTGCCTGTCAACTGAAAATGCTGACAGGCTGACTCTGATCAAGATGAATAAGGGTTGGATTGGGCCTGACTTCACCACACCACCACCAAATCATAGCGGAATTTAAATTTTGTGACGGTAAATTGCCATGCACCTCCGCACACCCACACATGGGTACACACTTCATGACTTTGGCTACTTATTCTACTGCTCCTCCTTCTCCTCATCCACCACCATCATATGATCAGTGCGACCGTGGTTCATGATGCTACGAAAACATAATTTTTTTACATCATATTTATGATGATGATGACCCTAACCGTTCAAAAGTTAGGCAGTAGTTTTATGTATACCCCCCAGGGGTAAATGTTTTAGTCCATGCTTACAGAATGGGCATTACAAGTACAGGAGACTCCCTCCTTTCTAATGGGAACAATATTTAGAGGCTCTCCTCCATGTTTCTTTCCAGGGGCATTGGGGTGCCTCCCAATTTTTGGCTGCCCAAGGGCAATACTATAAAAGACCCACTTCCTTAAAATGGGCACATTATTTAAAGAGGCCCTCATGCACGTCTTTATCCAGGGGCATAAGAGTGCCTCACAATTTTTGGCTGCCCTGCCAAAGGGCAATTACTACAAAAGACAAACTTCCTTAAAACGGGCACAATATTTAAAGAGGCCCTCATTCACATCTCTATCCAGGGGCATTGGGGTGCCTCCCAATGTTTAGCAGCCCTGCCTAGGGCAATACTACTAAAGAACCACTTCCTTATAATGGTCACATTATTTAAAGAGGCCCTCATGCACCTCTCTATCCAGGGGCATTGAAGTGCCTCACAATTTTTGGCAGCCCTGCCTAGGGCAATACTACAAAAGACCCACTTCCTTATAATGGGCACATTATTTAAAGAGGCCCTCATGCACGTCTCTATCCAGGGGCATTGAAGTGCCTCCCAACTTTTGGCAGCCCTGCCTAGGGCAATACTGCAAAAGACCCAATTCCTTATAATGGGCACATTATTTAAAGAGGCCATCATGTACATCTATTCCCAGGGGCATCGGAGTGCCACACAATTTAAAAAAAAATCTTTCATGTAATCCAAAAAACTAACATACACCAAGTCTGTCTCACAAGTGGGTATGAGCCCTTAATATTTTCTCCAGGAAAATCCATTTTGGTTTCATTTTGTAATGCCCGAGCTTCGAGCACCCGAGCAATTTAGTACTCGCTCACCTCTAGGTCCCACACAAAAGGTTGATACATAAATTGAGAGCAATGGGGATAGAGGAAAATATGTGTAAGTGGGATAAAAACTGGCTTAGTGATAGGAAAACAATGGGTGGTTATTAATGGAACACACTCAGAATGGGTCACAGTTAACAATGGGGTACCACAGGGGTCAGTATTGGTCCCGCTTTTTTTTTTACATATTTATTAATGACCTTGTAGGGGGCATACAGAGTAGACAAATAAATAAAATAATGGGATGCATTAAAAGAGGCATAAATGCTCATGAGGAGAACATAATTTTACCTCTATACAAGTCACTAGTGCGACCACACTAGCATACTGTGTACAATTCTGGTCTGCGTTGTATAAGAAAGACATAGCTGAACTAGAGCAGGTCCAGAGGAGAGTGATCAAGGTTATTGGAGGACTGAGGGGTCTGCAATGCCAAGAGAGGTTATTAAACTTGGGGTTATTTAGTTTGGAAAAACAAAGGCTTAGGGGTGATCTTATAATAATGTATAAATATATGAGAGGACAGTATAGAGATCATTTTAATGATCTTTTTACTCTTAGGCCTGAGACAAGGGGGCATCCTCTACATCTGCGTGAAAGAAGGTTTAATTATAATCACAGACGTGGATTCTTTACTGTAGACTTCTTGAAAAGTATAACATTACAGGTTATATATACTAGATTCTTGATAGGGCGTTGATCCAGGGAACTAGTCTGATTACCGTATGTGGCGTCAGGAAGGAAATTTTTTCCCTAGAGTCGAGCTTAGTGTTGCCGCTTGTTTTCTTTTTTCCATCTTCTGGATCAAAATGTTAGGTTATGGGTTGAACTAGATGTATTTAAAGTCTTCCTTCAACCTTAAAAACTATGTTACTATGGTAAATGCTTGTAATGTCTATCTATTATATAATTGCCTAGAATTCGATTTCCGGACAAAAGCCAACTTCCGTGGCTTTGTCCAGAGATAAAATGTCCGGAGATAAATGTCCGGAGATAAGTGACGTCACCAGCGTCTACTACACCCGCTCAGGGTGGACCAAGATGGCGGCCCTAAGCGGAGCGGACCTCAGGAAGGTCCGCTGCGCTTAGGGACGACCACCGGTGGACATTTATCTCCGGAGTGGCCGCGAGGTAGCCGGGAGCAGGCAGAGGTCGGCTCAGGGATCCATGCGGCGGACGGAGCGGCTGAACGCGGCGACCAATCAGAATAGCGGCACACTGTATGGCGCCTTACTTCAAATACACTGTACTTAGTGTATTTCAAATATGGCAGCATTGCGCCCGCCGCTATTCTGATTGGTCGGCGCGCTCAAGGCGCCGACCAATCAGAATAGCGGCGCGATCAATGCCGCCATATTTGAAATACACGGAGTACAGTGTATTTGAACGATGGCGCCATACAGTGCGCCGCTATTCTGATTGGTCGGCGCGCTGAACGCGGCGACCAATCAGAATAGCGCCGCGCTCTATGGCGCCATACTTCAAATACACTGTACTCAGTGTATTTCAAATATGGCGGCATAGAACCCGCCACTATTCTGAGCGGGGCACGGAGCGGGCGCGACGTTCCCGCTCCGCTATTCTGATTGGACACTTGCGGCTGCCAGCAACCAATCAGCATAGCGCCGCGCCATCTTTAAAACCTATTTTGTAACACCAGATTCAAAACATGGCGCCGTTTCTCGCGGCGCGCTTCTGATTGGTCGGCGCCTGCCGTGAGCGACCAATCAGAATTGCGCCGCACTGCGACACACTCCGCCCGCCATTTTAAGGCGGTCATTTTGATTTTTTTACCTCAGACACAGTTTCTACTGCGTGGAGGCGGTCCCAGTGACGTCACACTTCAAGCTGCTGCCTAATTTTGTCAAAAAAGAGCTAAGACTATTTACCTACACTATATATATTTCGTTGTGAAGTGGTTCCGTGACATTTTCACACCAATATTGAACTTCTGTTTGGTGTTTTCTCTATATATACTGCCTATTGTTCACTGACTGTTATACTGAGAGACTGCCGTTTATTAACCTCTTCTGTGCCAACTCTGCACACTGGCTATATTGCTGTATTATTTGCCACATAAGGACATTGTCCATTATTGCCCAGCAATTTCTCTGCAATATAAACTGCCTATTATTAATATCTGCATTCCTGCAAAGAACTATTGCCTATTATTAACTGGCTATTTTCCTACTACCTGACACTGCGTCTTATTAACCTGTTGTTTGCCACTACCACGCTTAAAGCTCTTTAGCTTTCCCAACATGAGCTCTAATAGCAAGTATACTAATGACACACAGCCAAAAGCTGCTGATGCCGCACGTAATATCAGGTGTGATAGAAAGTATACTAATGACACAGAACGAAAAGCCGCCGATGCCGCACGTAAACGCAAACAGCGTGCTAACAAAAGTACAGAGGACAGATGCAAGACCCTGGACACTCTTATGTATAGTAATGACACACAGCTAAAAGCTGCTGATGCCGCATGTAAGATCAGGTGTGATAGAAAGTATATTAATGATGCAGAGCTAAAAGCCGCCGATGCCGCACGTAAAGCCACACAGCGTGCTAACAAGAGTACACAGGACACATGCAAGACCCTGGACACTGTTATGTGTACTAATGACACACAGCTAAAAGCTGCTGATGCCGCACGTAAGATCAGGTGTGATAGGAAGTATATTAATGACGCAGAGCTAAAAGCCGCCTAAGCCGCACGTAAGGCCACACAGCGTGCTAACGAGACTACAGAGGACAGATGCAAGCGCCTGAACACTGTTAATGCTGCTTTCATTAAACGCATCACTAATGAGTCTTTTGAAGAAAAAACTAATCGATTAACTAATAAAGCTGCTGCTGCACGCCGTCAATGTTGCAAACATAATATTTCCATAGATTCTGCCCACAATACAGCTTCTAGGTCTGCATTCATTGAAAGTGCGCTGCCTGAACCTCCTGCAACCGTTGGTAAATCTGCACGTAAGCGCAAACACTGTCCTACCGACACTCCAAATGATAAACGCTGTCGCCTGCACACCGTTAACTCTGCTTATAATACATGCTTCACACCTGACTCTTCTAAGGCAACAAACAATCCATTACCAAATGCAGCTGCTGCACGCCGTGAACGGCGCAAAAAAAACACTTGCACCTCCACATTGATAGACCCTGACCACGATACACCTTCCAACTCCTCAGTGATTAAATCTGTGGATAGTGAAGATCCTCCACCAGGTCCACGCTTTATATATGTTGGCTTACAGAACCATTCCAATGCTCCATTACCACAACCTCTACATCCGACAGGTTTTACTAATGATGCCAGTACTGTAGTAGAACACACCTGTGGTCCTATGAACTATTTATGTCAACATTGTGAAGCATTCCATTTTAATGCTGAGATACCAGCGGATAAAAATTTTACTCTGTGTTGTCACAAGGGTAAAGTCCATATACCTATACCCCAATATCCCGAGGTCTTTAAACGATTGCTGACAGGGGAGAGTGAGTTCAGTAAGAATCTCATGGAAAACATCCGTAGTATTAACAGCTCATTTGCATTCGCCTCCATGGGTGCCAATATTTCCCCTACACCTGGACATGGCCCTTACTGTTTCCGCATACATGGACAAATATATCATCATACTGGAACACTACATCCCTCTCATGATCAAGTTCCAGCTTATGCCCAACTGTATATTTTGGATACCGATACTGCGAATGAACGTTTAAACTGTCAACAAAATCAAAAATGTCATCCCACTTTGATGAGTATAATTGCTCTTCAATTAGACAATGTAAATCCCTTTGTTGCTGCTTTAAAATGTTACGGGATGTGGAACATGAAGAACATCTTAAAGCTGAAGCTAATGGCACTCTCATGCCAAATATCATCATGGCCCTTAAACAAGATCGGAATCAAGACCCTCGCCGATATAATAATCCAACTGTCAATGAAGTTGCTGTTGTATTTGAAAATGACAATGGAGAGCCACCATTCCATCGTGATATTTTAATACATTTAAAACCTGACCCCAAAAATCCTTTGGGGCCAAGAACACAACAGGTCAGCATTCTACACAGTAATTTAGATGCTTTACTCTATCCTTTATTTTTCCCTTACGGAGACCAGGGCTGGCATGATGGACTCAAACATCAAGGGCAAAGTCCACGCAGGATTACACAACTGCAATGTTATTGCTATGTGCTGTCTGTCCGTAATCAGTTTAGTCCAATCCTGAATGGTGGCAAACTCACTCAGCAGTACTTAGTGGATGCTTATGTGAAAATCGAGGCTAATCGCCTAAATTATATCCGTCAACACCAAAAGGATTTGAAAGTAAAGGATCATTGCGTACTCCAGGAACATCTCCAGAAAAAATCCATTGAGAAGGGCATCCCCATTGGAAAAACGGTCATTTTACCATCTTCGTTTGAAGGCAGTCCCAGGAATATGCAGCAGCGGTACCAGGATGCCATGGCTATTGTGACTAAATATGGTCGCCCTGATCTATTCATCACCATGACCTGTAATCCCAAATGGAGTGAGATTACTCAGAATTTGGAACCTTGGCAGCGTGTGGAACACAGACCTGATTTGGTGGCACGTGTTTTAAAAAAAAAAACTGGAAGCACTCTTCAAGACATTCACAACTAATTATTTGGGAAAGTTTGCGCTATGGCTCATATAATTGAATTTCAAAAACGTGGCCTTCCACATGCTCACATTTTAATTATTCTAGACAGCAACTCCAAATTAAGAACTAAGGAGGACGTAGACAATACCGTCTGGGCAGAAATTCCTCATCCTATCGACTACCCTCAGCTCCATAAAATTGTTATGCAACACATGATACATAGTCCCTGTGGAGAACACAACCCCAACTCTCCCTGTATGGATAATGGAAAGTGTACAAAAGGTTTCCCAAAAGATTTACAACCATCTACCATCATTGCTAAGGATGCCTATCCTACTTATCGCAGATCCATGGGTCCTTCATTTGAACACCATTCCAAGATGATTAATAATTCTTGGGTAGTGCCATACAATCCTTTCCTATTATTAAAATACAAGTGCCATATTAATGTCAAAGTTTGTGGTTCCATTCAAAGTGTGAAATATTTATTTAAGTACGTGTATAAAGGACATGATAAAGCCAATCTTGAAATTTTCCAGACGACCATCCAACATGATGAAACACATCAATTCATGGATTCAAGATATGTTAGTGCACCAGAGGCAGCTTGGAGAATCTTTGCTTATCCTATGCATAAGCAATTTCATAGCACCTTGCCGTCCATCTGCCTCATTCTCAACAACTCTATTTTCATGAGGATGACTCCATTCCAAACATCAATCAAAAGCTTCATACCAATTCTACACTTATGGCCTACTTTAATCTTAATAAGGACGACCAACATGCTCATAAGTATTTTTACTGTGAAATTCCTGAATGGTATGTTTGGCAACAAGGATCTTGGGAAAAAAGAAAAAGATCAGGTGGCTCTATTATTGGCAGAATGTATACTGTAAGTCTCAAAGACCAGGAACGCTACTATTTACGGTTGTTGTTATTGCATGTGAAAGGTGCAACCAGTTTTGAGAGTCTTAAAACTGTCAATGGAGTCATACATCTAACCTTCAAAGAAGCAGCATTAGCACTTGGATTACTATTCGATGATAGTGTCTGGAGAAATACCTTACTTGATGCCTGTATTCTTAATATGCCTGCACAGCTTCGTGACCTCTTTGCCTATATCTGTATATTTGGTCCTCCAGCTAATCCTCTTGAGTTGTGGGATGAATTTAAAGAACACTTTGTACAATACTACTGCCGTGCATACCACTCCAACATTGAAGACTGTATAAATTGTGAAGGATATGCTATGACAGATGTCCAAGATGTTCTAAAAGTTCACGGAAAAAGTTATACTGATTTCAATTTACCACGCCCAGCTAAGAAACCACAACTGCTCCCGCAGTATGATAAGGATTATGAGCTAAGAACAGCTGCTGAGATGAAAGCTACTCTCCATGAGGAACAACTTTTGGCCTATGATACCATTAATCAGGCTTTAGAAGACAATAATGTAACATCCAAGTGCTTTTTCCTTGACGGTCCTGGTGGTAGTGGAAAAACCTACCTATATCATCTCCTCCTACAATGTTTCCTTGTCCCCTTAGAAGATGTATCACCTACTGCCACTTCAGGAATTGCAGCTAATTTACTACAAGGGGACGAACAATACATTCTCTCTATGGCATTCCAATACCTGTGAATGAAACATCTGTTTCCAGGATTAAATGCCGATGCGGCTAAGCATTTGCATAATACGAAACTTTTTATTATTGATGAGTGCACAATGCTATCTAAACATGCCTTGAATGTCATCGATAGACTTTTACGAGACATCATGACAACGAATGTGGCTAAGAAAGAGAAAACACCATTTGGAGGAAAAGTTATTGTTCTTGGAGGAGACTTTAGACAATGTCTTCCTGTTATTGCTCATGGATCAAGAACAGATATTGTAGAGAGCTGTATTAAATATTCACAAACATAGCAACTTTTTGCTCGACTGCCGCTTATCAACAACATGCGCTCCATTGATCCTGAATACAGCAGTTGGTTGCTTCGACTGGGAAATGGACAGCTGTCAAATGAAGATAACCTTGGAGACGATGTCTTTGAAATTCCTCCAGACATTGTGTGCACTGGCTGTTTAATTACTGATATTTTTGGACATAAACTTTCTATTAATGTGAATGACACTGAGAGCATAAATATTGCTGCTTCTCATGCTATTTTATGTCCAAAAAATGAAGACGTTGAGAAAGTCAATTCTAACGTCATAGATCGCTTGCCAGGTGACTATAGTGAATATATCAGTGATGATTCCATCGATCCTGACGAAGCTGATGACCTCGACCAATACCCAGTGGAATTTTTAAATTCACTAACACCAACTGGAATGCCTTCACATCGGCTAAAACTTAAAGTTGGCACCATTGTCATGTTATTACGAAACATCAACACCAAGAAAGGTCTCTGCAATGGTACTCGGCTGATTGTCACTGCGTCACATGCCAATATCATACAAGCTAAAGTAATTTGTGGCTCAGCAGCAGGAAATGTGGTATTCATTCCACGAATTGATTTGTGTCCATCAGAGACTGGATTACTTTTCAAATTACGACGTAGACAATTTCCCATTAAGCCAGCATTTGCAATGACCATTAATAAATCCCAAGGGCAGACCCTCAATCGAGTTGGAATATATCTACCAGAACCAGCATTTGCCCATGGTCAACTCTATGTTGCATTTTCCAGAGTCAAACAGCGTTGCAATGTCAGGGTCAAAGTGGTCAATACACCACTTCAAGGACAATTACTGCCTCATAGTCCCAAAGTTTTTACACGAAATATAGTGTATAAAAATGTTTTAGTTTAAAATTTTTTTTTTTTTAGTTTAGTCATAAATATATTTAGCTTAGTGATAATTATGTAAAAAAAAATAAAATAATTAGTTTAGTCATAGATATATAAGACAAAAAAAAAATTAGTTTAACCATAGATATATACAGTTAGGGCCAGAAATATTTGGACAGTGACACAAGTTTTGTTATTTTAGCTGTTTACAAAAACATGTTCAGAAATACAATTATATATATAATATGGGCTGAAAGTGCACACTCCCAGCTGCAATATGAGAGTTTCCACATCCAAATCGGAGAAAGGGTTTAGGATTCATAGCTCTGTAATGCATAGCCTCCTCTTTTTCAAGGGACCAAAAGTAATTGGACAATAGACTCTAAGGGCTGCAATTAACTCTGAAGGCGTCTCCCTCGTTAACCTGTAATCAATGAAGTAGTTAAAAGGTCAGGGGTGGATTCCAGGTGTGTGGTTTTGCATTTGGAAGCTGTTGCTGTGACCAGACAACATGCGGTCAAAGGAACTCTCAATTGAGGTGAAGCAGAACATCCTGAGGCTTAAAAAAAAGAAAAAATCCATCAGAGAGATAGCAGACATGCTTGGAGTAGCAAAATCAACAGTTGGGTACATTCTGAGAAAAAAGGAATTGACTGGTGAGCTTGGGAACTGTAAAAGGCCTGGGCGTCCACGGATGACAACAGTGGTGGATGATCGCCGCATACTTTATTTGGTGAAGAAGAACCCGTTCACAACATCAACTGAAGTCTAGAACACTCTCAGTGAAGTAGGTGTATCTGTCTCTAAGTCAACAGTAAAGAGAAGACTCCATGACAGTAAATACAAAGGGTTCACATCTAGATGCAAACCATTCATCAATTCCAAAAATAGACAGGCCAGAGTTAAATTTGCTGAAAAACACCTCAAGAAGCCAGCTCAGTTCTGGAAAAGTATTCTATGGACAGATGAGACAAAGATCAACCTGTACCAGAATGATGGGAAGAAAAAAGTTTGGAGAAGAAAGGGAACGGCACATGATCCAAGGCACACCACATCCTCTGTAAAACATGGTGGAGGCAACGTGATGGCATGGGCATGCATGGCTTTCAATGGCACTGGGTCACTTGTGTTTATTGATGACATAACAGCAGACAAGAGTAGCCGGATGAATTCTGAAGTGTACCGGGATATACTTTCAGCCCAGATTCAGCCAAATGCTGCAAAGTTGATTGGACGGCGCTTCATAGTACAGATGGACAATGACCCCAAGCATACAGCCAAAGCTACCCAGGAGTTCATGAGTGCAAAAAAGTGAAACATTCTGCAATGGCCAAGTCAATCACCAGATCTTAACCCAATTGAGCATGCATTTCACTTGCTGAAATCCAGACTTAAGACGGAAAGACCCACAAACAAGCAAGACCTGAAGGCTGCGGCTGTAAAGGCCTGGCAAAGCATTAAGAAGGAGGAAACCCAGCGTTTGGTGATGTCCATGGGTTCCAGACTTAAGGCAGTGATTGCCACCAAAGGATTTGCAACAAAATATTGAAAATAAAAATATTTTGTTTAGGTTATGTTTATTTGTCCAATTACTTTAGACCTCCTAAAATGTGGAGTGTTTGTAAAGAAATGTGTACAATTCCTACATTTTCTATCAGATATTTTTGTTCAACCCTTCAAATTAAACGTTACAATCTGCACTTGAATTCTGTTGTAGAGGTTTTGTTTCAAATCCAATGTGGTGGCATGCAGAGCCCAACTCGCGAAAATTGTGTCACTGTCCAAATATTTCTGGCCCTAACTGTATATTTCAAGTACTTAATTAGAAAATAGCCACGTAACATATATAGTTTTTAGTTTTACATCTTAAATCCTTTATTTAGACAGTTCATAGTATATATATATATATATATATATATGAACGCACATTTTGTAAAAGATGATAGATGTGTATCATCCAAATTTATGGATTTGGTGATATGAACCACAATCTTAAGCTCCAGCACTATAGGTGCTGAGAAATTTGCATTTCTGTTTTTCACTGGGAGAGGTTTTTGTGAACAGCTAAGAGACGGGTGGGATGGCTGTTCACACACATCTCCATCTCAAGGTGTGTTCTGTACATATAGATAGAAAACATATAGATAGAAAATTATAGATTTACCTTTAACATCAGCATTTTTCGGCTATTTGTGGAAGTTTTGGAGGAAAAAAAACACAATTTCTGCACTTGCTGCCTAAGGCCTCATCTACAGCACACTTGCCGTAAGCTGCATGCAATTTATATGGAATTTGGTGTTCACTTGCGGCAGGTGCCACATACGTGGTTACGGCAGTTTCGGCCGCAAAAACCGCACTGACCTGCGGTTTTGTAGCGGCTGCATTTCGTGCACCTGCCAAGGCCATGTGTGCCGCATTTATGGCAGGTTAACCGCAAGTTCCATATACATTGCATCAGAATTGCTGCAAGTGTGTCGCAAGTAAGCCCTTAGGTGTCAAGTGCGGAAATTGTATTTATTATATCCCCACCTTTTACAAATAGCTGAAAAATGCTGCTCTAAAACAGCTTTTAGTCTTCATAAATAGGAATTAGTTAGAGTAGGGATCCATGAGACGTAGGGCCACCTTGACGTGGTTGATGAGCAAACACAAACTGGCTGATATGCAGAATATTAATATTGATTTTTTAAATCAAGCTACTTACTGAGTATCAAGTATTAACCAGTCGGTGTACCAAGAGCCCTACAATATAATAATTCAATTGTCCAAAAATAATATTCATCCTACAACTATACATAGTTCATGAATAGATATCATGGATTAATTGTATTATTATACATTTTTTAACAATAAACTATATATGGATTCTAGACTACCCGATTCTTTAGAATCGGGCCGCCATCTAGTAAGTGTTGTATAATTCTCTGCTGGTGTACATGCCGTCTCTGTGTTCTTTGTAATAAATAAAGAAATATCACTTTTTGCACATTAAGAAGAGTATGATCGATTTTTTCCTCCTTGTTTGCTCATGCACTGCGATTTATCCTCATAATTTGATACATTTTTTAATCATACCGCTAGTAATATCTGATTGTTTCATAGAAGTGTATAATTTATGTGTTAAAAAAATTAAAGATGTTTACACAAAGAAATACCAAAGAGACCGAAAACGAAAATAAGATCTATGTATGGAAAAAATATAAAATAACTAAAACTGATGAGAGACGTCCATCTCAATCTTCTGTGACCTCTGTAAAGCCCCCATTACACATAGCGAGATTGCTAGCGAGATCACTGGTACGTCACAGATTTTGTGACGCAACAGCAACCTCGCCAGCGATCTCGTCATGTTTGACACATAGCAGCGACCAGGCCCCCGCTCTGAGATTGCCGATCGTGTCTGAATGTTATGGACCATTTTTTGATCGTTGGTTTCCCGCTGGGCAGTATGCATCGGTGTGTTTGACGCCTAACAATGACCTTGTTGGCGACTCAGAACTCAGCCACATTAGTGATGGGCGAGTCCTAAATTACTCGGAATCGCTTGACTCTAGCGAGTCCGAGCCCGGGACTCGCTACTCGTTACGAGTCTAGCGAGTCCAATGTTAATGAATGGGGAAGCGAGTAATAGCGAGAAATGTGCAATTTACAAATTGCAGATGTGTCTCGGAAGCTTCAGGCTCTATCTGATAGGACTCGGTACTCTGCGAGTTTCCCACGTTTACTCGCACGAGTCCAATGCAAATCAATGGCAATCCTAGTTTTGTCAGAGACGCTGACAAAACTAGGATTGCCATTGTCTTGCATTGGACTCGCTACTGTGCCAGTGATAGCAGGGAAACTCGCAGAGTAAGAGCTGTCTGCTCTGTGCAGCTCCAGGGTCCTAGAGCCCGCCTGCTGCCTGATGTAGCAGAGCTGAGATTGTTCTCAGTCTGCTCATTCCCTGTGCATAGACATCTATATCTATGCAGAGGGGATGTAGCAGAGAGGACATCGCGTTTTGGACTACGTCGGACGGAAGAGGATTTTTTTAATTAAAGATGGAGTCCCTAATGGCTTTTTTTTTTTATTTCTAATAAAAAATTTTCTCTGTGCTGTGTTTTTTTTAACCCTTTATTGGAGATTCTTAGTGGCCGGGTCAAACCTGGCCTGACATTAAGAATCTCGGGCTTAATACCAGCTTGTATAACAAAGCTGGTATTAACCCCTTTATTACCCAGCGTGCCACCGCCACCAGGGCCGCTGGAAGAGCGGGGTTCAGCGCCAGAGGATGGCGCTTCAATGAACGCGCCATCTTCTGGGGCGCCTGCGGGCTGCAATTTGCAGCGGGGGGTGCCCAGAAAGCTTGGGCCTCCCTGCACTGCGGATTCCAGCCCCCAGCTGCTTAGCTGTACCTGGCTAGACATAGAAATTGCGCGGAGTCTCACACATTTTTTTTATTATTTCGGTAGCGGCGTGTAAAGGTACCATTAGAGGTAAGATTCCTACATGTATTACACCTCACTCCAAAAAATTTCCCCCATTCACATCATGCTCAAATGTCCATCTGTTCGTTCAACTAAAGACCAAAGATTTTGAGAGGATGTCCCGTAAAATAGTGAATGATCTGTCCAGCTTTGAACTTGAGAGATTACTGGAGTTGCAAAACCTTCCAGATGTAGTGCTGAAGTCAGCAGATAAAGGTGGTAACGTCATCATTTGGCTAAAGACTTTACATGTAACTGAAGCCTTTAGGCAATTTAAAAATATGATATGTTACAAAAAGCTTACATTTAACCACCTACATAAATACGTTGGGGAGTTAAAGGCTTTGCTTGAATCTGCGGTCAGTGGCGGCATTATCATTGGCGAACTGGCTCCGGCACTGCAGGTTATTGAACCAACTATCTTCACGTTGTATTTGTTGCCAAAGATACATAAGAATCCATTAGTTCCTCATGGGAGACCGATTATCTCAGGTAATGGCAACTATCTAGAAAATGTTAACCACTGGATCGATACCATCTTACAACCTTTGGTTGAGGTGTTACCGTCATTCACTAATGATACTGGAGATCTTTTCAAAAAATTTGATGGTCTATTTGTTGGACCTGAATCCCTCCTGGTGTGTGGGGATGTGGAGTACCTATACACCAATGTAAAACATAGCGTTGGGATTACAGTAGTTTGTTTTTTCTGCAGACATCCCATCTTCCCGCTGACATGGTTGAGTTGGTGTTGTGCCTTTTGGAGTTCTCACTAACTGCATAACTTCTTTACGTTTAAGGGGTACTTCTACCTACAGCTCCAGGGTACATCCTTTGCGCCGGCGTATGCAAATCTATTCCTGAGGATGTGGAAGAGGGACCTTTTCCTGTCCAGGTACATTGATGGACTGTTTTGGGCACAGTACATCGATGACATTTTTTGGATCTGGCAGGGTTCTGAGGAAACACAGAGTGTTTGTGGATTATTTGAACTCCAATGGGCACAACATTCAACTGTCATGTCAGTGGTCCACTGAGTGAGTCAATATACTTCTTGAATGTGTCATTACTCAAAGATGCGGATAATGTCTTGCAGACAAACCTATATTGGAAATGCTTGTAATGTCTACAAGTGTTGTATAATTCTCTGCTGGTGTACATGCCTTCCCTGTGTTGTATGTAATAAAGAAATATTACTTTTTGCACATTAAGAGGAGTATGATCGCTTTTTTCTTCCTTGTTACCCCTCCATAAGTATATCTAGGATGTGGTGAGCATTTTGAACCCACAGGTGTTTCACAAAATTGTACAGCTTTGGGCTGTGAAAACGAGTAATATTTTTCTCATTAAAATGTTTCAGCTCCAAATTTTTCATTTTCAGAATGGATAAAATAAAAAAAGATGTTTTTATTTGTATAAGTAGCACGGTGGCTCAGTGGTTAGCACTATTATTTTTTTGGTGATGATAATGTCTGGAAACCGATGTGGAATAAAAAGCTCTATATAAGTGAGAAAAAAACAATTTGTACAACACACTATTTTTGATTGTACCTTTGAAACAATGGAATACACAAGAATTGTTTTCCTTTTTTAAAATTTTTAAAGTATGCGCTGTACATAAAAAATAATAAACCAACTTGTATTCTTTGGGACAGTACACATTTATTGGGTTATTTTGCTATTTTTGCACAGAAAAAACTACACAAAAATAATTTGGATTTGCATTGCTATATTCTCAGTGATAACTTTTTTTATATTTTCCACCAACAGAGAAGAATGATGACTTGTTTTTAGTAGGATGAGTTGACATTTAAATGACTCAATTTTTTTCTTTTTTTTTAACTTACAACTTTATAATCACATTTAGTATGATAAACAAAAACAGAATTATTGGCATGTTATTTATTCGTGCCTTTATGGTGTCCACAATATAGGATTGAGTCAGGTCAGAATTATATGTGTTTGAGACTCTTAATCAAGGCTCCACGGACTCCATTTGCAAGGTCAGAATTATATAGCCTAGATCATTCCACAGGTAGCAATACCTATTGTTCAATTCATTTATTTCTTTTTAATTAAACATATATTTTTTTGTGGCAAATCAATTTTACTATGTTGTGATAAAATATCCGAGACATCAGGGACATTTAATTTCTTTGCGGACTCAGATATGTTGGGGAAACCACCCCACACATATCCAAGACAACATATCACAACATAAGTCCAAGTGAAAGAGACATATGTTTCCTATGCTCTTACATTTTGCCTCTGCAGTGTATACGATGG
Organism: Allobates femoralis; assembly: GCA_033576535.1. NCBI lineage: Eukaryota > Metazoa > Chordata > Amphibia > Anura > Aromobatidae > Allobates > Allobates femoralis. The sequence goes on along the minus strand of JARQOC010000004.1, from coordinate 479,426,191 downwards.
CCCAACAGGTCTTGTAGGGTATACCACCACTTTACAGCACAGCATTGGATATGTTCTTAAGTGTGGAGGCACACTGTCATGCATCAACACAGAGCGTTTTTGATGCACGACATTGATGTGAGTGCATTCCGTGTAGTAGAGCAAGTGTGGTGCGAGAGTGGGGCAAGTGTAACATGGGCTTTCTCGCGCGAGTGAAACACCAGACACAGGAAAGACTGATAGCTATATATCTATAGATAAAGATCTGTAGATATAATAGCTATGTCGGGCTTTCTGCTGTTTTGACAGCAGCAATTTTTAAATTTCCTGGGGTTAACCGGCATATTAACCCCATCTTCAGCTTCTGTGCTGCATGTCAGCTGGGAGTCGGCAGATGCAGTAAATAAGCCGGTTATGTCGGCTTAACCCCATACTTTTGTCCTGCCAGGTTGTGTCCGGTTTTGTCCAGACTCCCTGGACACAAACTGACAGGACAGAATGTGTCCAAAGGTGTTAATTATTTATTTAGTTAAAAGCGGCAATTTCAGCACTCCTGTGCTGAGCTGAAATCACTAACAGCTGTAGTTCAGTAGCTCTCCAGGGTCCTGAACATTAAAGCTGAGTGCTGAAGCTCCACAGCAAGCAATCTGAACAGCTTTAGCACCACGGTCAGCACCCAGCTTTAACGTTCAGGACCCTGGAAAGCTCCAGAACTTCAGCTGTTCAGCGCAGAAGTGCTGAAATTGCCAGCTTTTAACACCTTTGGACACATTCTGTCCAGTCAGTTTGTGTCCAGCAAGTCTGGACAAAACCGGACACAACCTGGCAGGACAGAAGCACGGGGTTAAGCTGACATAACCGGCTTATTAACCGCATTTTCTGGCTCCCGGCTGCCATGCAGCATAGAAGCTGCAGATGGAAATTCAAAAACGCTGCTGTCAAAGCAGCAGAAAGCCTGACATAGCTATTATATCTACAGATATTTATCTGTAGATATGTAGCTATCAGGCTTTCCTGTGTTGGGAAAATAGCACATGCATGAGTGACTCCCACAGTGTGCTGGCTAGGTGTGAGGTTTACTCGCACCCATAGACATTCATTAGCCACTCGCACGTCAAACACGCGTTCAGACGCAGCATGCTGCGAGTGAACTCGCATTTGACTCGCAGTGTGAGTTCAGCGCAGGGGTCACACACCAGTGTGCCCTGCTTGATATGGCAACACTGGTTCGATTGCAATGCGATTTTCCCTCGCATTGCACTCGCACAGTGTGAATCCACCCTTAGTCGAATAGTTTTATATGAATTTTTATTTTGATTTGTTTCCAAATCCACATAAACAAATCTGTGTCAACATACAGATGTAATGCTGTTTAAATTCAGATAAGTAACCAGTTTACCCTAAAAAGTAAATAATTGACAATGAAGAACTAACTGATGCTTAAAAAATACTACTTATTAAATAAATATCTAAAAAAAGATGAGTGCACGTTTTAAGGCCCCATTACACATGGCGATGTTCCAGCAATCCCAACAACAATCCGACCTGTCCGGGATCGCTGGAACATTGCTATGTGATCACTGTTGAGATGCCAGACAGGCAGACTTACCAGCGATCACCCAGCGATGCGCCGACACTCGACGGTCGTTGGGATCGTTCAGGGTCTCGGGCGCAGACTGGGGATCGCTGGTCGTTGCCCCTGTCACACACAGCAATGCAGCCTGGCCAGCAGGAGATCACCGATCGAAAAATGGTCCACGCCATTCATTACCGATCAGCGATCTCCCAGCGGGGGACCACTCGCTGGTGCGTGTCACACACAGAGATATCGTTGGCGAGGTTGCTGCAACATCACAAAACCTGTGACGTTGCGGCAATATCGTTAACGATATCGCTACATGTAACGGGGCCTGTACAAAAATAAATTCCACAACAAATAAATACAAGTATTTGAAAGATCTCTTCTAACTGCATTAATGAGATGTTGTACATTTCTTCTTATTGCAGAAAAGCTGCTGAATCCTCCATTAATCTGCATACGTCTTTAAACAGCATCTTTGGTTCCTGTAAGTTAAAGTAGACATTATTTTGGGGAACGGGGGGGGGGTGGGGAAGTCAGTAAACAAAACTGATGTCTGAAAGAGGCAATATTGATACATTTTAAACTGCCTCTGGGTGAAAGGAAATGGTGCTAACATTGCACTTTTTGAGGATCCATGACTGTTTTTACAAAAAACTTTGTCAAATGATTAGGAGGTAGTTTAGTTATTAAAGTGTACGAAAGATCTCTACCAACTTGAGGGATATTTAAAAAGGTGAAAACTTTATTAAATTTCTTTAAAATAGTGTGAAACCCATTACAAAAGGCAAACAATATATACAAATATAAATACAATTATTCTGAACCATGAAAGGATCATATCATATCATATCAAGGACAATGCATAGAATGTTGCATTACTGTTATGTTTGATTCTTTTCTCAGACACTTTTGGCCTTTCTTACAAGATAAAAATAAAAAATACATTTATGGTATTCTTATATAGTGGTCAGTTGATGTCTCATTGACCCCTATAGGTAATAAACAATGGGGTATTTTTTATCTCGATAGTGCAGAGTCAAACAGATTTTATTATACAGTATAGTCCAACTTAACTCAACAAAGACTGGAGAGAAGTTGACGTCCTTGTGCCTTTCAGGATAGGTCCAGATATGTGAACATTAAAATAAGGATTATTACTCCAGGCTTGACGCGTTTCGCCTCTATATTTTGGAAGAGGCTCATCAGAAGAAAAAGGAGCTGGCATACACAGTCTGCCTAGGGAGTATAGGGATCAAAAGGAATACAAATCAATACTAATACAAAAGGAAAACAAAGATGGCGGAGAAAGTATATACTCCAAATTTTACACATAATCAAAAAAATGTATGTACATAGATTTTCATTTTGAGACCAAAGAAACTGACACCTAAAAATATTGACCAATACCTGTCACTGGAGTCTCGAGGGTAAAGTTATAGATTATGGACCTCACGAGAAACGTTCTCAATCGAAACACTGGGATTTGGATGCTATAGAGAGCCAATGTATAGAAGAATTAAGATATCAGCAAGACAGAGATGGAACCACTTATCAATACTTTATTTTATCAATCTATCTCACCCTGTTGCTTTTGTCCCAGGTGACTACGTACTCCAGACCAGGATATTATATCCCAAGTGATAAACTACAAGAAAGTATTCATAATTAAAAAGTCTATCATTTGGTGTTTATATATCTAAAAATATATATAATGGGCTAGTTAGTAAGCACATGGATAATCTTACTATTGAGTTATTATAGATATCCTTATATGAACAATGGGTTATATCTTATCATCTGTATGGCCTAAACTATATATTTTTTTAGTTATGAAAGCCAGCTCCTAACCTGATGATGATGACTATCTGCCTTTATGTTGTCAGGATGCTTCTATTTTCCCAGTAAGATCCTTTATACCATCTCCACACTACCCATATTTATATAAATATATTTTTAGATATATAAACACCAAATGATAGACTTTTTAATTATGAATACTTTTTTGTAGTTTATCACTTGGGATATAATATCCTGGTCTGGAGTACGTAGTCACCTGGGACAAAAGCAACAGGGTGAGATAGATTGATAAAATAAAGTATTGATAAGTGGTTCCATCTCTGTCTTGCTGATATCTTAATTCTTCTATACATTGGCTCTCTATAGCATCCAAATCCCAGTGTTTCGATTGAGAACGTTTCTCGTGAGGTCCATAATCTATAACTTTACCCTCGAGACTCCAGTGACAGGTATTGGTCAATATTTTTAGGTGTCAGTTTCTTTGGTCTCAAAATGAAAATCTATGTACATACATTTTTTTGATTATGTGTAAAATTTGGAGTATATACTTTCTCCGCCATCTTTGTTTTCCTTTTGTATTAGTATTGATTTGTATTCCTTTTGATCCCTATACTCCCTAGGCAGACTGTGTATGCCAGCTCCTTTTTCTTCTGATGAGCCCCTGCCAAAATATAGAGGCGAAACGCGTCAAGCCTGGAGTAATAATCCTTATTTTAATGTTCACATATCTGGACCTATCCTGAAAGGCACAAGGATGTCAACTTCTCTCCAGTCTTTGTTGAGTTAAGTTGGACTATACTGTATAATAAAATCTGTTTGACTCTGCACTATCGAGATAAAAAATACCCCATTGTTTATTACCTATAGGGGTCAATGAGACATCAACTGACCACTATATAAGAATACCATAAATGTATTTTTTATTTTTATCTTGTAAGAAAAGCCAAAAGTGTCTGAGAAAAGAATCAAACATAACAGTAATGCAACATTCTATGCATTGTCCTTGATATGATATGATCCTTTCATGGTTCAGAATAATTGTATTTATATTTGTATATATTGTTTGCCTTTTGTAATGGGTTTCATACTATTTTAAAGAGATCCATGACTGTCCCATGTGTCCCTATGGGCATTGGATAATATCGGATTTGCCCTTAAGGGTACCTTTACACGCCGCAACCGTGGCGACAATGGTTGACAGCGATATTTTGCGGAAATATCGCTGCCACATTTATACCCAATCACCTTCTTATTGCGGCGTGTAAAGAGGGAATTTTGCGATGATATGTCGCCTCGCCATGGTCGCCTGATTACCGAGCACTGCTCGGTAACCAGGCGACCGTGGCGAGGTGATGTATCGCCACCAAATTCCCTATTTACACGCTGCAATAAGGAGGCGATTTGGCGGTGATACTTCCAGCGAGAAATATCACCGCCAAAATTGCCTCCTGTGGTTGTGACGTGTAAAGGTACCCTAATGGCATTCAATTCGTGTCGGATCCAATTTTGTCTGATTTTTTGCTGTACCCAAAATTGGAGACTGCTCCGATTTTGGGCACAGCGGACCAAATCGGACCAAATTGGATCCGACCCGATCCGCGGCCTTTAACATGGGGGCCTATGGAGCACCACAAACACAGGATTGTTTCTTGGACCTGATTTTAGTGCACTGAGCATGCTCAGTATACCAAAACCGCTTTGTACCGTCTAATTTTACTTCCGCAATGTATGTACATACATTGCGGAAGTGAAATTAAGTAAAAGACAGGTTAAAAATAAGAAAAAAATGAATGCTCACCTCTCCCGCGTGTCCCTCGATGTCTCCATGTAGCTCCCGACAAGGACCTGGCTGGGCAGAGCAAGCCGATCTGCTGATCAGTTATATGACCGGCATCAGCTGAGCGGTTTAAACCCCGCGCCCAAAAAAACGATCGGCGGGCAATAGATTTAAACTGCTCAGCTGATGCGGTCATGTGACCTGCCTGCTGATGGGTTTTGGTGGGTGCAGGGTTTAAACCGCTCAGCTGATGCCGGTCATGTGACCGATCAGCTGATCGGTTTGCTCCGCCCAGCCTGGTCCTGCTGTCGGGAGCTGGATGGAGGCATCGGGGGACATGCCGGAGAGATGAGCATGAATATTTTTTATTTTTAACCCTTCTTTTACTTTGTTTCACATACGCAACGTATGTATATACATTGCGGAAGTGAAAGTGCCCTTTCTGTGTCGGGGTTCGTGAAAATCACAGACCCGGACACAGAAATGGCATCAGGATGCCACATGCGATGCTGTCCTTTCCTGACCATAGAGACCTACAAAAAATAGGATCCCCACAGACAGGAAAAAATCGCAATGTGAAAGCACACTAATGGCCGAGCCATCTCAGTTGTAGTACAACTCCTGCCATGAATGACAGCAAGCACAGATTTAGGAGATTACCTGCAAAGTCTAGTGAAGCATTCAATATCCTCTCTGCAAGATGCACCAACAGGTCGCATGGACATTATCCTCCAGAAAGGTGTCATTCTCTTTGATCTCACCACTGTTTTGGGGTGGTCATTATGTAGAGGAGCTGCTTCTACCTGGCGAGAAAATAAGCAATAACATTATAGAAAACTTTTAAGTTACCGTTACACGCAGCAACATTGCCGGCAACATTGTCGGCAACTCAGGGGCGTGGCGAAGTTGAAGCAACATCAGTAGTGCATTGCTATGTGTGACAGTGCAATTCAACGGCAATAAGCTGCTTGAGCAGAGTTGCCAGGTTGCAGGCAATCTGCTAGCATTGCTCTGTGTGACACTGCAATAGCGATGTTGAAAGCAACTTCCTCTATTCACTACATTGTTAAAGGTACCGTCACATGCTGCCATATTGCCGGCGAGATCGCTGGCAATTCCTGAATTCAGCGATGTGGAAACCACATTGCATTTGCATAGTGACGTGTGATTGGGCGATTCTACGGCGAGAAATTGCCGGTGGAGCGTCGCCTGATTGCCCTGCACTGCAGTGAAATCAGGCGATGTCCACCAGGCAATTGCAGCGCATCGTTCCGTGTGACAGGGCGATAGCGACATACACAGCGATCCTGAAATAAATCCTGTAGGCGTGCTTGGATGTGTTTTTTTTCGCACCACGCTCCGATTGGCTGGCCGTGTCCGAGGCGCCTTATATGATGGCCCGTGCGTTCACGCAAGGCTGACTAATGGGAACGCAGTTCAGTCCACCAAGTGTAGTGATAGAGGTGCGGTGAAATACACTCTAGCACGCCCACAAAACAGTATGCCCACATCGCTGCTACGATTGTGGTTTGTGACGTGGCGATGTGTGAAGGGAAGATCGCTTCCTGTCTTCTGCAGGCGAATTACGGAACGTAGGATCGCCAAAGGTCGCATACGAGATTGCTACATGTGACAGCTCCACAGCGCTATGAAAAAAGTGCCGGAAACGTGCGTGCTCACGTCAAATTGCCAGCGATATGGAAGTCATATGGCGGCGTATGACGGTACCTTTAGGATCGCTGCTGGGTTGCTCATACCCAGTGAACGAAAGTTGATTTCAACATCCTGGTTATGTTGCCTATGATATCCCCCTGTAGGTACCGTCACACAGGGAGATATCGCCGGCGATGTTGCCGGCAACTGAGGGGCGTGGCCAGGTTGCAGCGACATCGCCGGAGAGTTGCCTCGTGTGACAGGGCGATAATCAGGCGAAAAATCGCCTGAGTCACATCGCCAGGTTTCCCAACAATGTTGGGAAACCTGGCGATGTTGGTCAGGCGATCATGCCTGATCGCCCTGTGTAACGCGGCAACCTGCAATGTTGCGGGCGATTCCGCCTATCTCCAACATTGCTAATTATCGCACGCTGGGTTGCTGGGCAACCCAGCGAGCGATAGCCGCGGCAACTAGCCAGCGACATCGCCGGTAAGTTGCTCAGTCTGACATCTTCCCGGCGATGTTGTCAGGGATGCGCGCTCCCGCAATCGCCGGCAACATCGCCGGCGATATCTCCCTGTGTGACGGTACCTTGTGTGACATCTACAAGGCAATCTTGGAAAAGTGCCAAAAACATGCTCGCTACCGTGAAGTTGCAGCAAAATTGCAGCAACGTTGCCGCGTGTAACGGTACCTTAACATTTTTCTACAACCAAACATTAAAGTGGTGGTCACAGAATTTTTAAATGTTGTGTTGGTGTAAGGTACCGTATATACTCGTGTATAAGCCGACCCGTATATAAGCCGACCCCCTACTTTTGCCCCCAAAACCTGGGAAAACCTATTGACTCGTGTATAAGCCGAGGGTGGACCCCAGCACAGGTATACAGCCCCCAGCAGTGTGGTATATAGGCCCCCCAGTGGTAGTATACAGCAGCCTCCCCAGTGGTATGCAGGCCCCAGCAGTATATACAGCAGCCCCAGTGGTATACAGCAGCCCTTAGGTAGTACACAGCAGCCCCAGAGGTATATACAGCAGCCCCAGGGGTATACACAGCAGCCCCAGGGGTATACACAGCAGCCCCAGGGGTGTACACAGCAGCCCCAGGGGTGTACACAGCAGCCCCAGGGGTGTACACAGCAGCCCCAGGGGTATACACAGCAGCCCAGGGGTATACACAGCAGCCCCAGGGTATACACAGCAGCCCCAGGGGTATACACAGCAGCCCCAGGTATACACAGCAGCCCCCAGGGGTGTACACAAGCAGCCCCAGGGGTGTACACAGCAGCCCCAGTGTGGTATACACAGCAGCCCCAGTGGGTATACACAGCAGCCCCAGGGTATACACAGCAGCCCCAGGGGTATACACAGCAGCCCCAGGGTGTAACAGCAGCCCAGGGTGTACACAGCAGCCCCAGGGTATACACAGCAGCCCCAGGGGTGTACACAGCAGCCCCAGGGGTATACACAGCAGCCCCAGGGGTAGTACACAGCAACCCCAGGGGTAGTACACAGCACCCCAGGGGTAGTACACAGCAGCCCCAGGGGTAGTACACAGCAAGCCCCAGGGGTAGTAACACAGCAGCCCCAGGGGTATAACAGCAGCCCCAGGGGTGTACACAGCAGCCCCAGGGGTAGTACACAGCAGCCCCAGGGGTAGTACACAGCAGCCCCAGGGGTGTACACAGCAGCCCCAGGGGTGTACACAGCAAGCCCCAGGGGTAGTACACAGCAGCCCCAGGGGTAGTATACAGCAGCCCCAGGGGTAGTACACAGCAGCCCCAGGGGTAGTACACAGCAGCCCCAGGGGTATACACAGCAGCCCCAGGGGTAGTACACAGCAACCCCAGGGGTAGTACACAGCAGCCCCAGGGGTAGTACACAGAAGCCCCAGGGGGTAGTACACAGCAGCCGGTAACAGCCCCAGGGGTAGTACACAGCAGCCCCAGGGGTAGTACACAGCAGCCCCAGGGGTGTACACAGCAGCCCCAGGGGTAGTACACAGCAGCCCAGGGGTAGTACACAGCAGCCCCAGGGTGTATACAGCAGCCCCAGGGTGTACAACAGCCAGGGGTAGTACACAGCAGACCCAGGGGTATATACAGCAGCCTCAGGGGTAGTACACAGCAGCCCCAGGGGTAGTACACAGCAGCCCCAGGGTATATACAGCAGCCCCAGGGGTAGTACTCAGCAGCCCCAGGCCCCCCTCACTGTTTGGCGACCCCACCTCAGGATGCCCCCCCCCCCCGCACGCAGCGCTGCGCTCATACATTACCAGCCTGTCAGCTGTCATCCTCCGGTGGCGGATCGCGGCTCCCGGCTCCGGCTTCCTTCTTCATCTGTGTCTTCCTGCTTTGTGACCGGGGCTCATCGCATGACGTCATCGCGACGCCGGCCGGTCATGTGACATGCAGGAAGACACAGATGAAGATGGAAGCCGGAGCCGGGAGCCGCGATCCGCCACCGGAGGATGACAGCTGACAGGCTGGTAATGTATGAGCGCAGCGCTGCGTGCGGGGGGGGGGGCATCCTGAGGTGGGGCGCCAAACAGTGAGGGGGTCCCGTATATCCTCGCGTATAAGCCGAGGGGAGACTTTTCAGCCCAATTTTTGGGCTGAAAAACTCGGCTTATACGCGAGTATATACGGTAAATTATAAAAACAAAGAAATAAAGATTACCCCCTGCTGAATTCTCCAGTATTGTCACCCTGGTGGTTGCTGCTCCTGTGTGCTCCTTCCCCCTTTTGGGACGCTATGTCACATTTCTGACCTATGATATAAGCCAGCACCCTGATAACACCTCTGTCCATTCAGACGGCGATCAGGCATGGAGCTAGTTCTGAAAGTTATACCCATGATCAATCCTGATGTCGTTTGTACAGGTTTGTGATACAATTCAGAAGAAAAAAGGTATTTTCCAGGGCCACTGGACCATACTGACAGCAACTTTATTAGAACATATTTAAAAACACTTACATCCCGCCGGACGCGTTTCGGACAAGGTCCTTACTCATCGGCGTATATACAAATATAAAACCAATACATTTATAGACAAATAAAAAAACTTTGCTGCAACATTCAAGGCCTTAATAGCCAACATGTGTCAGATTAACCCCTTCAGGTTAGATAGAAAAAGAAAAACACCCACAGTTCATATAGTTCAAATGTTATGAGACCGAATAAAAAAAAAAAAAAAAAAATTATAATAATTTTTTTTGCATAAATATGCATATCTTACCCTAACACAGATGATAATTACAGTACATCCGTATAGGAACCACCATACTCATATGTACATGTATCTAACCTGAAGGGGTTAATCTGACACATGTTGGCTATTAAGACCTTGAATGTTGCAGCAAAGTTTTTTTATTTGTCTATAAATGTATTGGTTTTATATTTCTATATACGCCGATGAGTAAGGACCTTGTCCGAAACGCGTCCGGCGGGTGTAAGTGTTTTTAAATATGTTCTAAGAAAGTTGCTGTCAGTGGCCCTGGAAAATACCTTTTTTCTTCTGAACTGATTGGTGGAGCCAGCCACTGTTCCAGGTGCCTGGGAATCCGATGAGTGTTGAGGTGAACAGCTTCCTATTCCCCACCCCCATAAGCTTTGTTATACAATGCCATTGTTTGCTCTCTGTGTGATCTATGCCTGCTTTTTTACAGTTTATCTATGACACAGTCATCGCTTCCTTCCATGCTCTTTGGCATTTCACAGATAAGCATTAAAAATGCAGGTTATAACCCTCCTACCCTCCTAAGGGTACCGTCACACAAGGTGACATCGCCGGCGATTTCCCAGGCGACGCAGGAGCGTGGCCTATCGTCAGCGTCATCGCTGGCAAGTCGCCCAGTGTAAAGTGGCGATTTTACGCCAAAAAATCGTCTGAGAGTGGTCGCCTGGTTTCCCAGCGCTGCTCTGAAACCAGGTGACCACTCTCAGGCGATGTGTACACATCGCCCCATGCAACATGGTGATTAGCGATGTTATAGGCGATGGGAGCCATAGGCTCCCATGTTACAGGATCGCCACTGGGGTTTGTAGACACCCCAACGGCAATGCCGCCTGTAACATTGCCAAAGCATCGCCGGAGATATCGCCGCATGTAAACACGCGACGGAGATGCTGGCGGGGTGCCAAAAACGTGCGTGCTCCCGTGCGTCGCCTGCGAAATCTCCGGCGATGTCACCTGGTGTGACGGTACCTATAGTCTTTGCCTACCCACACCATTCTGTCTCTCCCTACGTCTTAAGGTACCATCACACGCCTCCATATGGCTTCCATATCGCTGGTGATTTGACGTGAGAGCTCACGATTTTGGGCAATTTTTTGTGATCGCCGTCGAGTAGTGACACGTATCGATCTCAAATGCAATCTCCGGCGATCCTGCGTTCCGGAAATCGCCTGCATAAGACAGTAATGGCCACTTTACACACGGCAACATTTCTAGGTTATCCACAGGTAACTTACTGGCTGCAGTGAAATCATGGAGACATTATTCCATTTGTACACAGCAACAAGATAGAACCATGTCTCCATGATTTCACTGCAGCCAGTAAGTTACCTGTGGATAACCTAGAAATGTTGCCGCGTGTAAAGTGTCCATAAGAGATCTTTCTGTCACACATCGCTGTGTCACATGCCACAATCGTAGCAGCAATATGGGCATAATATTTTGATAGGGGCGTGCTAGAGTGTGTTTCACCGTGCCCCTATCACTGTGATTAGTGACGGAACTGCGTACCTATTGGTCAGCCTTGCGTGAACGCACGGGTCATCAAATAAGGTGCCTCGGACACGGCTAGCCAATAGGAACGCAGTATCACCCACCAATCGCCACAGATGCGGTGCGAAAAAAACACATCCTTGCACGCCTATGGGATTTATTTCAGGATCGCTGTGTATATCGCTATCGCCCTGTCACACGGCACGATGTGCTGAAATCGCATGGTGGATATCATATGATTTCTCTGCATGGCAGGGCAATCAGGCGACGCTCCCCCGGCCATTTCGCTGTAGTATCGCCCAGTCACACGCCACTACACACATGCGACGTAGTTTCCCCATCGCCAAATTCGGGAATTGCCAGCGTGTGATGGTATCTTAGGGCACCTTTACACTCCACATCCGCGGGAGACAATTTTGTCAGCGATATTTTGTCCTGGCAATATCGCTGCCAAATTGCCTCCTTATTACGGCATGCAAATCGGGTATTTGGCGGCGATAAAACCAATGTCGCCTGATTCCGATTTCAGAGCAATGCTCTGAAATCGGAATCAGGCGACATTGGTTTTGTCGCCGCCAATTTCCCTATGTGTGCACGCCGCAACCGCTGCGACAATGGTTGACAGCGATATTGCGTCGCTGAAATATCGCTGCCACATTTATAGCCAATCACCTCCTTATTGCGGCGTGTAAATAGGGAATTTGGCGGTGAGAAGTCTGGTTACTGGCGACTGTGGCGACGCGACGTATCACTGACAAATTTCCTCTTTACACACCGCAACAAGGAGGTGATTTGGCGGTGATACTTCCAGCGAGAAATATCGCTGCCAAAATTGTCTCCTGTGGTTGCGGCGTGTAAAGGTACCCTAAAAGGAACCGTCACACGCGACAACATTGCCAGCAACATTACCAGCAACTCAGGGAAGCGTGCACTTTTTTTTGCCAGTTTTCCAAGATTGCTTTGGAGATGTCAAGGCCGCTTTACACGTCACTATATCGCAATGCAACTACGATAAAAAGTCACGTGGTACGACCGTTGCAGTTGTTATCACTGGTGAGTTGTGTCATGTAAAAGGGCAACGCGACGCAAAAACAATGCAACTATGATATCGTTTTGGGATTGTGCATGCTCTTCAATCGTGCAATATTGGCTATGCGATCTGGCAGGATCGTGCTGTGTAACATGCACAACTACGATTTGGAGCGCAACTTCCCCTATTCACTACAATGTTAAATGGTCATTCCCTGAGTTGCTCTGACACAGTGTGAAAAAGGGGCGTACTACATCGTAGTTGCATTGCCTGACCTGACGATATCTCCCTGTGTGACATCTCTTATGCGATCTTGGGCAAGTGCCAAAAACGTGCGCGCTCCCGTGAAATCGTATGCAATATCGGAACGATATTGCGACGTGTAAAGCGGCCTTCACACGCAGAGATATCTCCGGCAACTCAGCTAAGATGTTGAAAGCAACCTTCGCTGGCAGGGTTAATCTCAACTCAGCGTCCAATACAAATCATTGTAGTGAATAGGGGAAGTTGCTTTCAACATTGCTATTGCGGTGTCACACAGAGCAATGCTAGCAGATTGCCTGAGCAACATTGCCTCGTTTCCCAACATGTTGAGAAACCTGGCAACTTCAATCTAGCAACTTATTGCCGTTGAATTGCCCTGTTATGGCCACTTTACACACACCAACTTATCTGTCCAACTTCTGAACAACTTAAGGTGGGGTTACACGTTTCACTATCGTTCCGATAACGCAATTCAATGGGCGGGAGCGCGCATTAAGTGCACGTTTCTCCCGCATCGCATCGGAGGTTTACACGTTGCAATTTCTGGATCCAACGTCCGTACGATGTCTACGCCCCCCAACCCAGGAACGACCATTTAACATGGGAGTGAATGGGTGACGTTGAACTTCACATCGGAGTTGGGCTGTCAGACGGCACGATGCGGCTACAATGGCCATCTGATATCGGGCGGTTGAATAGCACGCTCATTCAATCCCCGATATCGCATTGACATCGTTCCTGCATCGTATTGGATGTTCACACCATCCAACGCAGGAACGATATCGGCGCCAACGATCGAACCACGTAACTTTTCATTGAAATTGAACGCCGATATCGCAACGTGTAAACCCACCATTACTGGTTGCAGTGAAATCATTGACACATTGCTCCATTTGTACACAGCCACAAAATAGAGCAATGTGTCCATGATTTCACTGCAACTACTGCCCTTAGGGCCGCTTTACACACACCAACTTCTGAACAGATCTCTGGTTGCAGTGAAATCATGGACACATTGCTCCATTTTGTGGCTGTGTACAAATGGAACAATGTGTCCATGATTTCACTGCAACCAGAGATCTGTTCAGAAGTTGGACACAGAAGTTGGTGTGTGTAAAGCGGCCCTTAAGGCCACTTCACACACACAGATATCTGAGTCCAATATCTGAACAGATCTCTGGTTGCAGTGAAATCATGGATACATTGTTCCATTTTGTGGCTGTCTACAACATGGAGCAATGTATCCATGATTTCACTGCAACCAGAGATCTGTTCAGATATTGGACTCCGATATCTGTGTGTGTAAAGTGGTCTTCACATGTTGCAGTTCACTAGCAATGTTGCTTCAACTTTGCCACGCCCCTGAGTTGCCGGCAATGTTGCTGGCAATGTTGCCACGTGTGATGGTACCTTTAGGGTACCGTCACACTTGGTGACGCACCAGCGATCCCGACAGCGATGCGTCCTTTAGGGATCGCTGGTGCGTTGCTGTCGGGATTTCTAGTGAGATGTCAGATCTCACAAGCGACTCAACAACGATCTGGAATGATACAGAGGTCATTGGGACCCTGTTTCTCAGACCTGTAGTATTGAGGTCGTTGGTCGTTGTCCCTGTCAAACAGACCGATGCATGCTGCCCAGCGGGACCCCAGCAATCAAAAAATGGTCCAGGTGACTCTGAGACAACCAGCAGGGGCCTGTTCGCTGCTAAGGGTACAGTTACACGTCACAATATCGTTCCGATATCGCATACAATTTCACAGGAGCGCACGTTTTTGGCACTAGTCCAAGATCGCATAGTAGATGTTACATGTAGCAATCACACCTCCAACCTGCGACTATCCAGCGTCCCAGAAGTCGGTGGCCAAATCAGCCAGCTGATTTTTCAGATCGTAGTTGCGCCGTCACGCAGCACAATCACATAAGCAATGTGGGCATACTTTTCACCCAGCTTAGGACATAGGCGTACTTGAGTTAACTTTTAACCGCGCCCAGAACACTCCGATTGGACAGCGATAGAGTGTTACCATTGGTCAGCCATCTCAGTCAACATGGTGGCGGCATGGATGCTATTGCCCATTATATCATCTTGAAACTGATGTCATATGTGATGAGTATCAGTTCCAGCAACACACTTCGGCGTCGCCAAACTGGCACACTGCCACGCTAGTGTACTGCAGTGTGTTTCGGCTAAATGTATGGACATTCTGCCCGACTACTGTAGAAGTTGGTAAGCTACCCACAGGAAGTATGGACATGTTTATACACATCACATAGCATTATCCAATCTATGTGGCTGTGAAATGTATGTATATTTTGCCAGATATGTACATATGTCTAAGGCGGCCGTCACACAGTTCAATATCGCTAGCGATATTGTTAGCGATCACGTGCACGCGCGATCGCTAACAATATCGTTCACATCGCTGGTGAGCTGTCACACAGACAGACTCACCAGCGATGTGGACCAGCGAGATCGCTGGTAACTATGGTACACATCGGGTTACTAGGCGCGGCGCGGCGCTTAGTAACCCGACGTTTACCATAGATACCATCTCCCAGCATAGGCTCTGCCGCTGGGAGATGGATCATCGTGGTGTCACACATCACGATGATGCAGATTGATCAAGCGATTATCGCTTGATATGAGCTCCTGCTCACCAATCTGCGATGTCACGATCAAGCGATTTTACATTGTGAAATCGCTTGATTGCACGCAGCAATGCACAAACGATATCGCTTAAGCGATCAAAAAGCAGATCGCTTAAACGATATCGTGAAATAAATTGAACCGTGTGACGGCCGCCTATGGGCCACGTCACACACACAGATATTTGTGCAGATATTGGTCACAGATCTCTGGTTGCAGTGAAATCATGGACACATTGTACCATTTGTATACAGCCTGTGAGGCACCGCCGGCATGATCCGCATGGCCGGGGTACATCACATGTAGGATCAGAGGATGATCCTGTGCACACTGGCCGGTTTTCCTGTGATGGTAATACTGTGTGAACCAACCTGAACACAATGAGTTCATGAGCCTAATGAGCGGCAGTGAGAGTGAGAGGAGTCCATGAGGAATAGGATGTGATGAGTGAGTGCTGACAACCCGGAACACAGGGAGTTAACCTGAGCTGTGTGGAAGCTGATGATTAGCAGCTGAGGGGGTGTGTCCATGTGGGAGTGGCTGGCACGATAAGAGCCGGCCACCTGAGTGATTGTGAGATTCATTCATTCTGGAGGCTGAGATTGATCCTGGAAGCTGAGAATGATTCAGATGGAAGCTGAGACCAGCCTGAGTGCAGAGCAGTCCAAGGCTCTGTGTGCATGACATGATGGGAGCATGCTAGCTCCATGCCGGTGCCGAGGTCCGTGGTCGTGTCCGCACCTAGAGGGGGAAGCCATGGTTGACCCGTGGACGCTAGACCGGGCGTGGGGTGAAACACGCCCGGGAAAGGAGCCTGTGGGGATGCCTGGTGGAACCTGTGACCCAGGTAGCGAGACCCGGATCCGTGCCCGGTAAGAAAGCAGTTCCCGAGCGATAGTGTGAACTGTGCACCTGGTGTGCGTAAATCATGTTAGGCGAGTATAGACCGCCCTTGGGACCGACTCAAGAGGAGTCCCTTAAAGGTCCTGATGAACCGGAATGTATGTAGCCCGTGGAGGCAATTGTATGTAGCGTGCCAGGCGGGCATAGACCGCCTTTGGGTCCGAGTCAGAGTACTCAGTTAAGGGACCCGATGAACTATGTGTATGAGGGCGTAAGTAATGGCCCTGAATGAGAGATGATGACCGATGTAAGACCCATGTATAATCATGTGGAGAGACAGTGACCCAGCTGGTATGGATGATGTTGGAGGCGTTCCGTCCTTGGGACGAGAGGGAGGCTTGCCCTGCTGCTTGCAGAGGGTACCCGTCCCTCAAACACGACCTCTAATGGGGTGAGTGTGCCTGTGGTGCCAGAGACAGGGGTAAGAGGGCTCCAGTAGGTAACGGATGTAGAGGTTCCCGTCTCCTATGGTTTGCCAATCCCTGTAATGGGCCATGGAGGGGCCACAGTCCATGGATGTGGGCTGTGAGCAGGTGTGTGATCCATGGACGTTTGAATGATGGATCACATACGGTGTGTAAGGACCCGGTCAGGCAGGATTCCTGACTACGGGTGAGTGTTGAGTCATCATGCTGGGGGACTAAAGCCAGGCGGCAGGTACCGCCATTGGGACCCACAGGGCCCGTTGAGGCGTATGTAACGAAGGTCAGAAGCAGGGGTTAGAAGGGCTCCCGTACTGGGTAACGCGTGGTTAGGCCGGAGGCCGCAGCCACGGGTTACTAGGGTTTGCCAATCCCTGTTATGAACCCGGAAGGGTCATCATCGAAGTATATCAAATGTATTTATTATAAAGGTACTGTAAGATGTGTAAGTAGGCCGGAGGCCGTAGCCACCACGGGAGCTGTTAGTAGAGCTCCAATGGGGACAGAGAGTCGTGGTTACAGGTCCTGGGTTACTATAAATCGTTATGTGCAATATAAGTGTTGTGATGTTAAATGTAAATGTATGGTGTTTATGTAAAGTGTTGTTAATCAATGTGATATGTGTGAAACATGCTACCCGGGTTATGTGATTAATATGTGAAAATAAACGGGTAGACATTGGTTAACTTAAAAACACGTGTTCTTGTCGTTTTGCAAGCGGGTTCCCCGGTTGCTACCTCACAAGCCACAAAATGGAACTTTGTGTCCATGATTTCACTGCAACCAGAGATCTGCGAACAATATCTGCACAATTATCTGTGTGTGTGACGTGGCCCTAAATCCGACCATATAAAAGTGACCATGTGTGTGTACACATACCCATGTCTACATGCAGCAATCTGGACAGGGAAACATACAAACACCATACAGTGTGTTGGTTTCTGCCACACATGTGTAGTGTACCTGTGCACACAATGGTGCAGGGACCCTCAAATAACATTGTAGTCTCACACCTCAGAGCACACCATAATGCTACGTGATATACGGTGGTCAGCTACAAATAAAAGAATCACACACGTTTGTCTGATCAGAACAAAATATATTAGGAGTGTGGCCACACAAATAAAAAGAACAACGAACACACAACCAAAAAAAAGTGTAATCATCACACAAGAAACATAATACAAAAATGAAATACTGCATAATTCTGCCATAACTTAGGCTAGGGTCACACGCAGTGCTGGCCCTGCGGCAGCCGCATTGCGGTACAGCAGAGCTCAGCCTGTGGTAACCGCCAGCGGTAACGTCGGGTACTTTGGGCGAACGCAGCCCTTAGTTACCCGATGTATACCATAGCTACTGGCCACACACAAAGCTGGCCAGACTGCGGTAATCCTAACCGCAGAGAAAAACGTTCAAGCAGGGACAGTGATACACGTGAAGTGTATTACAGGTTGGTCCTTGACCGACCTGTATCCAGGAACCGCAAAGTTACTGCCAAACGCTCCTCTGCTGATACTGATCGATGCACCACAGTGTCCTGAAGGGCTATCAATGGCCGTATGGGTTCCAAAAGGAAGGTGAAAGAGTCCTCAGACATACGAAGGTAGTTTCTGAAATCATGCGGACTACGATCCTCCAGCTCACGCAAAAGCTGCATGTGGCTCCGGGTGTCCCAGCGGCGAAGCCAATCCCGACTCCACACACACCGTGGTCTTCGAGCCGGCAACCTCTCATATCTATCCTCCAACTACAATTGCTCTTCCACCAAGGCAAGAGCCACGATAGCATCTCCATCAGGGTCAAACATCATATCCCGTATCAGCACCTGGAAAAATTTAAAAAATCAACATCAGTACAATAACAAATCTTCCCACATCATCTACTAAAAACAAATCCTTCTATATACATCTTCTGCCCACTTGCCCAAAGCATACCCAACAGTGGTGAGCAGCGCACACACAGAGAATTCCCCTTTCAAAGGGCCCAAACAACATTGCCCTGAAAGAAAAGGAAACATGGTCACTCAACAGTCCTGGCCCTCCTTGATCCCTTTTGAGACGCCAAACGTCCTAAGCATAAGGCCATATATATGGCCCTAATGTACATGTGTCAGCACAAGGCATGTCCGTACATGTATGGCAAATTTAGAACATTCAATTATTATTAAACATTTACACTATGTAATTATACACGTACCACAGCCTTTGTGTGTCATGCTGAATATCTGACGCCACGAAGAAGACTATTGATTACTCATCATGTCGAGAACAAGTCCCTGATGTGTTGTGAAGGCTGGATGTCCAGAGCCATACATTTGCTGATGCCACAAGACCAACTCCATTTCTGATAATAGCCATCTACGTCCCAGTGTGTGTTGGTCAACAACAGTTCTATGTGTCCTCAAATCTGAAGATCCCGGCTAATAAAGATACACACATCTTTCAAACATGATCCTGTATGGCAAAGGCAAAAACCCCCATCAAAAACAATACTGTTGTGTCGTTAGTAAAAATCATGCAGGCATTTGGCAGCACACAATAGTGTATCTGGACCACATTAAGCAAGCAATATAAATTCCACCACTTGGGCATTACATACACTACACTATTGCGCTCCCAAATTTATGGGTCGATAAAAACAACACCACACACTTCACAAATCATGTTAGCACCTCATTACTTACTTAATGACTCTGGGCAGCAAGCGTGTCACACATGCCCCTTGAGAGCATTTTATATGTGAATTTAACCAATCAGAACGAAGTAGCGTCTTCTAATCAACGTAGGCGCATGGCCGTATGCATGTGGTGCAAAGTAATGTGCCTAATTGGTGTATTTTGATTGGTCAAGGTGAGGTTAAATAACCCATGTTGTTGCATAGCCCCTGCCCCGACTAGAATGTGCATTGAGCTAGTAGTGTCTTATCACAAGTTCTCTGCTGGACAGACGGTACGTGTGGTCACATGCATTTTTGTTTCTCATTCTCAGTATTTAACCTTTGTAAAAAACACATTTATTTAATGCTGCTTGTGCGCATTACCATAGACTTCAGGTAGCGTCATGTAGAAGTGTAGTTATCATTGCGTAATCATCATAATGACAAGCTTTGTCCTGTACTACACATTGTTATGTGTGAATCTTGACCAGACAATGTGTAATGCAGAAGTATGTACTTTTAAAACTGTGTGTATGAGATGTGTGTGTTCACCAAATTACAAGTGACATCAGGACTGCCATTTGTAATCATAGCCCTTCACATAGTCACAAGTATATTTCCCCAAGAGAAAAATCTTGTTCCCGCCAGCAAGGGTTGCCCCCAGGCAACAATACCAGCTAAACACATGTTATTCATGTGGCACGACAGGAGATGGACACACAGAGTAGTGTGTGATGTATGCTGGCCATGTGTTTGTTAGCATGGCGTAATTCATGATAATTCTTAATTTTTCACAGATGGCTGAGTATCACGAGTTTGTGACCCTCATCACGTTGTACCAGGAGAACGAATGCCTCTGGCGGGTGTCGCTGCCTGCCTATCATGATCAGGCAGCGCGGGCTGCGGCCTACAAGCCGCTGGTGGAGCTGTGTAATCGGCTCCAACCACAAAAGACCTGGACAGCGGCGATGGTTTGGGCACTGATGTGTGTTTTAGCCTGCATTTCCTCTTCACCATTGTGCTTTTGGTCCACCTTTGCCTTTCACTGTTGTTTCCTATGCATGTTGGTTTTGGCTCAAATTCCAAAATTATTATCTTGTTTCTGATCACTTTACCCAGCAATGTGGACCCTCAGGTGAGTATACAGCACTATTACACTTGTTTGGATTTTGGTACTGTCAACTCTGCTCCTGTGTGTTTTGGTGTTCCCCATGGTGTGCTTGCTGCTATGTTGGGTGGCCTATTTGTTTGTGGTAACATCATCAATGATAGTGGTTATGTGGCTTATGTTGTTCTTTTGTTTGTTTGTTTTTTTCAGGCCCCTTGGCGCTTGGCTCCAGTGAGGAGGAGTCAGCAGCTGGCGAGGCTCTCCCATCCACGTCTGTTGGAGAGCCAGTGCCCGGGACCAGTGTTGTGGGGGCCACCAGCCCCACCCAACACGGAGCAAACAGGTCCTCCTAGATCGAGAGAGGACCCCTGGCTCTGGTTTTGGGTACGTTGCCAGCGAAATGCTGGCCTGCATGGAGCCAGAGCAGCGTAACATCGCGGAGCGGGCCATGTTTTGTGTCCTGGAGGGGGTGTGGATGGATCCCTGTGATGGGGGGGTCGTGGACGCTCCCCTGGAAGACCACACCAGGGTCCACTGCGCCCGCCAGACGCATGGTGAGGAGGACACAATCTCGTGATACTCCACCTCCCCCAAGAAGATCCAGCCAAAGAGCTGCGCCCTCCCAGGGCCGTTGGATCTATGTAGAGGAGGAGGGGGAGGCCCCATTATCTGATCCAGCAGAAGATGAGGAACTTAGAGATAACTACCAGCCAATGCACAACCTTGTGCCAACTTTTTATTTAGAGACATTTATTGGGCTGGTATTGCCCCTTTTTCTTTGGTGGCTGCATTATGTTTTGAAAATAATTGAAAAAAATAAATAAAATACCCTAAATTACACAATGTCCGTAGCTATGTCAGACACCTGTGTGTGTGTGTTGGGTTATGTGGGTTTCATATAGGATAATTTAATATAATATTGGGGTCCATGGAGGCTGTAATGGTACAGTATAGGTGAAATGTTTACTTGCTCACGCCATATAGGTGTAGTTCCAATGTGGCCCAGTGTGTTTTTTAACAATTAATATCCAAACATGTAGCCTGTGTGTGTTTGAAGAATGGAAGAGACCGGTGGTTTATGGACATATTTTTATTCAGCACCAACATGTTGAAAAGATATTGCCATCACAAACCACAAGGCTGCTTTAGCTTACGAGTAGGCAATACAGACTACCCACGGTCACAATGTGGGACACTACAAGAAAGGAGGCCAATGTGGCCTGAACAAAAAAAAGGTGGTGCCAACAGGGCAACTGGGTTAATGAAAAAGGTCCAACATGGACAACAATGTTTATCTGGGTATTGCCCCATTATTGGGGTTGGGGGAGGGATGACGGGCCATGCGGGGTCTGGGCTCTCTGTAGGGCGACAATCATGGCACCCAGGTGGGCACGTTTTTGCTGCCCTTCCTGGTGTGCCCTCTCTATCTGCTGCTGGGCCTCCTGGTGAGCCAGCAGCAGGTCGGCAAGAGTTGGTACACCTGTAGGGAAAATAAGGAGATTAGTGATGTACCAGGGTATGTGTATGTGTTTATTTGAGGGTAATGTAATTGATCATACGTAGGCTCATCATCACCATCCCGGGTACCATCAGGAGGAGATGGTGATGTGCTGAGAGCCCAGCCGGCCGCACATGCTTCTTCTCCTTCTGCAAAACATTGTAATGAAAGAAAAACACAACATAACCTCAGATCCTCATGTCATGTACCAGTAACTACATTGTTAAGGTTTTATGTGTTAGCAGACACTTACCACCATATGCCGCACCTGTAGGCTCAATCTGAGGGTGTGGGGAGGACATCACACTCTCTTTGCTCTCTGGCCAAGGGGATGGTGGTGTCCCGGGTGTCGATGGGCTGGGTGGGGCCTCTGGGACTGGTGGTGGTGGCCCCACAGACACAGAGCCCTTCTCATCTGTAATATCAAACAGGAGGACACAGCTATTAGACAAAAGGAACACAACATAGGTATGCCACCTTGTGTGTGTTGCAATGTCCTGACAGCATGAATGGTAGACGGCAACGTTCTTGTCGCCGCATATACTGTGGTTAGGGTCCACTATGGGTTGGGACATGAGTCCAACAACAGTGACCAAATATGTTGTTATAAAAAGAAAACTTGCCTTTGCATGTTAGGCTGTGGTCACAGTTTTTTTAGTGCCTTTTAAAAACGCATGCTTTTTTACATGCGTTTTTCATGTCAGCATGAGTTTTTTAAGGTCTCTGATGGCTCCCTGCGTTTTTGGCTGAGTTTTTGAATCTGCACCTAAAAATAGTGCTTGTCGTATTTTTTTGAGCGTTTTGAAAAACGCATGCGTTTTTGTAGAAAACGCATGCGTTTTTATAACATGGGCTCCTATGGGAAACGCATGCGTTTTTGAATGGCACTAATTGTACATGCGTTTTTGCATGCGTTTTCCATAGGGCCCCTTATTAAAAAACGCATGCGTTTTTGGATATGCTCCAAAAACGCATGGGACAGTCACACATGCTTTTTGGCTATTAGGGCATGCGTTTTTTAACATGGGGGCCTATGGGTATGGTTTTTTACATGCGTTTTTGAAAACGCAGGTTTCCAAAAATGCATGTGAAATATGGTACTGTGACCACAGCCTTAGCTGTTTTATTTTAAATAACTAGATCAGGCACTACAACATAGGTGTTTGCACCATGGCTGCCAACACATGCCATAGATATTGTATTCAGTGTTCAATATTGTCCTCATTGTGTGGCTAAATTTTATGTGTCACAGGTTCAACATATGTGTGGCAAGGTGTCATGTGTGTGTTGACCATGGCATTGATATGTAGTAGTCAACTTTATCGTCAGGACACACCGCTTTTGGCAAACACACAGGTTAAGGAACACTATAGTCGTCACCATTTGTATGACAAATGAGTTTGTCTGACACAAACATGTTGCAGAGTATCCAACATGCCGAGGCACATTGGTTACACCTCAACATGGTGGTTTTGGCCACATTATGTGGCATGTCACAATACAACATGATGTTAGTGTATTGTTTTTTATATGTAGGTTGTAATGTGTGTGTTTGCCATTGTCACATACTCACCACGCAGCCTGGCAATCCTGGCCCGAATATCTACAATCCGGCCTTGGCACTTGTGCTTGAGGTCAGTGATCTTTTTTTGTATTTGTTTGGAGGTCCTCTCCACCTCCAGTTTGTGCAGCAGGGCCCGCTGTATCCTTCTCAGGATGCTGCGTTTGCGCAGGCGTGGGTGCCTGTGATGGTGCTCACACCAATAGTCATGGCGGTCTGCGAGATCTATTAGGAGCAGTAGCTCCGCAAGACCCCATGTTGGTGCGTGCTGTGCGGCCTTCATGACTGTGCTGGTATGTGCAAGAGAGGTCCAGGTACCTGGCAGGCAGAACAAAACCGAAACAAACGTCATGACATCATCACGCACACTAGCGCCGCCGAACAACATTGTGGACACTAACAAGGTAGTCGGAAGCGGAGCGGGAGTTGCGTAGTAAACACATCCGTGTCACCTGATTCGCTAACCATTGCAGTGCGTGGCCTATGCCACCCATGTGCGATGTGTATTCCAATTAATGAACTGTCATTAATGAACTGTCAATGTGTGCCAGTATAATGTACACAGTACATCTTCCTAAACATGCACCAACATTATCTTGCGCTATTGAATGGGCGCGTAATTGGACTTATGTAGTGGATGGTTGTGTAGGTGCAGATGCGTGTGGTGCTGAAGTGACAGCTCATCAAAGATGGCGCCCTGTGAAAGGACAGCCAATGGTAACAAAGTAGCTCCCACCAATCATCATTGAGGGGGAGCGGTGTCGAGCACACTGTGGCACGCCTCCGGGAAATCAGTAGGCAACGCTGATTCCATCCCTATCGCTCCTTCACATGCCACAACCAGGGAAATTCACCTTCAGGGTTGCGTCTGGTTTTGGAGCAGTGCTCTGAAATCGCAATCGGGCGCAACTTTCAAATAAACCACCAGGTTCCCCAAATACACGCCGCAATTTCGTAGCAATTTCACGGCAACGGTGACGGAACTCAGGGTTACCTCTCAGTTTCCACACCATAGTTGCAGCGTGTAAAGGTACCCTAAGGCGGACCCTGAACTGGCAACATCCACCCTGCAAACCAAACTGTACCGTGTTCTGTTTTACCATCAACCGGTACCTAGTAAAGTGGAGTTAAACTTGAACTGGTTTCTGTTAGTCTTCCGCCGTTGCCTAAAGGGCTCAGCACCATCAGCAGCTCAGTGGAGAGGTAAGAACTGCAACACCATCGAGCAGTACAACTCTCCTCAGCCAAACTTTCATCACCGCTGCCCTGAGGTAATAGCTCTACCTGTAGGAAGCTGGACTATTCTCTGCTGCACCCACATCACCTCAGCAGCCGGCTTGCTGCACCGGTACCATTTTACCGGGAACTACAGGTGGCGTCACGATCCCCTGTAAATACTCCCTTCTCCCCTACTATTTACCCAGATGATCACCAGGGCACGGCACCGCGATCCCGTCCACCCGTGACTCCCTATTCAACAGCCCTGGTGTCCGAGTACCCCCTAGCCCTGGCCGCATCATTTTCTGGTGTAACGAACAGGATACAACCGGCCTGGTGGAACCAGGTAAAGTGCGCCCAAAAGACTTTATTATTGACTGTGTGTGTGGCCACCATTACATCGCCTCAGGAATTACAACTGTGCCATAGCGAAGGAAAAGAGCGGGAAGATAAGCCCCGCTCCTTCGTTCTGCTAAGGAGTGAAGAGAATAATGTCGGGCTCACAAATGTAAGAGACTATGTGCTGGCCCAGGGGCGTGCCTCTGCCACTCAGCGTACATGGGCCATCCAAGAGGCACCAAAAAGTCTCCCCGCCCCCTTGCTCTCAAACAATCAAGGGGCGGGTCGAGCGCGAGCCCACACCGGTTCGGGACTATGAAAACTGAGCAGGATGTGGCCGGAAGCCAAAACGGGATACCTGCTCAGGCTCCGGACCTGTTACCTGTAACCGGTTGTGAGGCAATGGCAGTCCCCGTTGCTGGCTCCCTGGAACTTGTTGCTATATAACCTGTGAAGCCCGGAGAGGAGGATATCACCATGGTGGAGGTCCTCATCCAGTTCCCGGAGGAGCCTGAGCTGACAGAGGAGGAGCCGGTTGCAAGTGAGAGCTGTCAGGTCAGTGTCGGGGAGGAAGAGGCGAATCTGGAGGAGGAAGGAGCCATCGGTGGTACGGAGGAGGCCGGGCCCCGCGAGCTATGGAGGGTCGCGGTACCAGCATCAGTAGCAGCGGCTGGAGAGTGCCTCTATCTGCAGTTCCCCAGGGCCACCAGGACCGGGATCTGTATCATGGGGATGTAATAATTTATGAACACGGCGCAAGTCCCCGCGGGTGGTTCACAATCCGGGTCAGCAAAGTTGAAAGGTGAAAAGTACAGTAACCTGGTATTGCACTGCAAAAATGTAAATAGTTGTTTTATATGCTCTTTTTCATGCTTTTCCTTGCAGTACATAGACGTAAATGTATGCAGATATTTTTACTTGTCTTAAACCCTGATGGACATTAATCAGAGACTTGCTACCTGGTTCCAGTTGAGCCATTAAGGACTAGATTATAGCCAAGTTAAATGTAACATTATAAGCAGTGCGCCTCCCGCAAGGGAAGAACAGAAGTGATCTTATTGTTTATACATGTTAAAAATGTAAATATGTTGTTAATGGTAGTGAACAGAAGGGTGGAGGAACTGGGATTAGCCCCCATGCACATCAAGTTAAGAAAAGAAAGTGCCTGGGAGTGGTATAAGTAAAGCCAGGCCTCCTAAGCAGAGTCACCCGTATTGTTCATAGTTATGCAAATGAAAAATGTCAACTTATACCTGGTTTGGTTTAACACCCGTGGACGGGTGTGTTTCACCAAGGGGGTGTGTGGCGCCCCTGTCACTAGGCGCCACATCGTAGTATTGCACTTTAATAATAATGTGTTAACCCTGTAAAGTTGCCAGTTCAAGGTCCACCTTATGGAGTCTGTTTTTACACCCACCTAGGACCACACCACTTAGAATAGGGGGCCGGTAATTTAGTAGGTCCCAAAGGGGTGGGGGTGGAGCCTAGGATAGAGTAGTGGGAGGGAAAGTTTCAGTTTAGACAGTTAGTGCTGGGAAGGCAGTCAGGAAGGACAGGCTTGACAGCACAGCAAACAAGAGGGAGCTTCATCTTCAAGTGGGGGCCCAGGACAGAAGGCAACAGCCCAGGACTGTTTGGAGCCAGCTGGTCGCGTTGAGGGAACACCGGCAACACAGGAAGCCGAGGCAGATAGAAGTTTATCTCTATCTGCAGACTGACGAGCTGCAGGCCCTTAGGAACCGGGTTGCTGACAGCGCCACAAGGTACCTCACCCTTCAGGGACCATATAGATCCAAGACCGCAGGAGTACCGGTGGCGGGGTTCAGTAGAAGCCCTGACTGAACCGGCAAAGGACACCCGTGCTCCACTGTGGGAGATCGAGGGACTGGCGGGAGAGCTCTGCGAGGGTGGTAGAAGCTAGGAAGAGGTAAGGGGACCTTGAAAGACACAGAAAGCGAACATCTAGAGACTCCATAAGGGGGACCCTGAACTGGCAACATCCACCCTGCAAACCAAACTTTACCATGTTCTGTTTTACCATCTACCGGTACCTAGTAAAATGGAGTTAAACTTAAACTAGTTTCCGTTATTCTTCCCGCCAGTGCCCGGAGGGCTCAGCACCATCAGCAGCTCAGCGGAGAGGTAAGAACTGCAACACCATCCAACACTACAACTCCCCTCATCCAAACTTTCATCACCGCTCCCCTGAGGTAATAGCTTCACCTGTAGGGAGCTGGACTATTCTCTGCTGCACCCACCATCACCTCAGCGGCCGGCTTGCAGCGCCGGTAGCATTTTACCGGGAACTACAGGTGGTGTCATGATCCCCTGTAAGTACTCCCTTCTCCCCCACCATCTACCCAAATGATCACCAGGGCACGGCACCAGAATCCCGTCCACCCGTGACTCCCTATTCAACAGCCCCGATGTCCCTAGCCCTGGCCGCATCATATGCAGCACACAACACGCCATCACTACCATTTTGATTGATTCCAGTTTCATATTTAAAGCACTGTGAAACACGCTGAATCTATTGGCCATGATCCCGAACGCATTTTCAACCACATGACGTGCCCGGGATAGCCGGTACTTGAAAAGGCGTTGCTCAGGGGTCAGAGTCCTCTGGGGATATGGCCATAGTAGGTTTGCTTGAAGTGCGAAGGCCTCATCCCCCACAAAGGCAAAGTTGAGATGTTCAGTGGTGTCATCATTTGGGGGTAATTCAGCCGCCCGCTAAGAAGGTCTCGACCAAAGGAGGTCTGGGCCAAAACCCCCCCATCAGACACACGCCTGTTCATCCCCACATCCACAAGGAGGAACTCATAGTTTGCATTGACGAGGGCAATGAGGTCCACACTGAGATAACCTTTGTAGTTAAAATAATACGACCCGCTGTTGTGGGGTTGTGTGATCCTCACATGGTTGCCATCCAATGCTCCCCTGCAGTTTGGGAATTGCCACCTCTCCTGGAAGCCAGTAGCAACTTCTAACCATTCCGCGGGGTTTGTTGGAAACCGCATATAGATTGGCAAGAGACACCTCACAATGGCCTCACATGTCTCAGGGATTAGGCGGCTCAGCAGTGGGCGTGAGACTGCAGCAGAATATTGCAGATCAGTCATCGTGCGCCCTGTTGGCAAGAAACGCAGAGTCACAGGCAACCGCTCCATCGGTTAGAACAGCTTGACGCATTACAGTGTCCTCACGGGCAATATGTGGTGTACCAAGTCCAAGAGGAATTTGAAAGACTCCTCGGACATCCTGAGATAGTTCCTGAAGTCCTGCGGATACCTGTCCTCCAGCTGACGGACAAGGCCCATGTGACTCAGGTGGTGCCTTTGCAGGAGCCAATCCCGAGACCACACATGCCGTCGTATACGCCTCCACAGTCTGTCAGTCCTCTCAGCTGTCAACAAGGCATCCTCAAACATGGACACAGCCACTACTGCCATTGCGGAATGATGCATGACGTCCAATCTCTGTTAGCCAGAGTCTGCGAAGTATAAGCACATGGACGCCTAACAACAACAAATTTCATCAACCAGCACATGTACATTGTCGTGTCATACCCCTCCAATACACACTGACATGGTTGACCTGTTACGTTACACCCCATCTAATGCTTGTCGACCTTGCTTATTGAATACACTACAGTATGACATTTCACATAACACATACTACACATATTATTATTATTAATTTATTTATATAGCGCCATAATATTCCATGGCGCTTTACATGTTAAGAGGGCAGACTAGGACAAGTCAAAGTAAAAAAATAGGGGGGGGAACAAGAGGCGCAATAGTGCCCTATCACTAGTGACACTAATGTATGCGGTGGGTATGAATTCACTCACCTAGCACAGTTGTGAGACCCACAACTGGTGTAAAAGCATTTGGCATTAAATGCAGCTGCTGCAGGACTTCCACCTTCCACATGCACGTGGGAATCATCCAGAAGTTACCTCAGGGGAAATGGTGTATCAGTGTCCGCGCTGCTGAAATCCCAAGAAAACGATCCGGAAACCATATGTAGGTTGCATCAATCATCCATTTATTCCTTTCCTACGCGTTTCAACACTGTCCTAGTGTCTTCCTCAGGGATCTGTGGATCCCTGAGGAAGACACTAGGACAGTGTTGAAACGCGTAGGAAAGGAATAAATGGATGATTGATGCAACCTACATATGGTTTCCGGATCGTTTTCTTGGGATTTCAGCAGCGCGGACACTGATACACCATTTCCCCTGAGGTAACTTCTAGACTAGGACAAGTAACATACAAGTAACGATACAAGTAACAATGGCTGTGGACAATTCTAACGTACAGATACAATAGGGGAGAAGATCCTGTCCGCGAGGGCTCACAGTCTATAAGGGGCGGGTGGGGATACAGTAGGAGGGGGAGGTGTCGGTCGTGAGTCGGTGCGATGGACCGGGTCTCATTGCAGGTTGTAGGCTTGGCGGAAGAGGTGGGTTTTCAGGCCTCTTTTGAAGGTTCCCAGGGTAGGAGAATGCCTGATGTGGTAAGGCAGCGATTTCCAGAGTATGGGTGATGCACGGGAGAAGTCCTGTATGCGGTTGTGCGAAGAGGAGATGAAAAGGGAGTAGAGGAGGAGTTCTTGGGAGGATCGCAGGTTGCGTGAGGGTAGGTTTCGGGAGACCATGTCGGAGATGTATGGAGGGGATAGGTTGTGGATGTATTTCCAATGTGCATGACATTGTATGTCATGGTTAGTGTTTTAAACCGAGATTCTGGGAAGCAGGGAGCCAGTGAAAGGCTTGGCAGAGGGGAAAGACAGGGGAGTAGCAGGGAGACAGATGGATTAGGCGGGCAGCGGAGTTCAGGATAGATTGGAGAGGTGAAAAGGAGGCAGCGGGGAGGCCGGTGAGCAGTAGGTTGCAGTAGTCGAGGCGGGAGATGATGAGAGCGTGAATAAGGATTTTAAGTGGTGTCGTGGTCAAGGAAATTGCGGGTCCGAGAGATGTTTTTGAGCTGGAGTCGGCAGGAGGTGGCGAGGGCTTGGATGTGGGGCTTGAAGGAGGGGGAAGAATCAAGGATAACCCGAGGCACTTGGCGTGGGGTACTGGGGAGAGAGAGCAGTCGTTGACTACGATGGATAGGTCAGGGAGGGGGAGCAGCTTGGGGGGAAGACAATGAATTCGGTGAACCCATACTATTCATCATGTACAGCCATCACATTATGGCCATCCAGAAAGGCATGACAAGACCAAGATTTGTCCCATGGCTGCCAACAATCATTATGTATGTAAATTAAGTATTTTGCACGATACAAAAACAGTGAATTGGGTCAACTACATTACACATCACAAGAGGGTAATGCTTGCAGATGCATTATTGTGTCTTCATCTAACTGACAGATGTACAATCCACAAGGCTGCATGTCCTGGAATCAGTTAGCATGCAATGTGTGTGGCCCAACCGGTGCTCCGACATTTTCCTGCCGGTCTTCTTCTTGTCAAGACCAGGTTACCCACACAAAATGGATGATCACTGACTACGCACAAAACGGCATGTGGCAACCACCCACACAGTACCGAATATGTAGCCTATAGCCAAAAACGAAGTGGTAACAGTGGCCGAATGGCCCAGAAGCTCCTGGTGCTCATTAGCGCAGTCTCCATGCAGGAATATTTACAACACACAGTTAAGATGCCAGAATATCCCCAAACAGTTGTTCACATGACTACTTACTCAATGGCTCTGGGTAGCAAACACAACATCATTCAGCCGTTCCCCATTTTTATGTGTGAAGCCACCAATCACAACCCGCTTGCGTCGTACAATTGTACCTTGCCTTACCAAGCCCGATGTCATCGATTGGACGACTCTGCTGTGATGTGATTGGTTGAGCGCCCTTCAAAAGATGGATGAGGGACATCCAGCCTGTTGCACATGGAAACACAACGTGGTAGCGTCTCCTCTTCTGGTACTGCAGGGCTGACGGTATGTATTGATGACTCTGCCTCGTCTTCATCTCTTCTTTCTGTATGGGCTGCCATTCGCACTCACTCCTCTACCATGTGGTAATGTTGTTGGTGTTAGCTTATACTACGCATGTGTCCTAATGGGTCATGTAGCTTTCATAGGTGCTATGAGCATCCCCTTAATGGCATATTCCTCAGAATGTTCATTACCAGAGTAAACATCATATATGTTGCGGCCCACACTATTGATGCATGTACGTATAAAGGGCATGTGCTTCTAAAGTATCTCAACCCAAATCATGGTCCAGTTTGCTTGAAATTATACATCATACCTACAAGAATGTCCTTTGCCTGTGAGCCTTTGCAAAAGTAAACTGAAGTTCACATTATCCTCCTCCATTACCATACAGGCCTATGTAGGGACTGTAGTGGCATTTATCTTAATGTGTGTTTTCTACTCTGGGTACGGTGTTTAATTTGTAAAAGATATTTGTGGTAGCCAATTGATGTGTAGACAGGACCACATGTACCCCGGTTTGCACACATGAAACAACATGATACATACATGTATGTGTGTTCATGTCATACTTTTCATTTTGCAGATGGCAGCCAAGTACCAGGAGCTAGAGCGCTTGTGGCGGACCACATCACCTGATTACAAGAACCATCAGGTGAAGAAGTGGCGTATAACCAGCTCATCGCCCTTTCCCAGCAGCACCACCCTGGGGAGAGGGTGGATAAGGAGTTTGTGCTGAAGAAGATCAGGAACCTGCGCACAGTGTATAAGAGGGAGCTGAATGAAGTTGAGAAATCAACAAGGTCTGGGAGTGAAACGGGGAGGTGTATGTGCCACGCTTGTGGTACTTTAACTTCCTCCATTTCCTCCGGGACCAGCATCTCCCTCCGACTACACTGTGCAACAGGGATCTAGCACACTCCTCCTCCACCACTCTCCAAGACCCGGCTCCGCCACAAGAGGTACTTCATAATGTCTTGGGTCATCACACTCTTCAATGGTGGTTGGATACACTTGTGTTGTGTTTAACTTGACAAACATATCAGCGTGTGGTGTTTGGCACAGTGCACAGTATGTTTAGGTGTTGTAGCGTCGATTTGTGACATCGGAAAGATTGTGTGCTTGTGTGAACACATATGCAAACACTACAAATAGCTGATTGGTAGTAATTCATTGATTATATGTCAATGGTTAAATTATGTATTAAATATTTTATTTTTTTCACAGGGCCCTCAAGAGGTCAGGTCCAACCTGGGGGGGCACCCGTTGGCGACCGACCCCCTACAACATCTGGGGGAATTATGGAGCCTGATCCCAGTGCGACTGTGCAGCACCATCGACCCAGTGAACGGGTGAGGCGTCAGAGACCATTGCCACCCCCTACCCAGCTGGGCGATTGGGCTAAGAGGGTGCTGCTTAACATGGAGCGGATTCCTTGCACTGGGATTGGGCAGCTAGTTAGTGAACAGGTGTCCCGCCTGGACCATCAGCAACGTATGGACCTCGAGAGGGTAATCTACCTAGCCCTGGAGACGTCAGAGAATCGGACACTGAACTCGCAGACCATCTTGGCTCAGCCCCCACAGCAGCCGTCAGTTTCCCATCAGGCGCCGCCGCTGGCTATATTTGTGCTTGGACTTAATCCTGAGGTGCCGAGGGATCCTGGAAGACCTTTCCCTCGGCATCGATCACACCACTTCCCGCAAGGGATGTGGGTGAAGCAGCCACGTCAGATCCTGCAGCTGCATAGACAATAGTGTTGTGCCTGTTTTGTTTTCCCCATGTTTTATTTGGGGAGGAGGGCTTTTTTTTGCCTTTTCTTTTGTTTTGGCTTGTAAATAAAATGTTTGCCACAAATAAGACTCCGTGTTATTGGCCACCTACTAATGGGTAATTGTTCACCACAATTTAACAGAGTGTTGAAGGGAAGAGACAGATGTGTCACACGTTTTCCCGCCACAGACACATTACTACATGTTGAGGTATATGAATGATGTTACATTTGTAATTCATGTGTGGCATTCCCAGGTTAAGGAGATGTTCTGTGCAAAATACAAGGGTCAAGCAATTTGAAACCCAACAACGGGGCAAAGTCGATTATTTAGGACTTGTGCATTGGTTAACTGTTGTGTACACATAAGTTTGGTCATTAAGCGGCATGAAGCCAAAATGACCATTGGTATGTGTGACTGCAGGCAGGCAGTGTGTTGTGTTTGTCCTGTGTGTATTTTGAGGGATGCACAACACACATGTTAGTTTTGGGGACCCAAGATAGACAGTTTACTCCTGTTTGGGTGCTAAATGGTGTTAACATATACTTTACTACAATGAAGTAGTGTCATTATGGTAAATAACACAACCACAACATGTTGTGGGATTGTTGCAACTTTTATTTTGCAACATCCCTTGTTTTTTTTTTCCAGTATGCCTAAAGGTGTATAAACTTTTTTTTTTTTTCCTTTTTTTTGGGAAAGGTATAAGGCCTGAGCCTACAACAGGGATTTTATCCCCTTATAAGTGGACACATTGTGTCCCTAACATAATACAAGACTGTGAAACAATACAGCAACAAGTAAATTGTCAACATGACAAAAATAAATTGGTCGTATGCCAGCATGACACATTTGGAGTCCCGCCAAATCAGTAATGTTGGCCCCCAGGCCCATGGGCTTGCTCTTGCTCAAAGACCGTCTGGATCATGGCACCAAGCACCTGTAGCTGTGCCGTGGCGTGACGCAGCTGTCGGTGGGTCTCTTGGTGGGCCTGCATCAGGTCACTCAATGATGGAGCACCTATAGTGATGAAAGAAATGTATCATTCCAAAAACCAACCATATGTGTGTTGCAGGATTTGTTTATGCGACACAACATTACTTACCCACTACATCCAGGCCACCATTCTCCGGTGAGGGGGAGTGGCTTTGGGACCAACCCAGGGCTCGAGCTGTTGTGTCTACACATACAGAATAGGACAACCTAGATGTGATGCATGTATTATTTGACACATTTGTGAGACAAAAACTAATATCCTAAGCAATTTTGTTTGGTCTCGGACACTTACCAGACAGATCCAAGGCAGCATGCTGAATGTGGGACTCTGTGGGTGATGGGGTGTGGTGACCCATCACAGAGTCGAAGCCAGAGGGTGAGGCCAGTGTCGAGGCTGGTTGGGATGGAGCTAGGGAGGCCAGTGGGGAGGCCAGTGTTGAGGCTGGTTGGGATGCAGCCAGGGAGGCCGGAGATGAGGCCGCTCTTGACCCTGCTTGGGATGCTGCAGGGGATGCCGGTGGGGAGGCTGGTGCAGCAGGGGAAGCCGGTGGGGAGGTCTCAGCTTACTCATCAGCATCTGTTGGTTAAAAAGGGAGCATTATTGTGGCATGTATGAAGTGATATGCGCCTAAAATGATGTCTGGCTAACGGCCTTTGTGTACCTGTGACATCATGTGCCTGATATTTGAAGCTGGGGTACAAGAGGACTGCAATATCTTCTGCACAATGTTAGCACCATCATATATGTATATGGAGAAAGAATAAAGGTGTCCTTGGCACGCAGCCCACACAGGTTTTGAATGTTGGCAAACTACGTTGTTGTGACACACAATTGGGTAATGAAGCTTTGTCCGCAGCACTTTTGGACATTCCCTTTACCATACACATGGGCCGACAAGCACAGCCCCACACTGACCGGATGTTTGGCTACATAGGAATCCATAATTTCTTATTGGACAACATATTAACAACATGACGTTACAGTGTGTGTGTGCGTGGTTGGCACAAAGGCACACAACCGGGTAGTTACGGGGCGTAAACTTATGTATCCAATAACCAGAAGGGTAGAAGGGTATGTGCTGCGAGATGTAGGGGTTGTGGGACAATGTGACATTTTGAGGGCTGTGGTCCATGACATCAGTGACAGTGTGCAGATGCTGACTTCAAGGTTTGAGTCACACCTATGTGTGTTGTTAGTGAATTGGCCACAAGAATCTTAAGAGTGTGGCATGCTACACACATTACTGTGTGATTGTCCTCAAGCATGTATCTGAAGGCCCAACACATGAACACCCATCAGGCATCAGCATCAGGAGTTATGCCACACTGATAGGGTGCACTTCCATGTAGCCAAAATCATGTATATTGTGGTGTGAGTGAACATGTGTGTATGTGTTATGACATCATACTCACCACGCAGAGTCTGGATGTGGGCGCGGATGGTGGCCATGCGGTCCCTCGCCTTATACTTCATGTCCGCCCCCTTTTTTATGATCTCCTTAGGCATCTGCACCGCTTGCAGTCTCATAGTAACATAGTAACATAGTTTTTAAGATTGAAGGAAGACTTTAGGTCCATCTAGTTCAACCCATAGCCTAACATGTTGATCCAGAGGAAGGCAAAAAAAACCCATGTGGCAACACTAGCTCCACATTGGGGGAAAAAATTCCTTTCTGACGCCAGATATGGCAATCAAACTAATTCCCTGGATCAATGCCCTATCAAAGAATCTAGTATATATATCTGGTAATATTATAGTTTTCAAGAAAGGCATCCAGGCCCTTCTTAAATGTTAGTAGTGAGTCACTCATTACAACATCATGTGGCAGAGAGTTCCATAGTCTCACTGCTCTTACAGTAAAGAATCCACGTCTGTGATTATGATTAAACCTTCTTTCCTCCAGACGTAGAGGATGCCCCCTTGTCCCAGTCTCAGGCCTAAGAGTAAAAATATCATTAAAAAGGTCTCTGTACTGTCCCCTATATATTTATACATTATTATAAGATCACCCCTAAGCCTTCGTTTTTCCAAACTAAATAACCCAAGTTTGATAACCTGTCTTGGTATTGCAGACCCCTCAGTCCTCTAATAACCTTGGTCGCTCTTCTCTGAACCCGCTCTAGTTCAGCTATGTCTTTCTTATACACTGGAGACCAGAATTGTACACAGTATTCTAAATGTGGTCGCACTAGTGACTTGTATAGAGGTAAAATTATGTTCTCCTCATGAGCATCTATGCCTCTTTTAATGCATCCCATTATTTTATTTGCCTTTGCAGCAGCTGCCTGACACTGGCCACTAAATGTGAGTTTGTCATCTACCCATACACCCAGGTCTTTTTCAGTGACAGTTTTGCCCAGTGTTTTACAATTAAGCACATAATTATACCTTTTGTTTCCTCTGCCCAAGTGCATGACCTTACATTTATCCCCATTAAAGCTCATTTGCCATTTATCAGCCCAAGCTTCTAGTTTACATAAATCCTCCTGTAATATAAAATTGTCCTCCTCTGTATTGATTACCCTGCAGAGTTTAGTGTCATCTGCAAATATTGAGATTCTACTCTGTATGCCCCCTACAAGGTCATTAATAAATATATTAAAAAGAAGCAGGCCCAACACTGACCCCTGTGGTACCCCACTGTTAACTGTGACCCATTCTGAGTGTGTTCCATTAATGACCACCCTTTGTTTCCTATCGCTAAGCCAGTTTTAAACCCACTTACACATATTTTCCCCTATCCCCATTGCTCTCATTTTATGTATCAACCTTTTGTGTGGCACCGTATCAAAAGCTTTTGAAAAGTCCATATACACCACATCCACTACATTTCTTTGGTCCAGTCCAGAACTTACTTCTTCATAGAAGCTTACCAGATTAGTTTCCTTTGCATGGCCCGCTGTACTTTGCACACAATGCGCATCTTATGCAGCTGTGGGTGCTGACGTGGTAACTCGCATCAGTAGTCCAGCCTGTTCAGGTAGTCAAACAGCAGGAGTAGCTCAAGCTCTCCCCATGCTGCAGAGCGCTGTGTGGCAGCCATCTTTATGCAGGGGACTGTAAAGCACCTAGAAGGCAGGGCCTGCTGCAAAACGACATAATGACTCATGGCGCCGAGTATTGACGCTGTGTAAACTTCTCTGTCCGCAAAGGAGTCGCCCACACATAGTGGATGATGACAGTGAACGCCACGACGTCACATAATATGTCAACCGCAACGCTCAGGCGTCGCACATGGTCACACATATGTGGCGTATTACTGCAAGAAGTGGCTAGACTTGTGTTGACATTTTTTAATATTTGTGCGACAGGTGGGATGGGATATTATAGCTAGCATCAATGAGTCCTTCATACTGTATACTGACATGGCACTTTTGGCCAGTACTGTATGTTTTTGGCGACGCTATCTTTGTAGCGTTGTCAATAGGCGCCTTAAACGTCATCATGAATAGTAAAGGAGGTGTTTGATAATGATTCGCCTTGTATACATGCATTTTCGCAACATTGAGAGATGCAGAAGTCAATTAATGAAGTGGCGTACGCACAGATAATCTAATATGGCTCCTTTGCCAGGGCCATCCAATCAGCATACAATACTAGCCACCAGTCGACGTAGATGGGGCGCGGAAATCACAACCCACAGGCATGCCTACGGGCTTGCTTGTGCAACCGGGGAAATCGCAAACAAGATCGTAGTTGCGCCGTCATACAGCACGATCATGCCAGATCGCATATGCAACATTGTATGGTTGAAGCGCCTGCACAATCTTCTTGTCATATCGTACCTGCGATTTTTTCCGGTTGCATTGCCCTGTTACACCACACAATGCACCAACGATATCAACTGCAACGGCCACACCACATGACTTTTTGTCGATGTTGCATTGCGATATCGCGACGTGTAACGGTACCCTCAGTGTCAAACATAGCGAGATTGCTGGCGAGGTCGCTGCTGCGTCACCAAAGTTGTGACTTAGCAGCGATCTCGCTTAGTGTGACGGTGGCTTTACCCCTTGAAGTTTCCTGCCCCCTGCAACCTGTATGTACTGCTCTTATGTGCTCTGATACATCTTATCAGCTCCACGTGGCTCCCGGCCTGAGTCAAGCATAAGGGTAGGGGTCTATTGTGTATATTAAATGTGTGTATTTCCTTCAGACCTGTGAGCGAGGGTTAATATCTGTTTTTCTATACTGCTGTTGCTGGTCTGGTGATGTGGTTTGACCACTCACACCACCCTTTAAATCAGGGGTGGGGAACCTCAGGCTCCAGGGCCGAATATGGCCCTCGATCACTTTTTTGCAGCCCCTGGGCAGATTCCTGAGGACCATAGTGCTCAGGCTGACAGACACATTTTGCCAACTGTCTGCCCTTTAAATCCAGCTCTTCAGTGATCTCTATGCCCCAGCATCAACCTCCCCAGTGAGGTATATGCTCCCAGCCTCTCCTCTGATGTCTAGGGCTCTAGCAAACCTGGAAAAGCAATTGAGAAGCAACATGACCAATATCACCCACACCAAAGAGAAGCAGCTCCAGCCACCATAGTAGGCGTGAGTTGATTGTTTAACCAAACAATAGTGGGTCATTTTCAAGTTGATCATTTTGAACGGCCCCCGGAGGATTGTAGAAATTTACAAATGGCCCTCGGCAGAAAAATGGTTCACCACCCCTGCTTTAAATAGTCACATTACCCATCACCTGATGTAATTTATAGAGTTTTCTAAGCATGACCTTCCTTGTGTGTGAAGCTCTTCTGCTGTTGCTGGAAACCTGCCACCTAGGAACCATAGAAGCCTTTTAGAGTCTGGCTTCTACCTTCGATTGGGGATATTCTTTTTGATTCCAGTTTGCCTACCTATCCCCGTGTGTTATTACACTAGAGCAGGGGTAGGGAATAGTGTTGAGCGAACATGCTCGGCACTACTCGTTACTCGCACGAGTATCACTGTACTCGGGCGACTCGCCGAGCACCGAGTAATCTCGCGATACTCGTGCTGTGCTCGTGGTCGTCATCTCTCCATGTTGGCGCTCTTTTGAGAGCCAGCCCACGTGCAGGGATTGGCTGACAGACCACTGCAATGCCACAGCCCTGTTAGTTGTGGTATAGCAGTGATTGGCCGGCCTGCACAGTGTCACCGAGCCTTTATAAGTCCCGGCGCGCTGTGCTCGGCACACAGCCTTCCAGACAGTGAGTGTAGGGAGAGTGTCTGCTGCTGATTAGGGACAGATTTGCGGCCCTCATAGGTAGATCCGGATCAGGGCTGCTAACTGCTGCTGACCACAACAGTCCTTCTCAGGACTAATCTAGGAGGACATAGGCAGGGTGATCCAGATCGGAGTCCAAGATTTCCAGTGACCAGAACAGTCCTTCTCAGGACTAATCTAAGAGGATATAGGCAGGGTGATACAGATTGGAATCCAAGCTTTTCTGTGACCATTAGAGTCACCACACTCTTGTACTTAGTACCTTAATACAGGTTAGGGACTAAAATTCTCTCTTCAAACCATTACAGTCACCAGACAGGTGTACGTACTTCCTTAATACAGGTTAGGGAACTAAAATCCTAACTCTTGTCATCAAAACAGTCACCAGACAGGTGTACGTACTACCTTAATACAGGTTAGGGACTAAAATCCTCTCTTTAAACCATTACAGTCACCAGACAGGTGTACGTACTACCTTAATACAGGTTAGGGAACTAAAATCCTAACTCTTGTCATCAAAACAGTCACCAGACAGGTGTACGTACTACCTTAATACAGGTTAGGGACTAAAATCCTCTCTTCAAACCATTACAGTCACCACACTGTTGTACGTCATACGTTTCTACAGGTTAGGGAACTAAAATCCTAACTCTTATCATCTCAACAGTCACCACACTGTTGTACGTCATAAGTTTCTACAAGTTAGGGAACTAAAATCCTAACTCTTGTCATCTCAACAGTCACCACACTGTTGTACGTCATAAGTTTCTACAAGTTAGGGAACTAAAATCCTAACTATTGTCATCTCAACAGTCACCACACTGTTGTACGTCATACGTTTCTACAAGTTAGGGAACTAAAATCCTAACTCTTGTCATCTCAACAGTCACCACACTGTTGTACGTCATAAGTTTGTACAAGTTAGGGAACAAAAATCCTAACTCTTGTCATCTCAACAGTCACCACACTGTTGTACGTCATACGTTTCTACAGGTTAGGGAACTAAAATCCTAACTCTTGTCATCTCAACAGTCACCACACTGTTGTACGTCATACGTTTCTACAGGTTAGGGAACTAAAATCCTAACACTTGTCATCTCAACTGTCACCACACTGTTGTACGTCATAGGTTTCTACAAGTTAGGGAACTAAAATCCTAACTCTTGTCATCTCAACTGTCACCACACTGTTGTACGTCATAGGTTTCTACAAGTTAGGGAACTAAAATCCTAACTCTTGTCATCTCAACAGTCACCACACTGTTGTACGTCATAAGTTTCTACAAGTTAGGGAACTAAAATCCTAACTGTTGTCATCTCAACAGTCACCACACTGTTGTACGTCATAAGTTTCTACAAGTTAGGGAACAAAAATCCTAACTCTTGTCATCTCAACTGTCACCACACTGTTGTACGTCATAAGTTTCTACAAGTTAGGGAACTAAAATCCTAACTCTTGTCATCTCAACAGTCACCACACTGTTGTACGTCATACGTTTCTACAAGTTAGGGAACTAAAATCCTAACTCTTGTCATCTCAACAGTCACCACACTGTTGTACGTCATAAGTTTGTACAAGTTAGGGAACAAAAATCCTAACTATTGTCATCTCAACAGTCACCACACTGTTGTACGTCATACGTTTCTACAGGTTAGGGAACTAAAATCCTAACTCTTGTCATCTCAACTGTCACCACACTGTTGTACGTCATAGGTTTCTACAAGTTAGGGAACTAAAATCCTAACTCTTGTCATCTCAACAGTCACCACACTGTTGTACGTCATAAGTTTCTACAAGTTAGGGAACAAAAATCCTAACTCTTGTCATCTTAACAGTCACCACACTGTTGTACGTCATACGTTTCTACAGGTTAGGGAACTAAAATCCTAACTCTTGTCATCTCAACAGTCACCACACTGTTGTACGTCATAAGTTTCTACAAGTTAGGGAACTAAAATCCTAACTCTTGTCATCTCAACAGTCACCACACTGTTGTACGTCATACGTTTCTACAGGTTAGGGAACTAAAATCCTAACTATTGTCATCTCAACTGTCATCACACTGTTGTACGTCATAGGTTTCTACAAGTTAGGGAACTAAAATCCTAACTCTTGTCATCTCAACAGTCACCACACTGTTGTACGTCATAAGTTTCTACAAGTTAGGGAACTAAAATCCTAACTATTGTCATCTCAACAGTCACCACACTGTTGTACGTCATACGTTTCTACAGGTTAGGGAACTAAAATCCTAACTCTTGTCATCTCAACAGTCACCACACTGTTGTACGTCATACGTTTCTACAGGTTAGGGAACTAAAATCCTAACTCTTGTCATCTCAACAGTCACCACACTGTTGTACGTCATAAGTTTCTACAAGTTAGGGAACAAAAATCCTAACTCTTGTCATCTTAACAGTCACCACACTGTTGTACGTCATACGTTTCTACAGGTTAGGGAACTAAAATCCTAACTCTTGTCATCTCAACAGTCACCACACTGTTGTACGTCATAAGTTTCTACAAGTTAGGGAACTAAAATCCTAACTCTTGTCATCTCAACAGTCACCACACTGTTGTACGTCATAAGTTTCTACAAGTTAGGGAACTAAAATCCTAACTATTGTCATCTCAACAGTCACCACACTGTTGTACGTCATACGTTTCTACAAGTTAGGGAACTAAAATCCTAACTCTTGTCATCTCAACAGTCACCAAACTGTTGTACGTCATAAGTTTGTACAAGTTAGGGAACAAAAATCCTAACTATTGTCATCTCAACAGTCACCACACTGTTGTACGTCATACGTTTCTACAGGTTAGGGAACTAAAATCCTAACTCTTGTCATCTCAACTGTCACCACACTGTTGTACGTCATAGGTTTCTACAAGTTAGGGAACTAAAATCCTAACTCTTGTCATCTCAACAGTCACCACACTGTTGTACGTCATAAGTTTCTACAAGTTAGGGAACAAAAATCCTAACTCTTGTCATCTCAACAGTCACCACACTGTTGTACGTCATACGTTTCTACAGGTTAGGGAACTAAAATCCTAACTATTGTCATCTCAACTGTCACCACACTGTTGTACGTCATAGGTTTCTACAAGTTAGGGAACTAAAATCCTAACTCTTGTCATCTCAACAGTCACCACACTGTTGTACGTCATAGTTTCTACAAGTTAGGGAACTAAAATCCTAACTATTGTCATCTCAACAGTCACCACACTGTTGTACGTCATACGTTTCTACAAGTTAGGGAACTAAAATCCTAACTCTTGTCATCTCAACAGTCACCAAACTGTTGTACGTCATAAGTTTGTACAAGTTAGGGAACAAAAATCCTAACTATTGTCATCTCAACAGTCACCACACTGTTGTACGTCATACGTTTCTACAGGTTAGGGAACTAAAATCCTAACTCTTGTCATCTCAACTGTCACCACACTGTTGTACGTCATAGGTTTCTACAAGTTAGGGAACTAAAATCCTAACTCTTGTCATCTCAACAGTCACCACACTGTTGTACGTCATAAGTTTCTACAAGTTAGGGAACAAAAATCCTAACTCTTGTCATCTCAACAGTCACCACACTGTTGTACGTCATACGTTTCTACAGGTTAGGGAACTAAAATCCTAACTATTGTCATCTCAACTGTCACCACACTGTTGTACGTCATAGGTTTCTACAAGTTAGGGAACTAAAATCCTAACTCTTGTCATCTCAACAGTCACCACACTGTTGTACGTCATAAGTTTCTACAAGTTAGGGAACTAAAATCCTAACTATTGTCATCTCAACAGTCACCACACTGTTGTACGTCATACGTTTCTACAAGTTAAGGAACTAAAATCCTAACTCTTGTCATCTCAACAGTCACCACACTGTTGTACGTCATACGTTTCTACAGGTTAGGGAACTAAAATCCTAACTCTTGTCATCTCAACAGTCACCACACTGTTGTACGTCACAAGTTTCTACAAGTTAGGGAACAAAAATCCTAACTCTTGTCATCTCAACAGTCACCACACTGTTGTACGTCATACGTTTCTACAGGTTAGGGAACTAAAATCCTAACTCTTGTCATCTCAACAGTCACCACACTGTTGTACGTCATAAGTTTCTACAAGTTAGGGAACTAAAATCCTAACTCTTGTCATCTCAACAGTCACCACACTGTTGTACGTCATAAGTTTCTACAAGTTAGGGAACTAAAATCCTAACTATTGTCATCTCAACAGTCACCACACTGTTGTACGTCATACGTTTCTACAAGTTAGGGAACTAAAATCCTAACTCTTGTCATCTCAACAGTCACCACACTGTTGTACGTCATAAGTTTGTACAAGTTAGGGAACAAAAATCCTAACTCTTGTCATCCTCAACAGTCACCAACACTGTTGTACGTCATACGTTTTTCTACAGGTTAGGGAACTAAAATCCTAACTCTTGTCATCTCAACTGTCACCACACTGTTGTACGTCATACGTTTCTACAGGTTAGGGAACTAAAATCCTAACTCTTGTCATCTCAACAGTCACCACACTGTTGTACGTCATACGTTTCTACAGGTTAGGGAACTAAAATCCTAACACTTGTCATCTCAACTGTCACCACACTGTTGTACGTCATAGGTTTCTACAAGTTAGGGAACTAAAATCCTAACTCTTGTCATCTCAACTGTCACCACACGGTTGTACGTCATACCTTTATACAGGTTAGGGAACTAAAATCCTAATCTCCTGTGACCTCCACAGTCACCAGGCAGTTGTCGCTCTATACAGGCAAAATGCGCAAAGGCGTTGGCAAGGGCGTTGGCAAGGAACAAGTAAGTGGACGTGATGGTGGTGCAGGCAGAGGCCGAGGTCGTGTGCAAGCACTCATTTCGCAACAACAAAGGGCCACATCTCCTCGCTCGCACGTCCTGTCCCAAATTCTTGGGGCCCACAGCAGTACACCACTGTTGAACCAAGACCAGTGTCAACAGGTTGTTACTTGGATAGCGGATAATGCTTCAAGTCAGATGGGCACCTCCACAAACACCCTGTCTTCTGCACGGTCAACTGTCAGTAGCAGTGATACTGCACCGCACATTTCCCAACCTGATCCTCCTTCCTACCACCTGGCCGATTACACGTCCACGGACATTACAGATCCCACACTAGGACACTCGGAAGAGCTGTTCACGTATCCATTTGCAGAATCTGGCCTGTCGCCACCTCCTCTTGAAGTGGGTCATGAGGAGATGGTATGTACAGATGCCCAAATATTTGAGCAGCAGCGTTATGACGAACGGAACGTTGTCAAAGTGTCTCAACAAGGGGTGGACGATGATGAGACACAATTGCCAGGAAGTCAGGAGGAGGATCAGGGTGCGGAAGAGGAAGACGACGTGGTGGATGATCCAGTAGCTGACCCTACATGGCAGGAGGATATGCAGAGCGAGGACAGCAGTGCACAGGGAGAGGGAGGCGTAGCATCACAACAGCCAGTACGAAGCAGGGGTGCGTCCGCAGGCAGAAGGCAGGCAACCGTTCCCCGGAACAACAACACGACTCAAGGTGCCTGTGCAAATGTTCAGTCTTCCCGAGTCTGGGAGTTTTTTAAGTTGGCTCCAGAAGACTCTAAAAAGGCCATTTGCCACATCTGCCATGCCACTATCAGCAGGGGTACGAAAACTAGCAGCCTGACCACCACCAGCATGATCAGGCACATGTCAGCCAAGCACCCGACTTTGTGGGAAGTACCACAGAGTCGAGGAGCGGTGGGTGCTGATGTCACTGCTACGTCTTCGGCTGTTGTGCATGCAAGCCAATCCCCTGTCCATGCTGGCCGCGAACAAGCCTCCGGTCCT
Source organism: Allobates femoralis (assembly GCA_033576535.1). Taxonomy (NCBI): domain Eukaryota; kingdom Metazoa; phylum Chordata; class Amphibia; order Anura; family Aromobatidae; genus Allobates; species Allobates femoralis. Next base: position 479,381,229 of record JARQOC010000004.1, on the reverse strand, counting down.
GCACCTGAAGTTGCTGAAGCACAAATTACGCCACCATCAAGCACGTCCTTGTCCCAGCGCAGCGTTCAATTATCCACTCAGCAAACATTTGAACGCAGGCGCAAATACGCTGCCAATGCCCCACATGCCACAGTCCTCAATGCTCACATTTCGCGACTCATAGCGCTAGAAATGTTGCCTTTCCGTCTGGTGGAGATGGACGCATTCCGGGACCTGATGGCGGCTGCTGTCCCACGTTACTCGGTCCCCAGCCGACACTATTTCTCCAGATGTGCCGTCCCCGCATTGCATAACCACGTGTCCAACACCATCACACGTGCCCTGAACAATGCTGTTTCAGCCAAAGTCCACCTAACCACAGACACGTGGACAAGTGCTTGTGGGCAAGGCCGCTACATCTCCTTGACGGCACACTGGATTAATATTGTGGAGGCTGGGACCCAGTCTGAGCGAGGGACGGAACACGTCCTTCCCACACCAAGGATAGCAGGCCCTACCTCTGTCATGGTTTCACCGACACTCTACAGCTCCGGAATTTCATGCTCTTCAGCCTCCTCCTCCTCCACCTGCGCATCCTCATCCACTGTACCCGCCACACCAGTCCCAAGCTGGAAGCACTGCAGCACTGCCTCTGCAAAGCGGCAACAGGCTGTGCTGAAGCTAGTCTGCATAGGTGACAAACCCCACAATGCAGAAGAGGTGTGGACAGCTCTGAAACAGCAGGCAGATCACTGGCTCACACCTCTGAACCTAAAGCCAGGAAAGGTCGTGTGTGACAATTGCCGGAACCTGGTGGCAGCTTTGAGGCGAGGGCAGCTGACGCATGTTCCATGCGTGGCCCATGTGCTCAACCTGGTGGTTCAGAGGTTTGTGAAGTCATACCCGGAGGTGTCTGACCTGCTGGTAAAAGTTCGGCGTCTGTCTGCACATTTTCGCAAGTCACCTGCTGCTTCAGCCGGCCTTGCAAGCTTTCAGCGCCGTTTGCGTCTTCCGGCCCACAGACTGGTGTGTGATGTCCCCACGCGTTGGAATTCAACGCTGCACATGTTGGTCAGGATATGTCAGCAGAAGAGGGCAGTTGTGGACTACCTGCATCACCTAAGCCGTCGGGAAATGGGTCAAACTCCACACATAACACCTGAGGAGTGGAGATGGATGTCGGACCTATGCACCGTCCTCCAAAACTTTGAGGACTCCACCAAGATGGTGAGCGGTGATGACGCCATTATTAGCGTCACCATACCACTACTCTGCCTTCTAAAACGGTCTCTGCTGAAAATAAAAGAGGATGCATTGCAGGCAGAGCGCGATGACTTAGAGCAAGAAACTGTAGTGGGTGTGGGTGAAAACACACAGCCCAGCCTCATGTCATCACAACGTGTTGTGGAGGACTATGACGAGGAGGAGGAGGAGGAGGAGGATGAAGACATGGAGCAACTTTCAGGCCAAATTGGGGATATGACATGCACACCAGTCATACCCTCGATTCAGCGTGGCTGGCCAGAGGACAGGGGAGATGAGGAGGAGGAGGAGGAGGAGGAGGACAGCATGTTCAGTCATCGAGTTGGTCTGGATACTGATGTGATGGCTGTTAAGAGTCTGGCGCACATGGCTGACTTTATGGTAAGCTGCCTGTCTCGTGACCCTCGCGTTCAGAACATCTTGGCCGACAATCAGTACTGGTTGGCAACACTCTTAGACCCACGCTACAAGGAGAACTTTATGTCTCTCATTCCTGAGGCGGAGAGGTCAGCCAAAATGCTGCAGTTCCAGAGGGCCATAGTCACGGAAGTTGTGAAATCCTTCCCCTCACAAAACGCTAGCGGCATAGGTCAGGATTCGATGGACAACCAAGGCGTACGGCCGAGAGGGGCACAAGTCCAATCCGCCAGAGGCAGGGGAACTGTCTTTACGATGTGGGACAGTTTTCTCAGCCCCTCACGTACCACAGCCCCTGAGGTGCGGGGTAGTGCCACCAGAAATGCTAAGTTCGGGCAGATGCTGAAGGAGTACCTTGCAGATCGAACAACTGTACTGCGAGATTCATCAGTGCCTTTCAATTATTGGGTCTCCAAGCTCGACACGTGGCATGAATTGGCTCTCTACGCCTTGGAAGTCCTGGCCTGCCCTGCCGCTAGTGTTTTATCAGAGCGTGTTTTCAGTGCAGCAGGTGGAATCATCACTGATAAACGCACCCGCCTGTCAACTGAAAATGCGGACAGGCTCACTCTGATCAAGATGAACAAGGGTTGGATTGGGCCAGACTTCATCACACCACCAGCAAATGACAACTGAATTTTATTTTGTTATTTGAATTTGACATGTACCTCCACTCACCCATGGGTACACACTTCCGTACTTTGGCTAATCGCTGGACTGCTACTCCTTCTCCTCATGTGACACCATGATGAGCGTTAGAATAATTAGGCTCTTGTTTGAGGTATACCCGCAGTGGTAAATTTTTTAGCCCATTCTGTTAGAATGGGCATTACAACGACAGGAGACCCGCTCCTTTCAATGGGAAAAATGTTTTTAGGTACTCCTACACGTCTCTATCCAGGGACAAAGAGGAGCCTCCAAATTTTTGGCTGCCCTGACAAAAGGGCTACACTACAATACACCCAGTTCTTCTTAACAGGCTCTCCTGCACGTCTCCATCCAGGGACAAAGAGGAGCCTCACAATTTTTGGCTGCCCTGACCTAAGGGCTATAACTACAATACACCGACTTGAGGGTTACAGGCCCTACTACATGTCTGTATGCATGGGTCATTGTTGAACCTCCCAATTTTTGGCTGCCCTGACCAAAGGGCTCTACTACAATACCCCCACTTGAGGGTTACAGCCCCTACTACATGTCTGTATGCATGGGTCATTGTTGAACCTCCCAAATTTTTGGCTGCCCTGACCAAAGGGCTATACTACAATACACCCAGTTCTTCTTAACAGGCCCTCCTGCACGTCTCCATCCAGGGACAAAGAGGAGCCTCACAATTTTTGGCTGCCCTGACCTAAGGGCTATACTACAATACACCCACTTGAGGGTTACAGGCCCTACTACATGTCTGTATGCATGGGTCATTGTTGAACCTCCCAATTTTTGGCTGCCCTGACCAAAGGGCTCTACTACAATACACCCAGTTCTTCTTAACAGGCCCTCCTGCACGTCTCCATCCAGGGACAAAGAGGAGCCTCACAATTTTTGGCTGCCCTGACCTAAGGGCTATACTACAATACACCCACTTGAGGGTTACAGGCCCTACTACATGTCTGTATGCATGGGTCATTGTTAAACCTCCCAATTTTTGGCTGCCCTGACCAAAGGGCTCTACTACAATACACCCAGTTCTTCTTAACAGGCCCTCCTGCACGTCTCCATCCAGGGACAAAGAGGAGCCTCACAATTTTTGGCTGCCCTGACCTAAGGGCTATACTACAATACACCCACTTGAGGGTTACAGGCCCTACTACATGTCTATGCATGGGTCATTGTTGAACCTCCCAATTTTTGGCTGCCCTGACCAAAGGGCTATACTACAATACACCCAGTTCTTCTTAACAGGCCCTCCTGCACGACTCCATCCAGGGACAAAGAGGAGCCTCACAATTTTTGGCTGCCCTGACCTAAGGGCTATACTACAATACACCCACTTGAGGGTTACAGGCCCTACTACATGTCTGTAAGCATGGGTCATTGTTGAACCTCCCAATTTTTGGCTGCCCTGGCCAAAGGCCTAGGCTAAAATTCACCCACTTGAGGGTTACAGGCCCTACTACATGTCTGTATGCATGTGTCATTGTTGAACCTTCCAATTTTTGGCTGCCCTGACCAAAGGGCTATACTACAATACACCCACTTGAGGGTTACAGGCCCTACTACATGTCTGTATGCATGGGTCATTGTTGAACCTCCCAATTTTTGGCTGCCCTGACCAAAGGGCTCTACTACAATACACCCACTTGAGGGTTACAGCCCCTACTACATGTCTGTATGCATGGGTCATTGTTGAACCTCCCAATTTTTGGCTGCCCTGACCAAAGGGCTATACTACAATACACCCAGTTCTTCTTAACAGGCCCTCCTGCACGTCTCCATCCAGGGACAAAGAGGAGCCTCACAATTTTTGGCTGCCCTGACCTAAGGGCTATACTACAATACACCCACTTGAGGGTTACAGGCCCTACTACATGTCTGTATGCATGGGTCATTGTTGAACCTCCCAATTTTTGGCTGCCCTGACCAAAGGGCTCTACTACAATACACCCACTTGAGGGTTACAGCCCCTACTACATGTCTGTATGCATGGGTCATTGTTGAACCTCCCAATTTTTGGCTGCCCTGACCAAAGGGCTATACTACAATACACCCAGTTCTTCTTAACAGGCCCTCCTGCACGTCTCCATCCAGGGACAAAGAGGAGCCTCACAATTTTTGGCTGCCCTGACCAAAGGGCTATACTACAATACACCCACTTGAGGGTTACAGGCCCTACTACATGTCTGTATGCATGGGTCATTGTTGAACCTCCCAATTTTTGGCTGCCCTGACCAAAGGGCTCTACTACAATACACCCACTTGAGTTACAGGCCCTACTACATGTCTGTATCATAGGGTCATATGTGAACCTCCAATTTTTGGCTGCCTGACCAAAGGGCTATACTACAATACACCCAGTTAGGTTACAGGCCCTACTACATTCTGTATCAGGGTCAAGGTGAGCCTCCAATTTTTGGCTGCCCTGACCAAAGGGCTATACTACAATACACCCACTTCTTAACAGGCCCTCTGACGTCTATCAGGGCAAGAGACCTCCAATTTTTGGCTGCCCTGACCTAAGGGCTATACTACAATACACCCACTTGAGGGTTACAGGCCCTACTACATGTCTGTATGCATGGTCATTGTTGAACCTCCAATTTTTGGCTGCCCTGACCAAAGGGCTATACTACAATACACCCAGTTCTTCTTAACAGGCCCTCCTGCACGTCTCCATCCAGGGACAAAGAGGAGCCTCACAATTTTTGGCTGCCCTGACCTAAGGGCTATACTACAATACACCCACTTGAGGGTTACAGGCCCTACTACATGTCTGTATGCATGGGTCATTGTTGAACCTCCCAATTTTGGCTGCCTGACCAAAGGGCTCTACTACAATACACCCACTTGAGGGTTACAGCCCCTACTACATGTCTGTATGCATGGTCATTGTTGAACCTCCCAATTTTTGGTGCCTGACCAAAGGGCTATACTACAATACACCCAGTTCTTCTTAACAGGCCTCCTGCACGTCCTCCAGGGACAAGAGGAGCCTCCCAATTTTTGGCTGCCCTGCAAGGCAAAAAAAATTTTTTCAGGCCCTACTACATGTCTGTATGCATGGGTCATTGTTGAACCTCCCAATTTTTGGCTGCCCTGCCAAAGGCTACTAACAATACACACTTGAGGGTTACAGGCCCTACTACATGTCTGATGCATGGTCATTGTTGAACCTCCAATTTTTGGCTGCCCTGACCAAAGGGCTATACTACAATACAACCATTGAGGTTACAGCCCTACTACATGTCTGATGCATGGGTCATTGTTGGAACCTCCCAATTTTTGGCTGCCTGACAAAGGGCTCTACTACAATACACCATTCTTCTTAACAGGCCTCCTGACGTCTCATCAGGGACAAAGGGAGCCTCCAATTTTTGGCTGCCCTGACAAAGGCTTACTACAATACACCCATTGAGTTACAGGCCCTACTACATGTCTGTATCATGGGTCAATGTGACCTCACAATTTTTGGCTGCCCTGACCAAAGGCTTACTCAATACACCCACTTGAGGTTACAGGCCCTACTACTGTCTGTATGCATGGGTCATTGTTGAACCTCCATTTTTGGCTGCCCTGACCAAAGGGCTTACTACAATACACCAGTTCTTCTTAAAGGCCCTCTCGCACGTCTCCATCCAAGGACAAAGAGGAGCCTCACAATTTTTGGCTGCCCTGTCCAAAGGGCTATACTACAATACACCCACTTGAGGGTTACAGGCCCTACTACATGTCTGTATGCATGGGTCATTGTTGAACCTCCCAATTTTTGGCTGCCCTGACCAAAGGGCTCTACTACAATACACCCACTTGAGGGTTACAGCCCCTACTACATGTCTGTATGCATGGGTCATTGTTGAACCTCCCAATTTTTGGCTGCCCTGACCAAAGGGCTATACTACAATACACCCAGTTCTTCTTAACAGGCCCTCCTGCACGTCTCCATCCAGGGACAAAGAGGAGCCTCACAATTTTTGGCTGCCCTGACCTAAGGGCTATACTACAATACACCCACTTGAGGGTTACAGGCCCTACTACATGTCTGTATGCATGGGTCATTGTTGAACCTCCCAATTTTTGGCTGCCCTGACCAAAGGGCTCTACTACAATACACCCACTTGAGGGTTACAGCCCCTACTACATGTCTGTATGCATGGGTCATTGTTGAACCTCCCAATTTTTGGCTGCCTGACCAAAGGGCTATATTACAATACACCCAGTTCTTCTTAACAGGCCCTCCTGCACGTCTCCATCCAGGGACAAAGAGGAGCCTCACAATTTTTGGCTGCCCTGACCAAAGGGCTATACTACAATACACCCACTTGAGGGTTACAGGCCCTACTACATGTCTGTATGCATGGGTCATTGTTGAACCTCCCAATTTTTGGCTGCCTTGACGAAAGGGCTCTACTACAATACACCCACTTGAGTTACAGCCCCTACTACATGTCTGATGCAGGGTCATTGTTGAACCTCCAATTTTTGGCTGCCCTGACCAAAGGGCTATACTACAATACACCCAGTTCTTTTAACAGGCCCTCCTGCACATCTCCATCAGGGACAAAGAGGAGCCTCACAATTTTTGGCTGCCCTGACCTAAGGGCTATACTACAATACACCCACTTGAGGGTTACAGGCCCTACTACATGTCTGTATGCATGGGTCATTGTTGAACCTCCCAATTTTTGGCTGCCCTGACCAAAGGGCTTTACTACAATACACCCAGTTCTTCTTAACAGGCCCTCCTGCACGTCTCCATCCAGGGACAAAGAGGAGCCTCACAATTTTTGGCTGCCCTGACCTAAGGGCTATACTACAATACACCCACTTGAGGGTTACAGGCCCTACTACATGTCTGTATGCATGGGTCATTGTTGAACCTCCCAATTTTTGGCTGCCCTGACCAAAGGGCTCTACTACAATACACCCACTTGAGGGTTACAGCCCCTACTACATGTCTGTATGCATGGGTCATTGTTGAACCTCCCAATTTTTGGCTGCCCTGACCAAAGGGCTATACTACAATACACCCAGTTCTTGTTTACAGGCCATCCTGCATCTCTGTATCCAGGGGCATTGGTGAACCTCCCAATTTTTGACTGCCCTTGCAAAGGAAGATACTACAATAGACCCAGTTCCTCAAAATGGGCACTTTATTTGTAGACAGGGCTTCATGTACGTCTCTTGTCAGGGTCATCGGAGTGTCGCACAATGTTTTCACGTAAAATCTTTTATGTAATCACAAAAAGTGACATACACCAGCTGTATCTCACTATTGGGTATGTGCCCTTAACATTTCCACCCTAAATATTCATTTTGGTGTCATTTTGGAAGGTTTTCTGGACACTCCGTAAAATTGCTGTGAAACTCGGACAACATTGTTCACATCTGTGACTTTTGAGTGAGAAATGCTTCCAGGGGTCTTCCCCATGGTGTTGCCATGTCATTCCAGCACTCTTCTGAGACTTTTGTGACATTTTTAGGGTTTTTCCAGGCAGCCGGCAGTCATTTCATAAAAATACTCGTGTCTCCCATAGGATAACATTGGGCTCGTTACTCGGGCCGAGTACACGAGTATCTCGGGATGCTCGGCCCGAGCTTCGAGCACCCGAGCATTTTAGTACTCGCTCATCACTAGTAGGGAACCTTTTTCTGCCGAGGACCATTTGGAAATTTCTACAATCCATCAGGGGCCGTACAAAATTATCAACTTAAAATTACCAGGCTATATTTGGTTAAACAATCAGCTTACCCCTACTGTCGTGGGTAGGACTGCTTCTCTTTGGCATAGCTGTAATAATAGGTGATATTGCTCATGTTACTTCCCTGCTTTTCCAGGTTTTCTAGAGCTGTAGACATCACTGGAGAGGCTGGGAGCATATACATCACTAGAAGCTGGGGGATAGAAATCACTGAGGAGCTGGATTTCACAGACAGGCAGTTGGCAAAATGTGTCTGCCAGTTTGAGCACGTCAGTCCCCAGGAATCTGCCCGAAGGCCGCATGCGGCCCTGGGGCCTGAGATTTCCCACCCCTGCACTAGTGGTTACGTCTAGTGTACTCACCAGCCTATGCAGTAGCGAGGGTTGTCTTAGGTGACATGACAGAGGGGGACTAGTCATGTGACAGCGGCAAGAGGAAAGACCTGCTTAGGGCTTTTAGGGTAGGAAGGGACAGACACAGGCCAGTGTCAATACTCACTACTGTTAAAGGGAAGGTGCCATCTAATAAAAAATGTTTTCAACAATTGCAAAAATGTAAAGTATTAATGTTTTGATTTGTTTTTCCAATATTATCATTATTTTAATGGAGTAAAATAAGAAACATAATTTAAAAAGTTTGATATGCTCCACTTTGAAACACTAGGGGGAGCAGCTTCTGAAATTTGGCATGAAAACCTAGTGTACAGCAGGCATGCATTATGACTGCTGAAAATTTTGGCTGGATCTCCTCAATGTGTGTGGTCTACTTCCTCCTCTCCGCTTCTGGGTGTTTAGAAATGGATAAGAGACAATGAAGTTTAGGGTAAGTGCCCACCGGAAGGTTTTGCTGCGTTTGAGATCAGGTTTTGTCTTGGTTTTATGTAAATCTATGCTAATCTAATACTGAGTTTTTGGTTTCCAGCAAAACCTATGTGTTCAGGGAAAAGCTTTCACACACACACAGTTTTTTTTTTCTCTTCAGAAAATGGAAATACCACAGGTGTTTCCACTTTAGCAAAAGTGCAGCAAAGAATTGACATGCTCATTCTTTCTAAAGCGGCCGTCACACGCTACCATTTTAAGCCCAATATCGTTTAAGCGATCTGCTTTTTGATCGCTTAAGCAATATCGTTTGGGCATCGTTGCGTGTAATCAAGCGATTTTACAATGTAAAATCGCTTGATCGTGACATCGCAGATATGAGAGCAGGAGCTCATATCTAGCGATGAACGATGTAGCAATCTGCTTCATCGTGGTGTATGACACCACAATGAACGATCTCCCAGCGGCAGAGCCTATGCTGGGAGATGGTAACTATGGTACACGTCGGGTTACTAAGCGCCGCATGGCGCCTAGTAACCCGATGTGTACCATAGTTACCAGCGATATCGCGGCTCCACATCGCTGGTGAGTCTGTTTGTGTGACATCTCACCAGCGATGTGAGCGATATTGTAAGCGATCGCGCGTGCATGTGATCGCTTACAATATCGTTTAAGATATTGCAGCGTGTGACGGCCGCTTAAAACACAGCAAAACCTGAGATGTTTCCACTTTCTTCACCAAACAAAAACCAGCTAATCCTAGAATCATAGGTTTTGCTGGAAAACAAAAATGCAGCAAATCCTGTGGTGTTTACACTGTCTCCAGAGAACAAAAACCAATGTGTGTGAAAGCTTTTCCCCAATAACATAGGTTTTGCTGGAAACCAAAAACTCAGGATTAGATTAGCATAGGCCATGTTCACACACAATTTGCGTTTTTTTTAGCACTCCTAAAACCACATGCGTTTTTTTAAGAGTGCCAAAAAATGTCCCTTGTGTGTCTGAAAGGATTATAATCCTTTTTGGACTTTGTCATTTTGTCACCAAAAACCCAGGCAAAAATGCTAGCATTAACGCAGGGTGCCTCAATGAGCCTTTTAAAAACGCTAGCGTTAACGCATGCATTAACGCAGGTGCCTTATGTGTCCTGCGTTAACACATGCGTTTCCCATAGGGCCCCATGTTAAAAAAACACATGCGTTTTTGGAAACAACCCCTGATTTTTTTTCCAGCACCCAAAATTCTGCATGCAGCGTTTTTAGGACTGGGGGAAAAAAACGCAAGTGGAGGTGAAAAACGCATGTACACTCAAATGCACCCTGCGTTAACGCACCTGCGTTTTTTTTAACAGCCCAAAAAACGCAGACATGGTCAAAAAAGCTCATGTGTGTGAACAAGGCCATAGATGTACATAAAACCAAGGCAAAACCTGATCTCAAACACAGCAAAACCTTCCTGTGGGCACATACCCTTATGGCGGGTTTACACGTTGCGATATCGGCGTTCAATTTCAATAAAAAGTCACGTGGTTCAATCGTTGGACCCGATATTCTTCCTGCGTTGTATGGTGTGAACGTCCAATACGATGCAGGAATGATGTCAATGCGATATCGGGGATTGAATGAGCGTGCTATTCAATGCTCCGATATTGAATGGAGATTGGAGCCGGATCGTGCTGTGTGACAGCCCAATTCCGATGTGAAGTATAACGTCACCCATTCACTCCCATGTTAAATGGTCGTTCCTGGGTTGAGGGGCGTAGACATCGTACGGGCGTTGGATACAGAAATCGCAATGTGTAAACCTCCGATGCGATGCGGGAGAAACGTGCACTAAATGCGCGCTCCCGCGCCTTTGAATCGTGATATCGGAACGATATTGAAACGTGTAAACCCACCTTTAGGGTCACTCAGCGAGGAGCCATTTTGTTGTAGACACAAAGTGATACCAACACACAACAACATGCAGATTATTAGGCAGCAAAGCCTGATATTAGAGTGTGATCTCTGTGGGCCAAGCCTGGATATACAGTGCAGAGCGGACACTGAGGTCTGATATTAGAGCGTCAGCTCTGCGGCCCATGCCTGGACTGAATATTGTCCTTGTGTTGATACTATTTATTTTGTATATAATGTATTTAAATGTTTCAGTTTTATTTAGCAATTTGTATTATCATTATTAATGCAAACATAAAAGATTGACAGTTATGTCACATGTCATGTTATGGATTAAGCGGCCGTCACACTCATCCATATCGTGAGCGATATTGTTAGCGATCACGTGCACGCGCGATCGCTAACAATATCGTTCACATCGCTGGTGAGATGTCACACAGACAGACTCACCAGCGATGTGGAGCCGCGATATCGCTGGTAACTATGGATAAATGCAGTATAAAACCAGAGAGTGTTGTAGAATGAGCAGGTTACAATGGCACAGTAGAATTATGCTGTAAATGAAGATATACGGTGATGGTGATGATTCATAGCAGGCTATCACATCCAATGCCAAATCTAGTATATCGAAGACGCAGTTTTGGGTGTTGTATTGTTGTCAGGGAACACCAATATAACAATGCAATTTAAATAATAAAAATAACACTCCCCACTGTTGAACTCAGCAAATGTTCCAAGGAATGTTGCAGGCAGAGTTGGTCCAAAGGAGTCCAGGAGCAGACTTTACCATCCAGCAGCGGGCAGTCTGATAAACACAGCTGCCAAAGGGTTAATAAGAGTGCTGAACATCTATGCCAATCCATCACTGCGCATCCAACACCAAGACAACAAGAACTGTCCATCAGAGTAACGCTTGTATTGCTTTCTCAAATTACAGGCACAGCTGCTAGTAGAGGCGTAAACTTGCCAATGAAGGATGAATGCTGACAGGCACCACTGTATGAGAACTCCAGGTCTCTAATTTCAGACACTGTCTATCAGAATAGAATATGATTAAGTACACTGTCATCAGGATATCCAGTTCACTACACAAAGTGTCACATTCCACAGTAGCATCAATGGCAGAATTGTCAGGAAGAATCGCTGGCTAAGATATTAAAACTGCAGCAGATGTTATGATGTGATGGGCACCAATCCTCACACAGTCGCCCCACCAATAAAAATAGAATAAAATAGCGTGTCTCCGAGGACCCCAGCCGAAGGACTCCTCTCAATCGCCAGATGCTGGTGGACAATACGGGAACAAGATATCCAGCGGTCCATTCTCTATTGCGGGCGCAGGTCACAGCTGTGAGGCAAAAACAAGATGGTCGCCGCTGTCATTTTGGCTTTGAAATTTTCTGTCAGAATAGAGTATGATTAAATACACTCTCACTGGGATATCCAGCTCACTACACAAGGTCACACTCCACAGCGGTATGAATGGCAGAATTGTCAGGGAGAACCACCGGTTAATATATTAAAGCTGCAGCAGATGTTGTAATGGTATAATGGTCACCAGTCTTCACACAGCCACCCCACCAGTAAGTGATATTAAGATAGCGTGTCCCTGAGGATCCTCAGCCGAGGAACTCCTCTCAATCGCCAGATGTTAGTGGGTAATACTAGAAAAGGTATCCAGTGGTCCCTTCTCTATTACGGGCTTAGGTCACAGCTGTGAGGTAAAAACAAGATGGCCACTGCTGTCATTTTGTGCTTTTATCTCCCGGTCCCAGATAGTCACTTCAGATGGCGGAGGTTAAATAATATGACACCAGTGTCTTCTAGACCTCAGGGTCCCCTCCAATATGTCAGAGGTAACCCTGGAAGCAATAACTAACCTCCCGTGTAGTGAGAAAAATCAGGGAATAGTCCAACAGCATAAGCCAGTGTGTAGAACCGCAAATGGGATCCAGTGGGCTAAATAAATCAATGAGGTAGATTTTAGGTATCCAAAGGGATCAGGGGAATAACCCAAACGAATTCCAGTCAGAGTGGAGGGATTTTCACCCCAGTAAAGGGGCTAAATCCGTAGTTTTATGGCTGGATGGCAAGAGCCTAAGCTACACACGTCCTCTCTCCATGAGCTCCAAACCTCGCCCCTCTCAAAGCTGTCTGGATTGAAGTATGGAGACTCTGGAGGGGGTACGTTCGCTGCACACAGGTAGATGTCGGCCTGGGAGGTGAGGATGGAGCGGCTTATTCTTATCCAGATGTGGCTGTCTCCACTCTTCATGGCTCTGTTATGTTCGTGGAGCTCCTCTTTGTACCAGACTAATATTCCTCCTGAGCTCTGGCCCTGTTTGACGTTTTTGTTTTTCAGGGCGGAGACAGAGAATTCCCTGTATCCGATGGGGACATAGGATTAATTTATTTGCCTTAGTCCATGTTTCAAGGGGAATCTGTATATTAAAGTTTTTCAGTCTTTGATTAAAGTCTGGGTTGTTTGTCTTAAGGTACCTTTACACGCCGCCACTGCAGGATGGATACCAACCGCTACTTCACGTGCACGAGCACGCCCAAACGGTTACCAACGGGAAACGCACCCTCTTTACACGCCACCACAAGGTGCGCTACGCTACGCTACATTTACAGCTAGCTACATCGCAGGGTGTCTCAAGTAGCCATCTGTAGCTCAGCGTACCAGCTTTACACGCCGCCACCACAGAGTGATCTGGGAGGAACAAAGGCAGGACGTAAAACAAATAGGCGTGCCACAGACCTGTACGCCGCGCCCAAACCACAACCATTGGCCATTGGAGTTGTGATTGGGCACGACGGAAAGGGCGGATGGGCGAGACGTGCCGTACTAGAGATCGTAGTGAAGCACGGAATAAGCGGTTGTGACCTGGCGGAGCATGGCGAATGCCTCGAAATCGATGGTAAAGCGTCACGCTGGAGCGGTGGCCAGTCACATACCCCCGTGTGTATAAAAGTAGCGGTCCTGGGCTATGTGTGCGTAGTAGAAGTGTTTGCCTTGTCACGCACGATCAGCGCTTGTGACAGGGGCGAACCACTTCTGCGGCACCTACTGTACAACACCCACAGAGCGATGCGTACAGCAAGCCTGTGCGTTGTGTACAGACTACTCGATTTCAATGCGGTGTGTGTATACGTGCATCAGTGTGAGAGTTGCGCGCAGACACTCGAGGGACACTTATGCGGCATCTGCAGTTCCATAACGCAGGCCGGTCCGTAACACAAACTTGACCGCTGTGTCCAGCATTATTCATTATCTGTTTACAGAATGCGCACACTATATTAGGATCATGGGCCATTTCTCATTTTGCCTTGCACAAGTTTGTGGGCCGCGTAATTGTACTAATATATGATCGTGCATACGGCGCGTATCTGTAGTGCTGACGGACAGCTCATCCAAGATGGAGGGCTGTGAGGCAAGGGCCAATCGGACCGCACCATCTTCCATCAATGATCGCAGATGGGGCGCGGTAACACGGAGCCTGGGTGACACCTTAGCTACATTGCAGCTACATCGCCGGGTGTCCACAGTTCCCTTCTGTGGGTTCTTTATACGCCGATACAGCTCGCTACAATCGGCTTTGTTGCCATCTGTTTATGGGCAGTGCACGGATACAGATGTATCTGTAGCCGGCTGTGTCGTCCCGTCTTCAGACGCCGCTACTACGGGCGATATTGGCGCGATAAGCTACATTTGTAGCCTGTAGCGTGTTGTATCCATCCTGCAGTGGCGGCGTTTAAAGGTACCTTAAAGGTACCGTTACACACCATGATATCTCCAGCAACTTTGCAAAAAACTCACAGGTTCGGCGATGATGAAACCACATCGCAAGTGCGTTGTGGCGTGTGACAGGACAATTCGACAGCAATAAATCGCTGGTGGCGAGTTGACAGGTTTTACAACACTGCTCTAAAACCAAGCAATATCAACCTCTCGATTTTGCAGGATCGTGCCGTGTGACAGCACGTTAACGATTTGAGCACAACTTCAGGGATCCTGAAATCAATCCCGTAGGCGTGCCTGAGCATGGTGTTTTCCACACCCCGTCGGTGGCGATTGGTGGATACTACTGCATTCCCATTGGTGGCCCATGGCCAAGGTGCCATATTTGATGATCCGTGCATTCTTCACAAAGACTCATCTTCTTCACAAGTGACATGAAAGGCATTCAAACTATGAGCGTCATGGTATTCTGCATCATAATGATACGGCGTGTATGATGTTGCAACGTTCTGACTAAATTAATAACCCTCACATCACACGAGTGTTGAATAGCGAGATAGTAGAAAAGGCAAATGCATGATGTAGTGGCCATCTTGCCAGACAACAGTAACACTGTAAATAGATGCAAGCACAGATAGGGTCTTATCATTTTAAAGAGCTCAGTGGCTTTGAAGCCGTAAGTGTCAATGCTCACCTTGTAAAGTTGTGTGATACACAACCAGTAAAATAAACAAAATGGCGGCTGCTGCTGGACCCACACTTCCACATGCAGCTTGTAAAGTTGTGTGACACACAA
This sequence comes from Allobates femoralis, assembly GCA_033576535.1. Classification (NCBI taxonomy): domain Eukaryota; kingdom Metazoa; phylum Chordata; class Amphibia; order Anura; family Aromobatidae; genus Allobates; species Allobates femoralis. Next base: position 479,365,960 of record JARQOC010000004.1, on the reverse strand, counting down.
CCAGTAAAATAAGCAAAAAGGCGGCTGGTGGACCCACACTTCCACATGCACCTTGTAAAGTTGTGTGACACACAACCAGTATAATAGGCAAAATGGCGGCTGCTGCTGGACCCACACTTCCATGTGCTACCTTGTAAAATTGTGTGACACAAAACCAGTATAATAAGCAAAATGGCGGCTGCTGCTGGACCCACACTTCCACGGGCACCTTATAAAGTTGTGTGACACACAACCAGTATAATAAGCAAAATGGTGGCTGCTGCTGGACCCACACTTCCACGTGCAACATTGTCCCTAGGAATCTCTGGATCTTGCCAGACAAGGTTGACCAATGATAACACTGTTGGGTTGGCCTTCAGAGTGGTAGGGACACGGTGAAACACACTCTGGCATGCCTAGCTCTTCGCTGGCGACAAACAGCACGCCCACATTACTGATGTGGTTGTGCTGTTTGACACGGCGATGTGGAAAGGCAAGATCGCTTCCGGTCTTGTTCAGGCGATTTCCGGAACGCCAGATCACCGAAGGTTGCATGCAACATCGCTACGTGTGACATCTCCAAAGCGATCTTGGGAAAGTGCCAAAAACATGCGAGCTCACGTGAAATCGCGGGCGATATCGCAGCGATGTTGTGGCGTGTAACGGTACCTTTACATCCACAAGCAGAAGTATTCAGGCCCTGGATGTTCCAGCTACTAATGATGAGGGTTGACATGGTGTAGCTGTGTACCTTGTAATGGGCTGCCCTGCATAGGACATCTTGGATTGCTGACTGGTGACCTTGTTGTAGGTAATTGGTCCAGTTGCATGAGTTCCTTGCACACGGAGCTGAGGATGGTCTTTATTTCTGCCAGGTCACTGATGTGCTTCACTCTGTGTAGGGTGGTTGGCGTCTTCCATGATTTGTGTCTTTCATGGGCTTGCTTTGCATAAAGGTATAGGTACCTTACACGCGGCAACCAGGGCCGGCGCCAGCACCCGGCGCCCCCGGGCAAGTGCCGGGGCCCTCCACAGCTCAGGGGGCCCATTCGCCATCAGGGACAAGCAGTCCTGATGGGAAGGGGCCCATTAGTAACAGAAAGCCCTGATGGCGGGGGCCCCGCAGTTGATTGCGGCTCGTGCTGTAGCGATATGCGTCTGTGGCGCCCCGCAACGAGTGCGTCACAGGAGGGTATTGCAGCCATAAATGCAGCCGCAATATTCTCCGACCCAGCAGTCATCTGGTTAACTCAGAGATCCATACTTTGCATGCATCACTTAGCATAGAGGGCCAATCAAGGTCCTGGTGGGCGGAGTGCAAGAGTAGAGTGTAGTAGAAGTTTAGTTTAGTCCAGCCTAGCTAGAGTAGTTCTAGTCTCGGGTCTGGAGAAGTAACAGCAACTTAGAAGACCCCTGCAGACTCCCAGCTCTGCAATCTAGGAGAGGAAGTTGCACAGCCGCTGCAGCCCCCTGGCCATCTTCTACCGGCCATCTCCTCACCAACTACGGGCATCACAGATACGGGTTCCAAAGACTCTCGTGCCCTTATACAGCCGTTTGCTGGTACCGAAGCTGGCAGCAGTTCATCTCTGCTATGCGAACCAGAGGCGTGGAGGAGCAGCTTTCCAGGAGCACCCCACCACCGCCAAATTCCCGTCGTCTCACCAGTGGTGTACTCACCAAGGGACCCAAGGCTCCCCAAAACATCCATCACGTATACTTTGGATAGGGCATTCAAGCAGCCTCCCTGTACCCGATCTGGTATTCCTGGGCGACAACGGCAACTTAGATAGAATGGAGGAACACCGCGGATCTCTGAGGGACACCTATCACTGCTGAGTCCACCCGGGTCTGCTATCTACCCACTGTATGCCATGTATTGCCTGCTGGTTACAGTAAAGACCCGTTACAGAGACTTTCAGTGTCCGTGCTTCCTTATGACTACGTCCGTCCGCACACAAGGTAACCGCAGCTGCCGCACAAACATCTTAAGCAACTCCAGCCTCCGGGGATCACCGCTCAGCCTGTGGGGAGCGTTCCATCTTGCTGCTATCCATCCCCCGGAGGCCCCGCAGCGTCGGTAACCCTTACCGAATCTCTCATAGGTGGCGTCACGACAAATTAACCCATTAATCTGTTCCACTAAGACGTCTTCAACTTTTTGATCTGCACTCAACCGGGCCCCTCTACCGGCAGGCGCGGTCTACCCGTGACAAGGAGGAAGGAGCTACTGCCTGTCTAAACCGGAGTCCAGGCCACGGTGAGTCACGTCCACATGGCTAATTTGCATGCGATTCAAATTAGCCATGTGGAGGCACAAGCAAGGCAGCGGCGCAGGTGGCAGTGTCCAATGATCCTCTGTGCACGCTGCCTGTCATTTCCGGGTTCAGTAGAGCTCAGCTGACAGAGCGTCTGAGCTCCCCCTGACCCGGAAGTGCTGACTCTGCAGAGGTACCGGGTGCAGTGTGAGAAGTTTCTCTCATCACATTGCCGGCATCTGCAGAGTGCACAACACCGCTGAGGAGAGCGAGGGATCCTGGAGCAGGTAAGCGCCAAAGGGCTGAAGAGAGCAGACAGCCTGGGGACACATGGAGGGGGTGGGAGAGCAGTATGAATCGGAGGGGGGCCACATGAGGGGAAAGCATCACAGAAAGGTGCCACAAGGGAGAAGCAGTATTAATAAGGGGGCCTGCATGAGGGGAGAGCATCACAGAAAAGTGCCACAAAGGGGGGAGAAGCAGTATTAATAGGGGGCCACATGAGGGGAGAGCATCACTAAAAAAAAAGTACTACACAGAAGGGAGAAACAGTATTAATGGGGGGGGGCACTTTGGGGGGAGAGCATGGCAAAAAAATAAGCCACAAAGGGGGAGAAGCAGTATGAATTGGGGGGGGGGTACATGGGGGGGAGAAGAATAAATCGGGAGGGTCATATGGGGGGCAGAAGCAGTATGAATCATGGGGGCACATGGGGAGAAGCAGTATGGAAAAGGGGGAACACATATGGGGAAAGCAGTATGAAATGTGGGGGCACATGGAGGGCTAAATATATTACATGGAGGATGTGCTGGGCTGTACATATTATTGGGAGGATATGCCGGGCTATATATATATTACTCAGAGGTTGTGCCTGGCTATATATTTTATTTGGAGGTTGTGCCTGGCTATATATAATATTTGGAGTCTGTGCCTGGCTATATATACTTTTTGGAGGCTGTGCTGGGCTATATATATTTTATTTGGAAGCTACAACTGGACTGGCACAGCCTCCAAATAATATATACAGCCCAGCAGCAGCCTCCAGATAATATATATAGCCCTGCACAGCCTCAATATTATATATACAACCCACCCTGGAGCACCTATATTATATATACACAGTCCGCGGCTTCCATTTTAATATTCATGAATCGTGGTATGTTTTAAAGGGGCCCGCTGAGACTGTTTCGCCCGGTGCCAACAAAAACCTGTAGCCGGCCCTGGCGGCAACTTTTCTAGGAATTTCACTGGCAACTTACTAGTTGCAGTGAAATCATGGAGACATTGTTCCATTTGTACACAGCAACAAGATAGAACAATGTGTCCATGATTTCACTGCAACCAGTAAGTTGCCAGTGAAATTCCTAGAAGAGTTGCCGCGTGTTAGTTGTTGGTGATCTTTCTACCGGTTTTCGGTTAGCATGGGTTCTTAGTCTGGGGACTCTGTTGAATACTATGTCTTTAAGTTCTTTGGCAAAAAGGCTAACTCCTTGGTTATTGATGTTTGTCGTCAAACAGGTAGGTGGTGGTGGTTAATGATGTGATGTTGTGCCAGGGTGATGTCTAGCGTCGTGGTGATCTTGGCTGCTAGCTCTCTGTTGACGTCTTCGGTGATGTGTTTGAGGGAATCATTTCTTGGCAGCAGAGAAGAGAGGATAATTTTACCGCTGGGGAAATTTTGTTGTGTGGTCTTTGCTAGCTGATATAATTGTCCTGCTACCTGCTGGTGTTGTTGCTGGAGATTGTTGGTATGATGATGTGGTTTGGGTTGGTGAAATATGAATCATTAATTACGTTCTTTAACATCTACATCAATGAGCTGGTGGTGGCCCTAGAGTCCTCTTCAGCACCAGGACTAACCCTCCATGACAACCAGGTGAAATTTCTGCTGTATGCCGAGGACCCATGCTGTTATCACCACCGAGAAAGGCCTCCAAGATCATCTGAAAATCCTAGAGACTAAAGAAAACTAATATCATGGAATTCCAGAAAAGAAAGCAGAAACCTTCTGGGCATCCTCCCTTTATGATAGACAACTGTCAGCTTACAAAAACCAACAAGTACACCAACTGGGCCTATAACTCTGCCAATCAGGGATCTTCAAGCAAGCCATAAGGCCCAGTTACACACACACACAGATAATTGTGCAGAGATTGTTCGCAGATCTCTGGTTGCAGTGAAATCATGGACACATTTTGTGGCCGTGTACAATTGGAACAATGTGTCCATGATTTCACTGCAACCAGAGATCAGCCACCAATCTCTGCACAACTATCTGTGTGTGTAACTGGGCCTATAGAGTCACTGAATGACAAGACTTCCAAAGCCTTCAATGCCATCAGAAGACATCTGTACCATTTCATCTCCCTCTGCGTGTCTCTCTCTCTCTCTCTCCCCCGAGTGTCTCTCTCTTTCCCCCTGAGTGTGTCCCATGTCTGTGACTCACCGTAGCCGGGTAGTTCACGACGCAGGCGTCTGCTTCTCTTGTCACGGAACCACGCCTGCGGCTGTGAGGCCCGGTGGTCCAGATCAATACGGGAAATGCCGGAACAGTAGGGGTAGTTTGTCTTCGTGACGCCACCTGCGGGTGTTCTGGTAACTTTACCAGCGCTGCTAAGTCTCCGGGGGATGGTAGGCAGCAAGTTGGGACGCTCCCCACAGGATGAGCGGGAGTCCCCGGAGCCGGGAGCTGCGCAAGATGTTGTGCGGCAGCTGCGATAGGGCTGCTATTAGGCCAGGATTCAGACACAGACACGCCAAAGTCTTTTAAGTACCTTTTACTGGTGGTTTTAAGGTACGCCAGACCGGGTTCGTGAAGTTTAGCAATCCTGGAGATTCACAGCAAGCAGTTGTGTAGGCTTCCTTCTCTCTATACTTCTGGTGCTAAGGTCGGGTGGATGTGGAATCCAGCCGGACCGAACAGTGTGTTCAATAGAACGGATTTCACCTGGTTGTCAGCACTGAGGGCACTGTAAAAGGGGTGATGATAATTCTACCTTCTTCCCTGGGCTCTCGTTGGTAGGTGCGACAGGTGTAACAGGGGCTAGACTCCCTGTGAAGTATGCTGGTTCTCTGCAGTGGCTATGTAGCTTCCACAGCTTTGGTTCCAGTAACCGGTTATTAAGGGAGAGAGTTATGATCACTCTGGTGTCCCTGAGAGGTGCTTCTCCTTTTCCTCTAACCCCAATTGCAAGGGTTTCCTCACTGGCTGGATGACTGGTTGGGCCTAGTATGTGTCTCATTAGGTGGAGATCACACACACCCTGCAGCTCTCCTAGCGTCTGCACACTCTGGTCACAGTTCTGAAGTGACTGCACACTCTGAAGTTTCTCCCTCCAAGACTCTATTTATAGGGGGAACTGGCTCCAAGTGACCAGTGGAGCTCCCCCTAGAGGCTCGGGGTGAAACCAGGTGTTCTAAGTGTTGTAAGTGTTTTTGTTTGTTATTTGTGAGTATTGCTTTGCTGTTAACTCCATTCATGCCCTAAGGATTTCTGTGGTGCCCAACAGGTGCCAGGGTGCCACATTCCCCCTTAGTTAACCTCAGTTCTCCCGGCTGAGCAAAAAGTTAATTTTACAAATTAACACTATACATTTTATAAACAGTTAGTTACAGAGTCTGAAAGAAAAATACAAAAATCACTGAAAAAGGAAGGGAAAAATATGAAAAATATGAAAAACAGTCCATACGGCACTAGTCCATCTGCCGCAGGCTGGAAAAGGTAAAGTTTTGGTCACACAAGTCCCGTGACAATTGTCCAAAGTTTATGAAAAGGGAAAAAGGTAAAGTCCACATATATTTAAACTTTATACATTCCCTACGGGTGTCTCTGCTTGGGAGGCCGGTACTAACCTTCTATACCTTACCAGGCGCTTTCTGTCCCCAACTTAATTTACTTGGGACAGAGCCCAGTTCCTCCACCCTTCTGTACACTACTTTTTACAGGTTTTTGAAAACAGGGTACTATGTACAAACACTTACAGGTAATATACTCCACTACATTCTAAACCCATTCTCCAAGTTTGTTTGGGGGTTGACCTAATGTACTACGTGTGGATCTGCGTAGTGTGGGTGTTTCCAAAGCTGTTGGTGTAGAGTACGAAGAGGTTCTTAATTCTCTATGTCTGCTTTGTGGTAGACCATAGTAAGTACGTAGTCTATCTACTGGACTATCCTCTGTAGGTAGTTGAGTAGGAATCTCTCTTACTGTGGGACTAGCAGGCTGACCGATTACAGAAATCTCAGGTTCCATTATAACAGGCTGCAAATCTTGCACTTGAACTTGTTGGACTTGTTGAATTGGATTTGGTTGCTGATTTTCTACAGGCTGGTAGAAGTGCATAACTGGTATGATGTATGCATCACCGCATTGTGGCCAGTCAGCTGGTAGGTATTCAATGTCTGTAAGGACTAGGTTTTCTTTGGTTTCTTCATCTACAGTTACAGCAGGGTAACTGGTTGCTTGTGGGATTAACTGTGGCGGACATTTCTTTAAATGATCCCTTGAGACAGTTGCAATAGTATTCCCATTATCTTTACTGATAACACAAGTTTTTGAGTTGTCATAGTGTGACGGCATAACGGTGTAGGGTACAGATTCCCAACTGTTATCCAATTTGTTGGTTTTTCTTTTTCTTTTTAGCACTACGTCTCCTGTAGCTAAAGGTTCAGCTGAGGCGTGCTTGTTAAAGTATTTTTCTTGTTGGTTCTGCTGATTTCTAGGTTTCTTTCAACACTTTCTTGTACTTTTCTATGCTGTTCTTGGCGTTGGCTGACCCAGTCTTCATCAGAAGAGTCTTCTGTGGGTTCGATGGTTCCCATCTGTAAATCAATAGGCAATTTACCTGGTCTTGCTCTCATCAAGTAAGCAGGTGTGTAGTTGGTTGAACTGACAGGTATGTGGTTGTAGATGTCCACGAGATCTGGAAGTTTCTCTGGCCATTGATTTCTCTCTTCATCTGGTAAGGTTTTGAGCATGTCAATGACTATGTGGTTCATCTTCTCACATAAACCATTCGTCTGAGGATGATAAGGTGTTGTGCGGATCTTCTTACACCCATATAGCCCTAAGAATTCCTGGAACAGAGCTGATTCGAAGGCTGGCCCTTGGTCAGTTAAGACTTGGTCTGGATACCCATGGGAGCGACAGAGGTAACTCTGGAATGCTTTGGCTGCGACTTCTGCAGTTAAATCCTTAACTGGGACTACTACCAGGAACCTTGAATAGTGGTCAACAATGGTGAGAGCGTAAGTGTACCCGGTTCGACTTGGGGTAAGCTTCACGTGATCGAGAGCAACTATTTCAAGAGGTTTGGTGGTAACAATTGGCTGCAACGGAGCTTTCTGAGTTATGTGGTCTTTCCTTCGAAGGTGACATGGTCCACAGTTTTTACACCACTTGTCAATTGAGCCTCGCATACCGACCCAGTAGAACCGATCCTTCAGGAGTCTCTCCAGCTTCTTCCATCCAAAGTGTCCGGCATCATCATGGTATGCTTCAAGGATCATTAGGACTTCAGTCTTGGGAACTACGATCTGCCAGATTAGTTTGTGGGTTCTTGGATTGAGGTATCTTCTGCACAGTTTACCTTGGTAGACAAACAACCTTCCTTTCTCTTTCCATAGGCGTTTAGCAGTTGGTGAGGCATCAGAGTCCATGTTGGCGTGTTCTTGAGTGATCAGATCTCTTACCAGGCTGACATCTGGATCGTTGGCTTGCACCTCCTTCCAGTCATGGTGAGGTAAAGGGTTCACGGTCCTCTCTACACGTTTCTGGTCTCTCTGATGACACGTTGCTGTACCTGAACGGTGGAAAGCAGGTAGTTCAATCTCTTCCAGGTCATCTATGTCTTCTCCCTCTTCAGGAAGGTTAGGCATTCTGGACAGGGCATCAGCATTGCCGTTCTTGTGACCTGCCCGGTTACTTTACAGTAAATCATAGTTTGAGAGTCTTGCTACCCAACGCTGTTCTAGGGCTCCCAGCTTTGCAGTCTCTAAATGTGTTAGAGGATTGTTGTCTGTGAAAGCTGTGAACGGGGCGGAAGCCAGGTAATGCTTGAAACGCTCTGTGGGACGGAGCTTTCTGCTGGCGTAGGCTATCACCTTCTCCTTGCCCTGCTGGCGTTGAGCTAGGACTGCTCCTAGCTCTTCATTGCTTGCATCAGTGTACAATAAAAACGGGAGATTGTAATCAGGGTAGGTCAGGATTTCTTCTCTATGAGAGCGTCTTTCAGCTTCTGGAAGGATTGCTCCTGTTCTGGGCCCCAGTGGAACGGGGGTCCCCTGATTTTGCCGTTTTTGGATTGACCTGCTAAGAGATCTTGCATAGGTGCTGCTATCTTGGTATAGCCTTTGATGAAGCGTCGGTAGTACCCGACCAGTCCTAGAAATTGACGTACCTCTTTGTGAGAAGTGGGTGCTGGCCAGTCCTTGATGACGGTGACTTTATCCGGATCCGGTGCTACGCCTTCAGCACTAACCACATGTCCTAGGTATTGGACCTTGGGTTTCAGCAGGTGGCACTTGGACGGTTTCAGTTTCATCCCGTACTTGGACAGTGACTCGAACACTTCACTCAGGTGCTGGAGGTGATCTTCATAGGTCTGAGAGTATACAATGACATCATCAAGGTATAACAGGACAGTCTCAAAGTTTTTGTGGCCCAAACAACACTCCATTAGTCTCTGAAATGTTCCTGGGGCATTGCACAACCCGAATGGCATACTGTTGAACTCGCATAAGCCCATAGGAGTAGTGAAGGCTGTTTTCTCACGATCCTCCTCTGCAACGGCAACCTGCCAGTACCCACTAGTAAGATCTAATGTGGAGAAGTAGTTGGCAGATTTGAGTGCAGCTAGTGACTCTTCTATGCGTGGTAATGGGTATGCATCCTTGTGTGTGACTTTGTTGATTTGCCAATAGTCTACGCACATCCTCATACTACCATCTTTCTTTTTGACCAGGACTAGTGGTGCTGCCCAGGGACTACAGCTATCCCTAATGACTCCTGCATTTTTCATGTCCTGAAGCATCTCTTTGGCTTTTTGGTAGTGTGTGGGTGGTATAGGCCTGTACCTTTCTTTGATAGGTGCATGGTTACCTGTGGGGATATGGTGTTGTACCCCTTTAATCCTCCCAAAGTCAAGTGGGTGTTTGCTGAACACTTGCTCATACTCCCGAACTACCCGGTATACTCCATTATTCTGGTGGGAGGGTGTATTGTCAGTACCCACACTGAGTTCTTGACACCATTTCTCTAACTGATCTTTGGAGTGAGGGGGTTCATCAGTGACTGTTTGGTTTGAGGATTTTACATTAATTACAGCATCATCTTTTACCTGGTACAATTTTGCGACAGTTGCATATCTTGGCAGTCTGACTTCGTCATCACCATAATTTAGAATGCGTACGGGGACTCTCCCTTTTCTCACATCGACCAACCCTCTGGCTGTCAAGAGCGTAGGACTACTATCAGACATTACAGGTTCTACTACAGCTTGGTAGTCCTGCCCTCTGAGGCCTATGGCTGCTCGACACCAGATCATCATTTCACTTCTGGGTGGTACCACAATTGGAATGGGATCTGTAACCCGCACTCTGCCAATTTCACCATTAGACAATGTTACCTGTTGTTGATAAACCAGAGCTCGGATCTGCTTTTGGATGGCTCTCCTCTCTCTGGGTCTACCAGCTTCAACACTCTGTTGGAGTAAAAACAACACTTCATCGATGCATTTAACCATAACATTTGTACCCAGTATTACATAGGGATCTTTGTTGGTAGGTTTATCCTGCACTATTAAGATACCCTGGTTCTTCAGCTGCACTCTTCCCACCTTTACTGTAGCTTCCCATTGTCCCTCTATTGTAACTAGCAAACCATTAGTTGCCTGAAGGTTCATATCGGGATTTGGGGGTTCTAGCTTAAAATCAGGCCAGAACTGCTTGTAAAGGGTACTAGGGATGGAGGTCACCTGGGATCCAGTGTCTATCAAGGCGGATATAGCGATGCCATCGATGACGATTGGTAAGTATGGACAGTCTCCAACATACTTGTATTCCCAGCTGGACGTTGGGCCTTGACAGTCTACTCCTGGGGTTGGCCCTTCTCGCCCAGGGGTTGCCCATTTAAAGGACGGCACTGTTGAACACGTCCTCCTAAGTCGTTCTGCTGACTGTTGCGGCGTCTGTCAGGACTGCGGCGGTCTGCAGGTTTTCCTCGCGGCGGCTGTGTCTTTCTCCTCATCCACGGGACGTCATCAGGGCTGTCGGCGAGTTGAATCTTGTCCGATGACCTTGCATCTGTCTTGGGTCTTCTCCCAGTTTGTAGCTTGGCCACGTCTTTCATCAGCTGTTCAACATTAGCACACAGTTGTTCAAACGGTCAGGTGTTACAGTCTGTGCACTGTAAAGAGGAATTACAATCTCGGTTTTCTAACAAGCAATGGTCCAACTTCTGTGAAAAGATGCATAAGAAACTAATCCCTATTCAGAATGACATTAAACAGAGAAAAAGGGACAAATTTGTAAGGGATAAAAAGGACTATGACACAGGCCACATTTTCAACTGGGTGAAGCAAAATACTGCTTTTGAAGGCAGGAGAAAACGTATGTATGTGAGGAGAAACACCACAAATAAGAATTCTGATTCAAAGAAGAAAAGTAAGAACAAGAAAGGATTCTGGACCACTGATTCGGACTCTAGTGGTTCTGAGGCCGTGGCCGGTCGTTCTATACCATCAGGACACACTTGCATGGATGATCGTAACCCTACCCCGGTGGTCCCTTTAGGAGGAAGACTAGGAGGGGGAGGGGGAGGAGGAGGGGAGTGGGTAACCCAGGGCAAGAAGAGAAAACAGGTGTCATGGAATTAACCCCCTCAGTGCCCTCTGATAATACGACTGTGATCAACCTGACTGATAAATCTCTGTCTGTACATTTGATATCTGCCCTTAAAAAGGGTCTTAATTACTGCATTCCTGAGAGTTTTAATTTTGTTGATTTTAGGGTAGATCTGTATGAGTCAACCAGGAAATTACATCTGTATAAGCATTTTGAAAGCCAGAAAGAATTAGGTGGAAAAGAAAAAAACTGTAAATCTAATAAAATTGGACCTTTGGGGTTCAACCCCCTCAAGTCCAATCTGAACGAAATTGAAAATGACGCAAGGACGTTGGTGAGTATCACTAGTAAAAACACAGTGGAGGCTCCCATAGTCTCAAAAACAAATGAGGGACCCTTCACGGGAGGTCTGAAGTCAACCTTCTTCCCCCCTACTGTCCAGGGTAATGTGATTGATCTATTTCAGGATCAGGTGGCCAGGGAGGTTGAATCATTGATTTATTCTGAGACCGCAAAAAATCTATCTAAAAAGGAATGGGAAGCTCTCAAAGAATTGAGAACATGGGAGGACGTTATAGTCCGAAAGGCAGATAAAGGGGGTAATGTAGTCTTGTTGAAAAAAACTGAGTATGTAGCAGAAGCATATAGACAGTTGGCTGATGAGGTTACTTATCAACCCCTCACATTCGATCCTACACCAAGGACCAAAATAAAATTAAGATCTATGCTAAGCAGAGCAATTTGCTCGGGTGCGTTGACTGCAAAAGAAGCCGAGAAGGTGTTCCCTGAGTTTCCGTGTAAAGCTCACTGGTACTACCTGCCAAAAATCCACAAATCATTGGACGCACCGCCAGGTCGACCGATCGTGTCAGGAGTAGGTTCAATTACTGAACCACTCTCACGATGGCTCGACTGGCAGTTGCGTCCTCTGATGAAGGAAATCCCCTCTTATTTAAGAGACACTAGCGCTTTTATAGAGCTACTGGGAGGTATGGATTGGCAGGTTGGATTTAAATTGGCGTCAATCGACGTGGATAATCTATATACCAGGATTCCACAGAAACTCGCCATTGATGCAGTGAGGGAAACTTTGAAGGCTACTGATAAACCCAAGGAATTGCAGGACTTCATTCTGGAAGCCCTGGAGTTTGTATTAACTAACAACTCTTTCAAGTTTGGGAACCAGTGGTTTACCCAGCGCGTTGGGACCGCGATGGGTACACCAGTGGCCTGCACCCTGGCAAATATTTTTCTGGGCTTTTTTGAAAATAAATATATCTATTCATCACAAAATCCGTACCTAAAATTTATTAAAACCTATTATCGGTACGTGGATGATGGTTTCTTGGTGTGGGATGGCGGAGAGGAGGTATTCTTGGAGTTTGTTAATACTTGAACAGTGAAATGAGATGAACATGAAATTCTCCTCAGTGCTAGGCGGAGATGTTCTGGAGTTTCTGGACGTGAAAGTTACGATCAGAGATGGAAGGATCATCACTGAAAATTATCGGAAAAAAACGGCTACTAACTCCGTACTCCATTATGAGAGTAATCACCCCTTTCACGTTAAAAAAGCTTTGCCATTCAATCAGGTAATGCGTTTGAGAAGAAATAATAACGAAGATGATAGATATAGAGAACAGGTCCAGGAGTTAAAGAAACGTCTTAGAGAGAGAGCGTACCCTGATGATTTGGTAGAGGAGGCCGTGGTAAAGGTTGATGATATCTGGAAGGAGGGTTGGAGAAAGACCGTAGGGAGTAAAAAAGAAAGAAAAAAGGAGAAGAGGTTCATATTCAACTTCAAATTTGGACCTATGGATAGGGCTATAAAAACGGCCATATCTAGAAACTGGTACATGATAGAAAGCGATAAACATCTTAAGGAGGTCGCTTTGAGAAAACCCCTGGTTACGCATAGACGATGCAGAAATATTGATGATATGATAGTACGGAGACGGTTTACTGCAGAAAAAACTTGGTTAGAGAGAGGCTGTCCAGTAGGAAATTTTAAATGTGGGAATTGCTCCGTTTGCGACAAACACGTTACGACCAATCCGGTGCAGATAGGGCATATTATGCATAACGTGAAAGAATTTATTTCTTGCAAAACCAAATTTGTGGTGTATGCCGTGGTCTGTGATTGTGGTCGCTTCTATGTTGGAAAAACGATACGTTGCCTTTACATACGCTTTAAAGAGCACGTTAGGTCAATAACTACAGGAGTTGGTTCCCCCCGGTTGATAGAGCATGTCAGGGCTGAGCATGGAGGGGATTCCTCTGTATTAAGATTCTTCGGCTTGGAAAGGGTAATGTTACCACCATCTGGGGGTAACCTACATAAAATGTTGTTGCAGAATGAGGCAGCGTGGATAATAAAATTGAGGGCGCAGAGCCAGGCTGGACTTAATGATAAGAACGATCTTGCTGTATTTTTGTAAGGTTCAGTTATGGGTAATTGGATTTGGGTAATGAGGTACTGTGGATTTAGGTTAGTGAATACTTGAATCTGCAAGGGGCACAACTCTGTATACTGATCTGATAAGTAATTTCATGGTTCTCTATGCTTGGATAGCTGTGAAGGTCTTGTGCTCAGTCCCTTATGTTTGATGAGAACTCTCTGTTTGGATGACTGTGAAGGTCTTGTGCTCAGTCCCCTATGTTTAATGAGAACTTAACAGGTTCACCCCTGGTTAGAAATGGGGAAATGTAAATATAGAGGATCCCCTAAGCTAGCCCGAGGGTATCAGTATAGTGATCCCGATGAATAGGTATTAAACTTATTATCAGGAAAGAGAAGAGGGTAAGTCGAGTAGTGTACTGGCCTATGACTGGAAAAAATATTTTTAACCTGTGGTTGTGAGTAAAAAGGTTTTTATTGTATATATTGTAAGCACATAGTACTGTACTGTATGTATGTAATGCACTTTGATCACTTAATTGCACTGTCACTTTAAGAGCTGTTTTGGTTTCAGCTCCATAATCTTAACTTCACACATGTTCACTAATTAAGTTTGTGACGTCATCAGTGGGGGTGTATAAGTTGCCTAGTGCAACAATACACTCTGAGGACTAACCTGCTGAAGCGCCTTATACGGCGCGAAACGTCGTGCCCCCCGTCCTCCCACCCGCATGCCACCACCTGCTGTGTGCACTGAAGCACAATAAAGAACCGCTGTTTATAGAAGCTCTGAGTGCGACTTCTTTTTCTTCTCCTATAATACAAAACAGTCTGTGCACTGGACTGAATCGCAGGGATTGGAGATGCTGCTGCCGGCACGAAAGGGGTGTCAGTATACTGCTGCTGCTGTGAAGTGGGATCAGGTACTTCAGCGAGCCGTTGTCCCCAAACTGTTAAGTCTCTCAAGGTATCAAACTCTGCGCCAGGATTCTGTATGGACCACCAGCTTGCTTGCTTTCTATCCTCAGATAGTCTAAGGCCCACAATAAATTGTCCAATTAACGCTTTGTTTTCATCTCTGACACCATCAGGATCACAATCGCAGTGAATAATCTAGGACACTTCTTGTGCCCCTTGTTTACAATGGTAGAATGATAGTCTTAATTCAGCTTCGGTATGGCATTCAAAAACCCGGGTTAATTTAGCGAATATCTGCTCCACAGATTCCTGAGTTTCTACAGGCCAGCTGCGGCTCTGCAGCTCGGCTGCGCCTGTTAACTGTCCCATAACAACTGAAGCTCTCTGCTTACTGGTCATAGGGTACATGTCCAGCGTCTGGCATATCTTCCTCTGGAAGTTCTCCAAGATGCTGGGTACACCGCTGTACTTAGGTAACCAGGTCGCACTCGGAACGTAAGGCAGAGATAACGGCATAATCGGAGCAGGTTGCGGTGGCATACCGCCGGCTTGTTGCTGTCCATCAAGAGGTATGTTTTGAGGTGTTGCTTGGTTTAGCGGGGGTACCGCGTTGTTGGGAGCCGGGTTACTCATGGTCGCTCCCCCTTAGTTAAGCGTAGCCTTTCCCTCGGTTTCAAACGGAAGTGTCGGCCTCGCGGTGAGGAGTGAGGCACCACGGGAGTTTCCGGTTCCTGCTGTGTACAGGGGAAGTCGTCAGAGCGTGGGGGCAGGGTCAATTTTCGCGCCCTCTGCACAGTCACGCCCCTTCTTTTCCCGCCTTCCGCGCAGCAATGGCGGACCAACTTTACAGTTCGATATTTACCGTCAATAAATAGCACACAATACCCGTGATAACGGGCCTGCTCGTATCCTGTTCGTGACATTAAATTCTGACTCACCGTAGCCGGGTAGTTCACGTCGCAGGCGTCTGCTTCTCTTGTCACGGAACCGCGCCTGCGGCTGTGAGGCCCGGTGGTCCAGATCAATAGGGGAAATGGCGGAACAGTAGGGGTAGTTTGTCTTCGTGACGCCACCTACGGGTGTTCTGGTAACTTTACCAGCTCTGCTAAGTCTCCGGGGGATGGTAGGCAGCAAGTTGGGACGCTCCCCACAGGAGCCGGGAGCTGCGCAAGATGTTGTGCGGCAGCTGCGATAGGGCTGCTATTAGGCCAGGATTCAGACACAGACATGCCAAAGTCTTTTAAGTACCTTTTACTGGTGGTTTTCAGGTACGCCAGACCGGGTTCGTGAAGTTTAGCAATCCTGGAGATTCACAGCAAGCAGTTGTGTAGGCTTCCTTCTCTCTATACTTCTGGTGCTAAGGTCGGGTGGATGTGGAATCCAGCCGGACCGGGCAGTGTGTTCAATAGAACGGATTTCACCTGGTTGTCAGCACTGAGGGCACTGTAAAAGGGGTGATGATAATTCTACCTTCTTCCCTGGGCTCTCGATGGTAGGTGCGACAGGTGGAACAGGGGCTAGACTCCCTGTGAAGTATGCTGGTTCTCTGCAGTGGCTATGTAGCTTCCACAGCTTCGGTTCCAGTAACCGGTTATTAAGGGAGAGAGTTATGATCACTCTGGTGTCCCTGAGAGGTGCTTCTCCTTTTCCGCTAGCCCCAATTGCAAGGGTTTCCTCACTGACTGGAAGACTGGTTGGGCCTAGTGTGTGTCTCATTAGGTGGAGATCACACACACCCTGCAGCTCTCCTAGCGTCTGCACACTCTGGTCACAGGTCTGAAGTGACTGCACAATCTGACGTTTCTCCCTCCAAGACTCTATTTATAGGGGGAACTGGCTCAAAGTGACCAGTGGAGCTCCCCCTAGAGGCTCGGGGTGAAACCAGGTGTTCTAAGTGGTGTAAGTGTTTTTGTTTGTTATTTGTGAGTATTGCTTTGCTGTTAACTCCATTCATGCCCTAAGGATTTCTGTGGTGCCCAACAGGTGCCAGGGTGCCACATCTGCCCTCCCCCTGTATGTCTCTTCCCTCATGCCTGTCTCTTTCCCCCCATGTGTGTCTCTTCTTATGTTCGCTCTCCCCCAGCATGTCTCTCTCTCTCCCCCAGTGTGTTCAGAGCACAGTGTGTGATCACACTCCTGTGCTCTGATCACTGCAGGCTGGCGGGGAGCAGTGATAGCATCTCTGATCACCGCTTCCCACCGATACTTACCTTACCCTGGACCTCCGACGCCCCCTTTGCTCCTCTCTCCAAGCCGCATCCCGCTGAGCCGAGTGGTTACAGGGGAAAGTGTGGAGCTCACAGCAGATGTTGTGGGCTCCACAAAGATGGCGCCGCTCTCCTCCTCTGCTGTGATCTGGACAGCCCAATCCAATGATAAATATAGGGTCGACGGTCAACTGCTGTTCCCTATGCCCAGGGATGCCGTAATTGCAGAACTGTAAGTGTCATACACCGCCTCTTACATTCCTGCAAAGCAAATTGGCAGCCCCCAGTGGCTGCAAAAATAATTAATAATAAAAAATATTAAAGTTAAAAAATTTTATTTTCAAGTAAAATAATTGTTTAAATAAGCACCTTCCCTTTAAGGCCTTCCTTCCCTTTACCATCCCACTGTCAATTTGTATATGCAAATTGTCACTTTAGAGAGGAAGTGAAAAAGTCTAATGCCACCCAATAAAGGTAGCAATCCTAAAAGTCATAATTCACTCTTTAACAAGCCTTTTAATATGACTAAAGGTACCGTTACACGTCTCAATGTTGACATGATATCACCTGCGATCTCATGGGTGGGGAGGACGTTAGGACATCATTTAGAGATAGTTGGTGAGATGTCACACGTGTAGATATCGTGCAAAGTCGTGAACGATATCGTTATCAGCTGTGTCAGACTGAACGATGCAGCAGGATGGCTGATCGTGGATCGTCTGATTTGAGAACATGTTCTCAAATCTGCGATCAATGAGCCAACGATTTTTCGTAACCATATCTCAGAGTCACACGCAACGAGGTACTAACGATGTCGCTTGAACGACTCCAAAACCGTGACATTTAAGCAATATCGTTCACGGTCTCGTACCATGTAACGGTACTTTTAGGATTTGTGGCAGATCGGAACCCCAAACTTCAGACGCTGCGTTTCGGGGTGACTGCCCCTCATCAGTGCAGTGTGTGGAAATTCTGATCTAGCTGTATGAGAGGCTAAGACTAGGTTTGGGGGAACAGCTATTCTCCTTGTAGAAAGTATTCTGCCAGCCGGCAGTGAGGAGCCTTAAAACCACAATGCTCCTCTGGGGAATTGCATATGCAAATTGTCACTTCAGTGAGGAAGTGAAAAAGTCTTATGCCACCTTATAAAGGTAGGAATCCTAAAAGTCATAAATGACTTTTAGGATTGCTACCTTTATTAGGTGGCATAAAGGTACCTTTACACGCCGCCACTGCGGGGTAGCAACTGCCAGGCAATCGGGATTTTTGTCACAGTTGCCTTGAAATTGCTATGAAGTTGCGGCGTGTAATTTGGGAAAGTGATCGGGTTTCTCTCAGTTGCTCCGGGTAGCGGTTTCTGAGCTGTGTTCTAAAATCTGAGGAAATGCAAAGGGTAAATTGCCATGGTAGTGGCATGTAAACGGGCCATAGGGATGGAATTTGCGTCATCTAGTGATTTCCCAGAGGCGTGCCACAGCGTGATGGATACCGCACCCCATCAGCGATGATTGGTGGGGGCTACTGTGTTACATTGGCTGTCCCTTCACAGGGCGCCATCTTGGATGAGCTGTCACTTCAGCACTAGATGCATCTGACCCGACTGAACAATCCACTACATAAGTGCAATGAAGCGGCCACTGAATTGCGCGGCCAAATGTACTGTGCTTGTTCAGATGATGTACTGTGCACATTCCCGTGCCACACGACAGTGAATAAATTGGCCTACACAGCGCACATGGCTGGCAGACATAACGCACTGCAGTGTGTGAATTTTGGGGACGCTGATGTGTTAATTGTGCGTCTCTTCTTTCTCAGACGACGACTTTGTTAGTTAACAATGTTGTCTAGCGCCACAAGTGGGCGTGGAGACATCATGATGTTTCTTTCACTTTCACTCTGCCTGCAAGGTGCCTGGTCCGCCCCTGCACATAGCAGCAGAGTCATGGCCGCCGCACAGCGCGCAGCAACATAGGGTCTGGCGGAGCTATTGGTCCTCATAGATCTGTGTGACCGCCAGGATTACTGGTGTCACCATCACCACTGGCAGCCACAGCTGCGCAAACGCAGCATCCTGAGGCAGATTCAGCGGGCCCTGCTCCACAAACTGGGGGTGGAGAGGACCTGCAAACGGATCCAAAAGAAAATAGTGGATCTGAAACATAAGAGCCCAGGCCGCATTGTGGAGATCCGTGCGAGGATAGCCAGGCTGCGTGGTGAGTATGTTTTGATGACAAACACACACCTTCACACGTACATGTACCAAACAACACACAAATGTATGTTTATTGGCCCACAGAAGAAAATGTGTATTTGGCCACCATGGTGATGTGTGAACAATGTGCATTGCCTTGTTGCTTACACATAAACATGAAGATGTAGTAACCAGTCATTTGGCCCACAAATAAGCGGCAAAAGTAGGAATGGGGCACCAGTGTGAACAACAGTCTCAAGCAATCCCCGCAGATGCAGCTGGTCACAATAAATCGCGGTGCCAGTCCAAAGACGCAGACGGCACAATTCAGATAGAAAAGACTGCACTCACCGGTCAGCGTTGCACTTTTATTCAGGTTTGCTGGTTACATGTTGCAGGGAGGGGGAAAGACAGAGGTGACGACGGCACCGTTTCGCGCTCCTTGCGCTTCAACGCAACTGTTAGTGACCTGTTGAAGCACAAGGAGCGCAAAAGCAAACCTGAAGAAAAGTGCAATGCTGACCAGTGAGTGCCGTCTTTTCTATCTGAATTTGGCCCACAAATGTGGACGCCTATGCTCAGCCTTGACCTAACTATATTAGCCCTAAAGGTGTGCCAGAGTGTAAATCTGACAACTATATATCTGTGCCATGTTCAACACACACATGATACCCTGTCCCACATATGTGTGACCTGACACACGAACAATGTAGCCACACAATGATGTCACAACTGTACACTCACTACTACATGTACACTATGTGTAGGCAGCTATGGTGCAAACACTAGCAGCTTACTGGCACATCTAAACTTACAAACACAACCACCTCCCATGTCAAGGCAGGTTTTGCGAGAAACAAACATATTTTGCCACTGTAGTTGGACTCCTGTCACAAGCCATAGTGGGCCCTGCCCACAGTACATACCTACAAGGTCATGCTTGCACCCAATCTGTCCTGCTGGAACTACATATTACAACACAAAGAGGTTCTACTCCCTATGTTGTTGTCCTTTGTTCCCAAAGCTGTATCATCCTGTTTTTCTATACAGATGATGATGATTTCGGCTCGGGAGAGGAGCCCCAGGCCCCACCCGCACCTGGGCAACCTACACCACCGGTCACAGAGGGCCCAGGAAAATCCTCCCCACTGGGGACTCTACCATACCCAGGGCCAGAGGGTGACCACATGACCTCACCCGCAGTGGCAGAAGATTTCCCTCCATCAAGCCCAGGCCCCCTTGTGCCACACAGCCCCATCCTGTGGCCACACACCCCCAGCCCAGGAGTAACACCACCACCCAGTGTGTCGAGCTCTGTGGCGAGCCCTGGGGTGGCCATGTCCCCACACCCTCCAATGGAGCCTCCCTTTTTGGCTATGGTGGTAATTGTTGTTGTTGCAGCATACGGCCTTTACGCTGTAAGTAGTCTTATGTTCTGTGGACATCAGTATTTGCTTCTTGTGCCAGGTTATTTTGTAATTATTTTGTGCAGACGGAGAACGTGCACGGGCCGCTAGATAGACTCTGAGCCCATCTCCATCACCTCCTCATGGGAACTATGAAGGGGAGGAAGAGCGTAAGTACTATCATTTAGTGCGAGTCCAATAACCATCGCTAGGTACTGTATTAAACTAATGTGTGGCTACTTCACCCTACATGTGTCCCTACTATTCAGGAGGTCTTGGTGGCACACCAGGAGGTGGCCCAAATGATGGAGAGAGCACACCAATGCGGGCAGCAACATCTGGCCCGGTTGGGTGCCATGCTTGCCGCCCTCCAGTGAGCACATGGCGGCATGGGCTTACACCCATCCCCAGGATGAGTAATGGGCTAACATGCCCATACATAGTTATGTACATGTTGGACTTTGGTTTAACCCTGTTGCCCTGTTGGCAATTTTTCTTTTTTAAGGCCCCGTTGGCCTCTTTTCTTATAGTGTCCCACATTGGGACCGTGGGGATGTGTTTTGCCTACTCCTAAACAAACCCAGCATTGTGTTGTGTTTGGCCACTATGTGGCACACATGGTGTTGATGAATAAACGTTTTTGGTTAAAATCCTGTGTGGTCCTTGCTGAAAACACACATACCTTTGGCTGACACAATAAAAATTGGCCTAACAGTCAGAGCCACATTTTGATTTCTGCTTGATGTTGGTACATATTTAACCAGTCCACACAGTGTCCCCTCACTCCCACCATTGGCCACAATGTGGGCTGAATGTATCCAATATGTTGCACACATCCAGCCACCCACTCCACACACTTGTGTAGGTAACACAGATAAGGACATATAACAAGTCAACTTAATTTTATTTGTATTTCTTTCGAACATTTTGAGAAACATACTTAAAAAAGGGCAAGTCTGCCATAATTGGGGGCAAAAACAATACCAAATTAATTAAAAAAAAAAAAAAAAGGGTCTAGCCAGTCCATAAAGGCAACATAGTGCATTGGCTAGTAGTGTCCGCTCTGTTCATCATCCTCTGCTGGATCCGACAATGGCGCCTCCCCCACCCCCTCACAGTAGACCCACTCTCCATGAGAGGGTGCTGCTGTTCTTCTGGTAGATCTTCTTGGGGTGGTGTAGTATCCGGAGGTTAGGTCCTACTCACCCTGCGTTGGGCGGGCGCAGTGGGCCACGGGGTGGTCTTCTGTGGGACGACCATCATGACCCCCCATCGCAGGGACCCATCTATGCCTGCCTCCAGGACACGAAACATGGCCCGCTCTGCGATGTTTCGCTGCTCAGGCTCATCCGGGCCAGCATTTCGCTGGCGATGTACCCAAAACCAGAGCCGTTTGTCCTCTCTCGGTCGAGAAGGACCTGTTTTGCCCAGGTACCCAGCTCCGTATTAGGTGGGGCAGGTGGTCTTCGACGACGAATCACTGAACCGGCCCCCCACCACTGGTCCCAGGCACTGGCTCTCCCGCTGATGTTGAAGGGAGAGCCTCGCCAGCTGCTGACTCCTCTTCACTGGAGCCAGGCTCCAGAGGGGCCTGCAGATGAAAGAAGAAAAAAAAACATCAAAACCATGAAGCAATATAATTGATGTCAATCCCCAAAAACAATACACCATGAAGCCAACCACACAAAAGGCCATGTCCCAAAGCATGGAAACAAAGAACAGGATATAGCTTCAAATGGACAACAAGTGCACTAGTGACGTATACTCATCAGCTCCAGCAAACAATCTAGGAAAAAAATAGCACATAAAAAAAACCCACACTATAAAAAGAAGGGCATGTGCCCACAGGAGCTTTTAGCTGCCCTTTACCAGCTGCTAGGCCATGCTGCACAGCCTTACCTTTTCCCTAAGTATGGTAACTTGTTAGTGCATTAAACCTACAGTCAATGGGCTAAAGGCTGGATAAATGCATGTCGAACATAGGTGTCTTAAACCAAAATACCCCAACACTAAAATAATGGTTTAAAAACACAATGTACCACCCCCAAAGATAAAACACACGTAGCTAGTGTAGTGTGAAGGACTGTCTGATCCTCCGGTTACGGTGGGTCCCGGAATGTTAGAAAACCCGTCTGTGGCCACATACCCAAAAAGAGGTGGGACACTCATAAGGTGTACGAAAAGATGAAAGGCCTGCGCACCGCGTTCCACGCGAGCCCTTTGGCCCAGGGTGAAGGTGAGGAGGTCATAATACCACAAAGAGGGCTTTTGGACCTCCTCACCTCCGCCCCGGACCGTGCCTCTGTGTATTTTTTATGGGCCCGCTGGAACGCGGTGCGCAGGCCTTTGATCTTTTCGTACACCTTATGAGTGTCCCACCTCTTGTGGGGCTGGAGGCGTTGGGCCAGCTCCACAAGAGTCTTGTATGCTGTACCTCGCGCTGCTGTGTCGTGGTACTCAGGCAGCGCCGTCCGCCACAGGCATTCGTGCTCCTGATACAAGGAAAGGAGTTGGGTCACAAACTCCGGATAACCATCCATCTGTGAACAATTAGAACTTATGAACACTCATGTCCAACACATGGGCAGCATACAACACACAATACTGTGTATCTACATCCCCTCTGGTTGCACGGAAATAACATGTGTGGATCATGTATGTTGGCATGTGGGCCACCCTTGCTGAAGGAGAAAACAATAAGCTGTGATGTTAATTTATGTATAGATATGTGAAAAATAGAATGAGCAAAATATAGTCATGATGGGTCATGATCATTGGAAAAAAAACACCTCCTACACTGAAGTAGCACACCACTACAACGTTCTGCATTGCACAAATATATGGCTACATAACTATTTAACAATGTGTAGTGCAGATAAGTTTGAATGTTAAACACTATTATCAACACACTAAATACACTTGGACATGCCGCGCCCTGAATTGACTTACAAGGCGCTTAAGCAGCATGTAGCAACAGCGTCACATAAATACCATTAGCACGCAAATAAGAAATCCATGTGAGTACACTTACCGTCGTTCCAACAGAGAAATGTAGCGTTGACACCACTAGCTCAATGCACATTCCCGTCTGGAGAGGGGCTAGCCGACAACAGGGGATATTTATCCTGACATTGACCAATCATCAGACACCAATTAGGCACATTGCTTTGCCACACCTGCGAACACCCATGCTCCTGCTGATTACGTGACGCCACAGCGTTGTGATTGGTTAAATCACAGATAAAATGAGCTCACGCCGGAAGGCCGACACGCTTGCTGACCAGAGTCATTAAGTACGTATTTGTGGGCAAACATGGATGTAGAAGCATTTGGAAACAGCAAAATTGCATTTGGTAACGCAATAGTGTACTGTATGTGACGTCCATGTGTTGTCAGGTTCGAGAAACAAATATTTTGACTAACACTATTGTCTGTTCTCAAATGCATGTTGTTCAACTACATTGGCACATTGTAGATTTTGAAGTAATGTGTTTGTTTCCATTTGCCATACAGGATCATGGCTGCAGGATGGTTTAGTGTTTGTTTGCAGAGATGGACAATTTAGCGGACATATCATAGTGTTTGGGCCAAACATACACTGGCATCCACATGGCTAGGATCAGGCAAGGATTGAGGCTTGTGCCAGCACCTAATGTGTAGATGTGGAGATCCCCCCTTGCAAACACATCTGGCCCTTCACCACTACATGATGAGTCATGTAAACTCTTCTTCGTGGCATCTGAGATGACTCACCCACAAAGGCTGTGGTACGTTTTTACTTACAGAGTGTAGAAGTGTAAAGATATGGTATACTACATTATTTTACTGACATGTATAGAGCTGCTTTGTGGTGACACATGTACATTTGTTTAATAAGCCCCCGTACCTTGTGCAACCCCTATCCCGTTGTAGCTTGTAAGCTCTTTTGAGCAGGGTCACCTTCATTTATTGGTTTATTTATTGAATTTTTAATTTTTTTTCACATTGATTGTTTTGTATCTAATTATTGTACTTTATTTGTTCTCTACTCTAATTACTTACTGTATATTTTCTGTACTCTAACCCTACATTGTAAAGCGCTGCGGAATATGTTGGCGCTATATAAATAAAGCTTTATTATTTATTATTATTATTATTATTATTTTTGACACAGATATGGGCAGGACCTTAATTATTTGTACATCTACCAAGTGGCCAAGGAAGGACGGGGCTGATCAGTGAGCATGTTTCCTTTGTTTTCGGCCCACTGTGCTTGATGGGCTTGCAATGGTAAAAATGATGTGTGTTGTGCACACACAACTGTTTGTATATGCTTTTCCCTAGTGGCCAGTCCAAGAACTTTACTTTATATGCAAACATGTGACCAAATTGCTCGATTTACTGATATTTTCTGTTTATCATATACAGGTGCTGATACGTGAGATGATGTTTGACCCTGATGGAGATGTAATCGTGGCTCTTGCCTTGGTGGAAGAGCAATTGTGGCTGGAGGATAGATATGAAAGGTTGCGGCGTCGCAGACAACGGCGTGTGTGGAGTCGGGATTGGCTTCGCCACCGGGACACCCGGAGCCACATGCAGCTGTTGTGTGAGCTGGAGGAAAATAATTTGCAAGATTTCAGGAACTACCTCTGTATGTCCGAGGACGCTTTCAACTTCCTTTTGCATCGCGTAGGGCCATTGATAGCCCGTCAGGACACTGTCATGCGTCGATCAGTATCAGCTGAGGAGCGTTTGGCTTTTACTTTGCGGTTCCTGGCTACAGGCCGGTCAAGGACCGACCTGCAGTCACCTCACGTGTATCACTGTCCATGCTGAGCCGCCAGATCCCTGAGACGTGTGAGGTCATCTGGAGTGCTCTGCTGCCATCCTATATGCGGTTGCCAGAAACACCCGCCGAATGGATGCAAGTAGCCTGAGGCTTTGAAAGCCGGTGGAACTTCCCAAACTGCGGTGGCGCTTTGGATGGCAAGCACGTGAGGATTACTAAACCCCCCAACTCGGGCTCTTTGTATTATAATTACAAAGGGTATTTTAGTATAGTCCTCATGGCCCTTGTGGATGCGAACTATGAGTTCCTCTACGTGGACGTTGGCATGAACGGGCGAATCTCAGATGGGGGTGTGTTCGCTCACTGCTCCTTATAGTCCTCATGGCCCTTGTGGATGCGAACTATGAGTTCCTCTACGTGGACGTTGGCATGAACGGGCGAATCTCAGATGGGGGTGTGTTCGCTCACTGCTCCTTGGCACAAGAACTAAGCAGAGGTGGGCTGAACTTGCCCTCAAATGAAGAGACAAGCTATCATCTCAACTTTGTGTTTGTGGGGGAAGAAGCGTTCCCACTTCAGGCACACCTACTACGGCCATGTCCCCAGAGGACCCTTACTTCTGAGCGGCGAATTTTCAATTACAGGCTATCCCGGGCCCGCCGTGTGGTTGAAAATGCGTTCGGGATCATGGCAAATACATTCCGGGTTTTTCATACGCGTATGCATATGAAACTGGAATCTATTGACGTGATAGTGCTGGCCTACTGTGTGTTGCATAACTTCCTGCGTCGTAGGGATCGGTCATCATACACACCGGCAAGTTATGTGGATTCTGTGGACCCCACAACAGGGGAGGTCCGTCCAGGGTCTTGGCGAGATGACGACCATGGTGTGGTGCCACTCCAGCCGCTGACCCATGGTCGGACTTAGCAGGAGGCCAGGAACAGTAGAGAGGCATACTGCTCCTACTTTAATGGCCCTGGGGCAGTGGCCTAGCAGCACCAGCAGGTGTAGTGTGGCTGGTGGTGTGAGGCCTGGACATGGTGGCCATGGTGTACACAGCAGGGTGGCTGCACCATGTTTTATTTTGGTAAATGTTCTGGTGTGCACATGTTTTAGTTAGTTAGGTAGTGAGGCTTTATTTGCAATATGTGGGTGGTGCACACTTTAACATTCTTAAAAAGTTTATTATGTATTGTCTTTCTGTGTTTGATTTATGTTTACAATGTAACATGATGTTTTAATGTCCATTGTCTTTCCTTTCTGTACCCTTTGTTTTTTATGTGCCAACAAAGAATACATATATTTTTTTGGATCTAAATGACTACGTGTGAGACTGATTACTTGGGATTGGAGGGCAGTCTTATCAAGGTTTCTGTTGTGCCCAGTGCTTTGACACCCATTGGCACCCATGGCTGGGTACGAGACACATTATGTGCTGGTAGGCATGAGCCAGGTTAAGGTATTTGGTCAACAGTGTATGTGACAAATATGTGTACACATCCATTGTGGTGTGGTGTGGTGTGGGCAGAGGGTCACCTGGACACAACACAGTGATCCAGCACATGATATTGTGGGCCATGTAGGTTAACTCAATTAGTGCAGCACATATGCACACACACACATAGTGTAGTCGTGGCATGGCAGCTGCTCAATGCCATTGACATATGTAGCCACATATGCTATCTGCATTGTGGCTATATTCGCACATTTAGCTACAGATGCACACATAGCAAACAACATAGTATGGTAACGCACTGACTGTGTAATTTCAAACCGCTCCTGTGTGACGCGTTTGCGTCTCCTAAGTGGATATAAAAAAATGGTGGGGGAACAAAAGGCGCAATAGTGCCCTATCAAAAGTGACAATGACAGTATGGGTAGTGTATGTAGATTCCACTCACCTATTCCAGTTGTGTAACCCACAACTGGTTTGAAGGCATGAAAGTAATATCAGCTGCTGCAGGACCTCCACCGACCACATGCACGTGGAAAAACCGTCACAAAATTTTGGGAAGCAAGGTGTGTAACAGTCCGCGCTGCTGAGTCCACAGGAAACACAAGGAATGCAAGATATATCTTGTAGCAGTATTCTTCTTTATTTCCCAATAAATACTGCTACAAGATATATCTTGCATTCTTTGTGTTTCCTGTGGACTCAGCAGCGCGGACTGTTACACACCTTGCTTCCTAAGTGGATATAGGCACACTTCGCTACGCCACAAGCGTCTATTCCGTGTGACAAGCCAAACACAATTGCGTCACGTATTCGCCAGCCTCCCTGCGCACCCTGATCAATAGGACACTATTGTGTTGGCCAATGGTTGTAGTTTGGGCGCGGCGTGACGGAGTGTGGCACGCCTATGTGTTGTAGCTGCTGCACAGGTACGCTCATATTCCTTTGTGGATAGCGGCGTGTACAGCGGCGACGGGATTAAACAGGAAGTTATCCGCAGGATCTGTTGGAACCTCCGGGGAACCACGATACCTTGAGTTGACAACGCAATTGCGGCGTGTACATACTGCATTGCCAATTATTAGCAACCGTTAAAAACGTGCACGCGCATGTACGGTTGCTACCGATTGCCAGTGTTAGTGGCGGCATGTAAAGGTACCTTTAGAGTTTTTCACTTCCTCACTAAAGTGACAATTGCATTGTGGCTTTAAAGGCCACTTTACACGTCATGATATCACAACGCAACTACGATAAAAAGTCACGTGGTAGGGGCATTGCAGTTGTTATCGTTGGTGAGTTGTGTTGTGTAAATGGGCAACGCAACTCAAAAACGATGCAACTTCAATATCGTTTGTGAATTGTGCATGCTCTTCAACCGTGCAATATTGGCTTGACAATCTGGCAGGATTGTGCTGTGTGACAGCGCAACTACGATGTGGAGTGCAACTTCCCCTATTCACTCCAATGTTAATTGGTCGTTTCCTGAGTTGCTCAGACACTGTGTGCAAGAGGGGCGTACGACATCGTAGTTGCGTTGCCTGGCGATATCTCCCTGTGTAACATCTCCTATGCGATTTTGGACAAGTGCCAAAAACGTGCGCGCTCCCGTGAAGTTGTATGCAATATCGGAACTATATTGTGACGTGTAAAGCGGCCTTAAGGCTCCTCACTGCCGGTTGGCAGAATGCCCATTTGTGTTACACTGTGCAGCGGATATTTTTCCTGTCCGCTTGTTGCAGATATCTGCTGTAGTTTTAATCAGAAACTTATGTTCCGCAGCCTGCGGAGGCACATATGAAACCAGAGTGATAAAAAGCATCATAAACAGGCTCTAGGCAGAAGAAACTACCAAAGGAGTATGGGGTTGGAGGGAGAGCATTGCTGGTGGACGGACGGTAGGGGGTGATAAATTTTAGGCTGTATTCCTTCCATAGTCTATCTGTGAAATAGTAAGTATAGAGGAAACTTTCTTTCACAGATAATATGTGGAAAAACAGACATAGATCATCATGTTCAGTCCTATGGAAACATCTTTGAGCGGGCTGACATCAGTTTTACTTTCCCTGTTGTTAAGTGGTCTTTGTTCTGATCATCAATGACTATAAAACCCCATGGTTTCAGGTAACTTAGCTGGAAGACAATGGCTTGTACTCTAAAAAAAAAAATTTGTATTTACTTCCTAGCTGGGGAGGACTAGGCAGTTTGCAGAATAAATGCAAGAGTTTTTTTTTCTTTGAAAGCAAAAAACTTAAAATGGAAATTATGCTAGTGATCAAAATCTAAAAGATCACCATTGAAAGGGTTCACCATAAGATTTAAAGGTATAAAGGTACCGTTAAGATACCTTTACATGCCACCACTGTGCCTAGCAACAGGTATCCACTGCATGTTCACACGCACGTTTTTGACAGTGGATACCGATGGCCGATGCCACATATACACGCCACCATTGCGTTGTCAACTAAGGTATCTTTGTTCCCCGGAAGTTCTGACAGATCCTGCGGCTTACTTCCTATTGAATACCTTCCCCGCTTTACACGCCGCTATCCACAAAGGGGAATATGGGCGTACCTGTGCAGCAGGTACAATACATAGGCGTGCCACACTCCGTCACGCCGCGCCCAAACTGCAACCATTGGCCAACACAATAGCGTTCTGATTGGTCAGGGCGCGAAGGGCGGATGGCGAATACGTGACGCAATAGTGTTTGGATTGTCACACGGAATAGGCGCTTGTGGCGTAGCGAAGTGTGCCGATATCCACTTATATATATGGCAATGGCATTGAGCAGCTGACATGCCAACTGTACACTATGTGTGTGTCTGCACATGTGCTGCACTACTTACTTAAACCTACATGCCACACAATATCATGTGCTGCATTAATGTGTTGTGTCCAGGTGACACTCAGCCCACACCACACCACTATGGTTTTGTACACACATTTGTCACATACACTGTTGACCCAAAACCTTAACATGGCTCATGGCTACCAACACATAATGTGTCTCCTACCCAGCCATAGGTGCCAATGGGTGTCAAAGCACTGGGCACAACACAAACCTTGATCACAGTGTATATATATACACTTGCTACTGGCCGCATTTAGTGTATGATAAAACAGCCTGGAGTCTGACCTCCCTATTTATCTATTATATAAAAGCCGAAGGCCACTTCCGGAGAAACCCGAAGGTTTAGTTCCGTGACGGCCTCCGACCATGCTGCTGACGTCACAGTGCGGGGTAGCCGCGCAGAACTTTCCGTGCAGCTACAGGCACCGGCGTTTCAACGTTCCGCGCGGCTACCCCGCACTACTGTCTCATCAAACACACACACAGCCTCTCACTACAGTCCTCCCAAACACACACATACCATCCCAACCACATCACACATACACACATACACATACATACACATACACACACACACACACACACACACACACACAGAGTCAGCGTTCACCCGTAGTTCATACATACCACCCCGTCTTCCTCGATCGTCCCGTCCTCCGGGTCATCCACACGTCTTCCCTCCGATCCCGACCTCTTCTTACTCCGGCCGGGAGCTCCAAGTCCTGCTTCCTCTTCGCCCGCATCTTCCCCTAAATGCCTCAACCAAGATGGCGGCCGCAATCATTCTTTAGTTCCCGCCCACAGTCCCCGCCAAGTTCCCGCCCTCAGTCCCCGCCCAGTTCCCGCCCACAATAACGCCCCCTCAGGTCGCGCCCGCCATCTTGGTTGGCCCAAATACCGTTTCAGGCACCAAATTTGAATTTTTCTCTTCACAGCACTTTTCTACTGCGTCGAGGCGGCCTAATTTCACGCTCCCTGCCATGTAAATAGATAACAACCTTGCTCTACACGATATTCAGTTACTTTGCAAGTCATTTTGACACATTTTATTAATTCTATTACTCATTTTCATCTTTTTTATCTCACAGCAAATTTCAACTCCTTGGAGGCGGTCCCAGTGACGTCCTATTTCTACCTCCCTGCCATTTTCTCATGTAAACCTATAACAATCTATATCTAAATAATATTATTTTAGTTTTCAAGTATTTCTGAACTATTTTGTTATTTCTATTACAAAACTAGATGCCGTCCCAATGATAAATAATCGCATAGTCTATAATCCATATATCATTTATTTACTAATATTTAGGGGAGTGCGGTGACATTGATTGTGTGTATATGGTGGCTCAGTGGTCAGCACTGTATATGGTGGCTCAGTGATTAGCACTGCATGGTGGCTCAGTGGTTAGCACTGTATATGGTGGCTCAGTGGTTAGCACTGTATATGGTGGCTCAGTGGTCAGCACTGTATATGGTGGCTCAGTGGTTAGCACTGTATATGGTGGCTCCGTAGTCAGCACTGTATATGGTGGCTCTGTGGTCAGCACTGTATATGGTGGCTCAGTGGTTAGCAATGTATATTGGTGGCTCAGTGGTTAGCACTGTATATGGTGGCTCCGTGGTCAGCACTGTATATGGTGGCTCAGTGGTCAGCACTGTATATGGTGGCTCAGTGGTTAGCACTGTATATGGTGGCTCAGTGGTTAGCACTGTATATTGGTGGCTCAGTGGTTAGCACTGTATATGGTGGTCCGTAGTCAGCACTGTATATGGTGGCTCAGTGGTCAGCACTGTATATGGTGGCTCAGTGGTTAGCACTGTATATGGTGGCTCAGTTGTTAGCACTGTATATGGTGGCTCAGTGGTCAGCACTGTATATGGTGGCTCAGTGGTCAGCACTGTATATGGTGGCTCAGTGGTTAGCACTGTATATTGGTGGCTCAGTGGTTAGCACTGTATATGGTGGCTCCGTGGTCAGCACTGTATATGGTGGCTCAGTGGTCAGCACTGTATATGGTGGCTCAGTGGTTAGCACTGTATATGGTGGCTCAGTGGTCAGCACTGTATATGGTGGCTCAGTGGTTAGCAATGTATATTGGTGGCTCAGTGGTTAGCACTGTATATGGTGGCTCCGTGCTCAGCACTGTATATGGTGGCTCAGTGGTCAGCACTGTATATGGTGGCTCAGTGGTTAGCACTGTATATGGTGGCTCAGTGGTTAGCACTGTATATGGTGGCTCAGTAGTTAGCACTGTATATGGTGGCTCACGTGGTCAGCACTGTATATGGTGGCTCAGTGGTCAGCACTGTATATGGTGGCTCAGTGGTTAGCACTGTATATGGTGGCTCAGTGGTTAGCACTGTATATGGTGGCTCAGTGGTCAGCACTGTATATGGTGGCTCAGTGGTCAGCACTGTATATGGTGGCTCAGTGGTTAGCACTGTATATGGTGGCTCAGTGGTTAGCACTGTATATTGGTGGCTCAGTAGTTAGCACTGTATATGGTGGCTCCGTGGTCAGCACTGTATATGGTGGCTCAGTGGTCAGCACTGTATGTGGTGGCTCAGTGGTTAGCACTGTATATGGTGGCTCAGTGGTTAGCACTGTATATGGTGGCTCAGTGGTCAGCACTGTATATGGTGGCTCAGTGGTCAGCAC
This sequence comes from Allobates femoralis, assembly GCA_033576535.1. Taxonomy (NCBI): domain Eukaryota; kingdom Metazoa; phylum Chordata; class Amphibia; order Anura; family Aromobatidae; genus Allobates; species Allobates femoralis. Next base: position 479,334,024 of record JARQOC010000004.1, on the reverse strand, counting down.
TGTATATGGTGGCTCAGTGGTTAGCACTGTAATTGGTGGCTCAGTGGTTAGCACTGTATATTGGTGGCTCAGTGGTTAGCACTGTATATGGTGGCTCAGTGGTCAGCACTGTATATGGTGGCTCAGTGGTCAGCACTGTATATGGTGGCTCAGTGGTTAGCACTGTATATGGTGGCTCAGTGGTTAGCACTGTATATGTGGCTCAGTGGTTCAGCACTGTATATGGTGGCTCCGTGGTCAGCACTGTATATGGTGGCTCAGTGGTTAGCACTGTATATGGTGGCTCAGTGGTTAGCACTGTATATTGTAGTGGTGCACTGTATGGTGTCAGTGTTAGCACTGTATATTGGTGGCTCAGTGGTTAGCACTGTATATGGTGGCTCAGTGGTTAGCACTGTATATGGTGGCTCAGTGGTTCAGACTTATATGGTGGCTCAGTGGTAGATTATTGTGTCGTTCATGGTGGTGGTAGCACTGTATATGTGGCTCGTGTAGCATGTATAGGGCTCGTGGTTAGCATGTATATGGTGCTCAGTGGTAGCATGTATATGGTGGTCGTGTCAGCACTGTATATGGTGGCTCAGTGGTCAGCACTGTATATGGTGGCTCAGTGGTTAGCACTGTAATGGTGGCTCAGTGGTTAGCACTGTATATGGTGGCTCAGTGGTCAGCACTGTATATGGTGGCTCGTGGTAGCACTGTATATGGTGGCTCAGTGGTCAGCACTGTATATGGTGGCTCAGTGGTTAGCACTGTATTTGGTGGCTCAGTGGTTAGCACTGTATATGGTGGCTCAGTGGTTAGCACTGTATATGGTGGCTCAGTGGTAGCACTGTATATGGTGGCTCAGTGGTTAGCACTGTATATGGTGGCTCAGTGGTTAGCACTGTATATGGTGGCTCAGTGGTCAGCACTGTATATGGTGGCTCAGTGGTCAGCACTGTATATGGTGGCTCAGTGGTTAGCACTTATGTGCTCGGTAACTGATATGGTGGCCGTGGTACACTGTATATGTGGCTCGTGGTCACACTGTATATGGTGGCTCAGTGGTTAGCACTGTATATGGTGGCTCAGTGGTTAGCACTGTATATGGTGGCTCAGTGGTTAGCACTGTATATGGTGGCTCAGTGGTAGCACTGTATATGGTGGCTCAGTGGTCCAGCACTGTATATGGTGGCTCAGTGGTTCAGCACTGTATATGGTGGCTCAGTGGTTAGCACTGTATATGGTGGCTCGTGGTAGCACTGTATATGGTGGCTCAGTGGTTAGCACTGTATATGGTGGCTCCGTGGTCAGCACTGTATATAGTGGCTCAGTGGTCAGCACTTATATGGTGGCTCAGGTTAGCACTGTATATGGTGGCTCAGTGGTTAGCACTGTATATGGTGGCTCAGTGGTCAGCACTGTATATGGTGGCTCAGTGGTTAGCACTGTATATGGTGGCTCAGTGGTTAGCACTGTATATGGTGGCTCAGTGGTAGCACTGTATATGGTGGCTCAGTGGTTAGCACTGTATATGGTGGCTCAGTGGTCAGCACTGTATATGGTGGCTCAGTGGTTAGCACTGTATATGGTGGCTCAGTGGTTAGCACTGTATATGGTGGCTCGTGGTAGCACTGTATATGGTGGCTCAGTGGTCAGCACTGTATATGGTGGCTCAGTGGTAGCACTGTATATGGTGGCTCAGGGGTTTAGCACTGTATATGGTGGCGTCAGTGTTAGCACTGTATATGGTGGCTCAGTGGTTAGCACTTATATTGGTGGTCAGTTGAATGTGGTCAGGTAGCATGTATATGGTGGTCGTGCAGCACTGATGGTGCTAGTGGTCAGCACTGTATATGGTGGCTCAGTGGTTAGCACTGTATATGGTGGCTCAGTGGTTAGCACTGTATATGGTGGCTCAGGGTAGCACTGTATATGGTGGCTCAGTGGTTAGCACTGTATATGGTGGCTCGTGGTAGCACTGTATATGGTCGGCTCAGTGGTCAGCACTGTATATGGTGGCTCAGTGGTTAGCACTGTTATGGTGGCTCAGTGGTAGCACTGTATATGGTGGCTCAGTGGTTACACTGTATATGGTGGCTCAGTGGTTAGCACTGTATATGTGGCTCAGTGGTAGCACTGTATATGGTGGCTCAGTGGTCAGCACGTATATGGTGCTCAGTGGTCAGCACTGTATATGGTGGCTCAGTGGTCAGCACTGTATATGTGTGGCTCAGTGGTTAGCACTGTATATGCTGGCTCCGTGGTCAGCACTGTATATGGTGGCTCAGTGGTCAGCACTGTATATGGTGGCTCAGTGGTTAGCACTGTATATGGTGGCTCAGTGGTTAGCACTATATATGGTGGCTCTGTGATTAGCACTGTATATGGTGGCTCAGTGGTTGGCACTGTATATGGTGGCTCAGTGGTTAGCACTGTATATGGTGGCTCAGTGGTTAGCACTGTATATGGTGGCTCAGTGGATAGCATTGTATATGGTGGATCAGTGGTTAGCACTGTATATGGTGGCTCAGTGGTTAGCACTGTATACGGTGGCTCAGTGGTTAGCACGTTATACGGTGGCTCAGTGGTTAGCACTGTATACGGTAGCTCAGTGGTTAGCGCTGTATACGGTGGCTCAGTGGTTAGCAGTGTATATGATGGCTCAGTGGTTAGCACTGTATGGTGGCTCAGTGGTTAGCACTGTATATGGTGTCTCAGTGGTTAGCACTGTATATGGTGGCTCAGTGGTTAGCACTGTATCGTGGCTCAGTGGTTAGCACTGTATATGGTGGCACAGTGGTTAGCACTGTATATGGTGGCTCAGTGGATAGCACTTTATATGGTAGCTCAGTGGTTAGCGCTGTAAATGGTGGCTCAGTGGTTAGCACTGTATACGGTGGCTCAGTGGTTAGCACTGTATACGGTGGCTCTGTGGTTAGCACTGTATATGGTGGCTCAGTGGTCAGCACTGTATATGGTGGCTCAGTGGTTAGCACTGTATATTGGTGGCTCAGTGGTTAGCACTGTATATGGTGGCTCCGTGGTCAGCACTGTATATGGTGGCTCAGTGGTCAGCACTGTATATGGTGGCTCAGTGGTTAGCACTGTATATGGTGGCTCAGTGGTCAGCACTGTATATGGTGGCTCAGTGGTTAGCACTGTATATTGGTGCTCAGTGGTTAGCACTGTATATGGTGGCTCCGTGGTCAGCACTGTATATGGTGGCTCAGTGGTCAGCACTGTATATGGTGGCTCAGTGCTTAGCACTGTATATGGTGGCTCAGTGGTTAGCACTGTATATGGTGGCTCAGTGGTTAGCACTGTATATTGGTGGCTCAGTGGTTAGCACTGTATATGGTGGCTCCGTGGTCAGCACTGTATATGGTGGCTCAGTGGTCAGCACTGTATATGGTGGCTCAGTGGTTAGCACTGTATATGGTGGCTCAGTGGTTAGCAGTGAGTGCCGTGGCTCAGTGGTTAGCAGTCAGTGCGGTGGATCAGTGGTTAGCAGTGTGTGCGGTGGCTCAGTGGTTAGCAATGAGTGCGGTGCCTGAGTGGTTAGCAGTGAGTGCGGTGGCTCAGTGGTTATATTAATTTACTTTTGAAGTCTTTCTAACAGATTTTGTTATTTATATTACAATTTTTCCTTTCTTTACCTCACAGCTAATTTATACTGCGTGGAGGCGCTCCCAGTGACTTCTAATTTCAAGCTCCATGCCAGTTTCTCATGTAAACAGATAAGCATCTTTATCAAAACTATATTGTTTTTATTTCCGTCTTTTTGACACATTTTGTTAATTCTATTACACATTTTGCTTTTTTAACCTCACAGCCAATCTCTACTCCTTGGAGGCACTACCAGTCACGTCCCATTTCTACCTCGCTGCCTTTTTCACATGTAAACAGATAAGAATCATTATCAAAACTATATTAATTTACTTTAGAAGTGATTATGCCACATTTTGTTATTTATATTAAAACATTTCCTTTTTTACCTCACAGTAAATTTATACTGCGTGGAGGCGCTGCCACTGACGTCGCATTTCAACCTCCCTGCCATTTTCACCTCACAACAGATAACAAACTTTATCAAAACCAGATTTATTTAGTTTTGACCTGCTTCTGACATTTTTTTACATTTCTATTATACTCCTATGTGCTTCTTTAGCTATATACTGCCACTTTGTCATTGACTATTGCAGTGCAAGACTGCCTGTTATTAATCTCTAATTTGACAACAATACAGTTATAGCTATTTATGTCAAACAACATGAGCTCTGAACACAACTATAGTCATGACACACAGCGAACAGCTGCCAATGCCGCACTTAAAATTTCGTCACATACAAAGTATACTAATGACAGCGAGCAAAAAGCTGCCTATGCCGCACATCGCCGCAAAATGTGTGAAAATCAGAGTGAACAAGAGAGACGCCAGCGCCTGGACAATAGAAACGTTGCTAGTAATAAACGCTTTATGAATGAGTCTGCTGAGCAAAAAAAAGTTCGCTTAGCTAAGCACGCTGCTGTTGTACGCCGTCAACGTTCTAAAAATATTACTTCCATCTCCACAGTCTTCGATTCTGACCACAATACACCTTCCATCTCTCCTTCCATAGAATGTGCACACCCTGAACCTACTGTATTTGCTTCGCATTCTGCACGTAAGCGCAAACAGTCTGCTACACACACTCCTGAACAGAAACGATGTCGCCTGAGCACCGTTAAGTCTGCTTTCAATAAATGCAGCACACATGACTCTTCTATGGCAACAATCAAACCTTTCATACATGCTGCTGCTCCACACTGTGAACCGCGCAACAATACTGTTTTTACCTCCACAGTCATAGACTCTCCTCATGAAACACCTTCCACCTACTCCCTCATTCAATCTGTGGAAAGTGAAGATCCTCTACCAGGTCCACGCTTTATATATGTTGGCTTCAAGCATCCGTCTAAAACTCCATTACCACAATCTGAACGATATACATTCCAAAGGTTTCACTGATGATGACAGTACCGTGGTACAACACTCCTGTGGACCTATGGACTATGTTTGTGAACATTGTCAAGCATTCCATTTTAATGCTGAGATACCATCCGATAAAAAGTTCAGTCTATGTTGTCACAAGGGTAAGGTCCATGTACCTATACCACAATATCCTCACGTCTTCACTCGTTTGCTCACGGACAAAGTGAGTTCAGTAAAAATCTTATGGAAAACATCCGTGCCATTAACAGTTCCTTTGCCTTTGCCTCTATTGGTGCCAATATTTCCCCACCTCCTGGATATGGCCCATATTGCTTTCGTATACATGGACAAATATATCATCGCACAGGAACCTTACATCCGTCTGATGATGACGTTCCAGTCTATGCCCAGCTTTATATTTTAGATACCAATTCGGCTAATCAACAACGCTTGCAATGTCAACACAATCAAAATTGTCATCCTTCTTTGATGAGTATGATTGCTCTTCAATTAGATCTTATTAATCCTTTTGTAGCTGCATACAAAATGTTACGGGATGTTGAACAGGAGGAACATCTTAAAGCTCTTGCAAATGGTACTGTGATGCCTAATATAACCATGGCCTAAAACAAGATCGCGCACAAGACCCTCGCCGCTACAATCACCCCACTGTTAATGAGGTAGCTGTTGTATTTGAAAATGACAATGGAGAGCCACCATTCAATCGTGATATTTTAATACACTTAAAACCTGACCCTAACAATCCTTTGGCACCAAAAACTAAACCTATCAGCATTCTGCACAGCAATTTGGATGCCCTCCTTTATCCACTCTTTTTCCCATACGGAGAACAAGGCTGGCATGATGACATGAAACAACAAGCCCCAAGTACACGCAGAATTACACAGCTGCAGTACTATTGCTACATGCTTTCTGTAAGAGAGCAAGTTTAATCCAGTACTCAATGGTGGCAAACTCACCCAACAGTATATTGTCGATGCTTATGTCAAAATCGAAGCAAATCGCCTAAATTTTATCCGCAAACATCAAAAGGATTTAAAAGTTGAAGACTACTGTGTATTACAAGAGCATTTATTCAACAAATCCATTCAAAAAGGCATCCCCATTGGCAAAACCGTCATTTTACCTTCCTCCTTTGAAGGTAGTCCGAGGAACATGCAGCAACGGTATCAGGATGCCATGGCTATTGTCACCAAGTACCGTCGCCCTGATTTGTTCATCACTATGACCTGCAATCCTAAATGGAGCGAGATTACATCTAATTTACAGCCTTGGCAGCGTGTGGAACACAGACCTGATTTAGTAGCACGTGTGTTCAGAATTAAGTTAGAAGCTATGTTACAAGACATCAACAAAGGATTGTTAGGAAAAGTTTGTGCTATGGTGCACGTAATTGAATTCCAAAAACGTGGTCTACCACACGCACACATTTTAATCATTTTAGATACCAACTCTAAATTAAGGACTAAGGAAGATGTCGACATTATCGTCTGGGCAGAAATTCCTGATGCTACAGACTACCCTCTACTTCATGGCATTGTTTTGCAACATATGATTCATGGGCCCTGTGGAGAATACAACCCAAATTCTCCATGTATGGATCTCGGCAAATGTACTAAAGGTTTCCCTAAAGATTTTCAAACATCTACCATCATAGCTAAAGATGCCTATCCCATTTATCGCAGAAGCTCTGGCCTTTCCATTCAACACCACTCTAAAACAATTGACAATTCTTGGGTAGTTCCATACAATCCCTTTCTACTTTTGAAATACAGGTGCCATATTAATGTCGAAGTTTGTGGTTCAATTCAAAGTGTCAAATATTTGTTTAAATATGTCTACAAAGGCCATGATAAAGCTAACCTTGACATTTGCCAGACTCACATTAACCATGATGAAACACAGCTTGGCGCATTTTTGCTACTCCTATGCACAAGCAATCTCATACCATCATTCGCCTTGCCGTACATTTGCCTCATTCTCAGTCACTCTATTTTCATGAGGATGACTCCATTGCTAACATCCGACAAAAACTTCATCCCAATTCCACTCTTATGGCCTACTTTCAGCTTAATGTCAATGACCAACATGCTCATAACTACTTATACCGCCAAATTCCTGAGTACTATGTTTGGAATGGAGGGTCTTGGGAACTTAGAAAGCGAGGAGGTGGCTCTGTTATTGGAAGGATGTACACTGTCAGTGTGAGAGATCAAGAACGCTACTACTTGCGATTGTTACTATTACACGTGAAAGGTGCTACAAGTTTCGAGAGTATTAAAACAGTCAATGCAGTTACTTATGAAACTTTCAAAGAGGCAGCATTAGCTCTTGGATTACTGTTTGATGATAGTCTATGGAAAAATACGCTACAAGATGCATGTATTCTCAACATGCCAGCACAGCTTAGAGACATGTTTGCCTATATCTGCATTTTTGGCCCTCCAGCTAATCCTCTGCAGTTATGGGATCAATTCAAGGAACACTTTGTACAGGACTACTGCCGTGCATACCACTCCAATTCTCAGGCCTGCATAAATTGTGAAGGCTATGCTATGACTGATGTTCAAGATGTTCTCAAAAGTCATGGGAAAAGTTATACAGATTTTCAATTACCACGACCTGTAAATAAACCACACCTCCTCCCGTTGTATAATAAGATTGTGGAGTTACAAACAGCTGCGGAGATAAAAGGTACTCTAAATGATGAACAACTCTTGGCGTATAATACTATCAGTCAAGCTTTACAAGACTGTACTGACAGTACAAAGTGCTTTTTCATTGATGGTCCTGGTGGGAGTGGAAAAACCTACTTATATCATCTACTGCTACATCAGCTAAGAGGAGAAGGATACATTGTCTCTCCGGGTGCCACCACGGGAATTGCCGCCAACTTACTCGAAGGAGGACGCACAATCCATTCTCTTTATGGCATTCCAATCCCTGTCAATGAAACTTCTGTTTCACGCATTAAAACTGATACAGAGGCAGCCAAACAGTTGAAGAATACAAAACTATGTATCATTGATGAGTGCACAATGCTCTCTAAATATGCATTGCATGTCATTGATAGACTTTTACGCGATGTCATGACAACACATGTCTCCAAGAAACAGCAAACACCGTTTGGAGCTAAAGTTATTGTTCTGGGAGGAGACTTTAGACAATGCCTTCCTGTCATCGCTCATGGAACCAGAACTGATATTGTAGAGAGCTGCATTAAGTATTCCCAACACTGGCAACATTTCATTAGACTGCCACTCATTAACAACATGCGCTCCATTGACCAACAATACAGTACTTGGTTGCTTCAACTGGGAAATGGTGAACTTTCTAATGATTTTAACCTTGGAGATGATGTCATCGAAATACCTTCAGACATGCTTTCCACTGGCTGCTTAATACGTGATATCTTTGGAGACAACATTTCTATTGACATTAACAACAATGAGAGCATCAACATTGCTGCATTACATGCAATTCTATGCCCTAAAAATGAGGATGTGGATAATGTTAACTCCAATATCATGGATCGTCTGAATGGTGACTACACAGAATATATCAGTCATGATTCCATTGATGCTGATGAATCAGATGACCCTGACTAATATCCAGTGGAATTCTTACATTCACTTACACCAACTGGAATGCCTTCACATCGGCTAAAACAAAAAAGTGGCACCATTATGCTCTTACGAAACCTCCACACAAAAAAAGGTCTGTGCAACGGTACTCACTTGATTGTTACTGCTTTGCTTCCCAACATTATAGAAGCTAAAGTCATCACTGGATCAGCAGCTGGAAATATTGTTTTTATTCCACGTATCGATTTATGTCCATCTGACACAGGATTACCATTTAAATTAAGACGCCGCCAGTTTCCCGTAAAGCCAGCGTTTGCCATGACCATTAATAAATCTCAAGGCCAGACACTCCATCGAGTTGGTATCTTTCTACCTGAACCAGCATTTGGCCATGGTCAACTGTATGTCGCCTTTTCTCGCGTCAGGCAACGCTGTAATGTTAAAGTTCACGTTGTTGATACACCAGCTCAAGGCAAATTACTTCCCAACAGTACCAAAGTGTTCACTAAAAATATTGTTTATAAAAATATTTTACCTTAAATTCTGTTCATAGATAGTTAGGTAAAAATAGATAGTTAAGTGTACATAGTTTTTTTTATATTAAACAAAAATTACAAAAAAATTAGTTTAGTCTTACATGTATAGGAATACAAAAAATCAAAAATACAAAAATATTATTTTAGTCTTAGATATATACGAAAAAAAAACAAACATAGTTTAGCCATAGATATATAGATTTCAACTACTTATTTACCAAATAGCCATGTAACATATATAGTCCTTATTTTTGGATCTTAAATCCTTCATTTAGATACTTCATAGTATATATATATATATATATATATATATATATATATATATATATATATATGAACACACATTTACTTAAAGGTGATAGATGTGTATCACTCAAATTTTATTATTTGGTGATATCAACCACAATACCTTTGTATTGTCCAGCATTATAGGTGCTGAGAAATTTACTTTTCTTTTTAAACAGGGAGAGGTTTTTGTGAACAGCTAAGAGACGGTGGGATGGCTGTTCACACACATCTCCATCTTAAGGTGTGTTCTCTAAAGTTAGATAGATAGGGAAATAGATAGATAAGGAATTACATAGATAGCAAAATACAGATTTAGCTTTACACCAGCAGTTTTTGCCTATTTGTGGAAGTTTTGGTGGAAAAAGCACAATTTCTGCACTTGCTGACTAACGTCTCACTTATGGCACATTTGCCATAAGTTGCATGCAATGTATATTGAATTTATCCTTCACTGGCGGCAGGTGCACCACACGTAGTTACAGCAGCCACATTTGCCGCATTTACCCCAGGTTAACCGTAAGTTCTATATACATTGCATGGCACTTGCTGCATGTGTGCTGCAGTAAGGCCCTTGGGTGCCAAGTGCAGAAATTTAATTTTTTTACATCCCCACCTTCTACACATTGCAGAAAAATGCTGCTGTAAAAGAAGTCTTAGTCTTAATAACTAGGAATTAGTTAGATTAGGGACCCATCAGATGTAAGGGCACCTTGACATGGTTGGTGGGCAAGCACAAACTGGCGAATACGCAGAATACTAATATTGCTTTTCAAAATCAAGCTATTTCCTCTGTAACAAGTATAGCTCACTTTGTGTTCCAAGACCCTTACGATACAATAATTTAATTTTCCACTAATGATATTGACCATACGAACATATGTAGTTCATGTAAAGATATCATTGAATAATTTTATTGTTTTTAATTCTTAATAAATAAACTATGTACGGATTCTAGACTCCCGATTCTTTAGAATCGGGCTCACATCTAGTATATATATATATATATATATATATACCATTTCTACTGAAAACAGAAAAAAACTGCCCAGCACTCACAGACATAATGTGAACTGGTGCAAGCAGGGACACTGGGTCAAACAACTAGAAAAAAATTCTCTGCAGCACTCAGCTACTACCAATGTGCAAACATGCTAACAAGCGGTATATATTTGAGAAAAATTTTTTAACACTTTTTAAAATTTTCTTGGGGTTCTTGGTACGCACATTGGCCAATGTCCGTTTGCTCATCAGCCGCGACAAGTCGTGCGTACCAAGAACCCCAAGAAAATAAAAAAATAAGATTTTTGATTTTTTGAAAAAAACGTTTTTAAATTTTTTCCTCAAATATATACCGCTTGTTAGCATGTTTGCACATTGGTAGTAGCTGAGTGCTGCAGAGAATTTTTTTCTAGTTGTTTGACCTAGTGTCCCTGCTGGCACCAGTTCACATTATGTCTGTGAGTGCTGTGCAGTTTTTTTCTGTTTTGTGTATAACGAATGGAGAATCTGGCTCTATGACTGCAACTTGCACCCTCATCACCCACAGGTGGTCTTAGGTTGAGATGGTGTCCACCCACTTGAGAGTGGGATAGGGAGGAAAAGGAGGACAGGGATGTCAGCGTTAGGACTCATCAGACCTGGGGTTGCCTTGTCGCGGCTGATGAGCAAACGGACATTGGCCAATGTGCGTACCAAAAACCCCAAGAAAATTAAAAATAAGATTTTTGAGTTTTTGGAAAAAAACTTAAGTTTTTTAATTTTTTCCTCAAATATATACTGCTTGTTAGCATGTTTGCACATTGGTAGTAGCTGAGTGCTGCAGAGAATTTTCTAGTTACCATTTCTACTGGCCGCATTTGTCGCCTGCTACAACAGCCTGGGGTCTGATCTCTCTATTTATATATATAACATTGCTGCTGGCTGCATTTAGTGCCTGATAAAATAGCTTGGAGTCTGACCTCCCTATATATATATATATATATACCATTGCTACTGCCCGCATTTGGTGCCTGCTACAATAGCCTGGAGTCTGACCTCCATGTTTATATATCACATTGCTACTGGCTGCATTTGGTGCCTGCTACAACAGCCTGGAGTCTGACCTCCGTATTTATATATATAACATTGCTACTGGCCGCATTTGTCGCCTACTACAACAGTCTCCAGTCTGACCTCCGTTTTTATATATATACCATTGCCACTGGCCGCATTTGGTGCCTGCTACAATAGCCTGGAGTCTGACCTCCCTATTTATACATATAACATTGCTACTGGCCGCATATGGTGCCTGCTACAATAGCCTGGAGTCTAACCTCCATATTTATATATATAACATTGCTACTGGCTGCATTTGGTGCCTGCTACAATAGCCTGGAGTCTGACCTCCGTATTTATATATATATCATTGCTACTGGCCGCATTTGGTGTCTGCTACAACAGCCTGGAGTCTGACCTCCGTATTTATATATATAATATTTCTACTGGCTGCATTTGGTGACTGCTACAATAGCCTTGAGTCTAACCTCCATATTTATATATATAACATTGCTACTGGCCGCATTTGCTGCCTGCTACAATAGCCTGGAGTCTGACCTCCATATTTATATACTGTATATAACATTGCTACTGGCTGCATTTGTCGCCTACTACAACAGTCTCGAGTCTTACCTCCGTATTTATATATATACCATTGCTACTGGCCGAATTTGGTGCCTCCTACAATAGCCTGGAGTCTGACCTCCCTATTTATATATATACCATTTCTACTTGCCGCATTTGTCGCCTGCTACAATAGCCTGGAGTCTGACCTCCCTATTTATATATATACCATTTCTACTTGCCGCATTTGTCGCCTGCTACAATAGCCTGGAGTCTGACCTCCAGATTTATATATATACCATTGCTACTGGCCGCATTTGGTGCCTGCTACAATAGCCTGGATTCTAACCTTCCGATTTATATATACCATTTCTACTGGCCGCATTTGTCACCTGCTACAATAGCCTGGAGTCTGACCTCCGGATTTATATATATACCATTGCTACTGGCCGCATTTGGTGCCTGCTACAATAGTCTGGAGTCTAACCTTCCGATTTATATATACCATTTCTACTGGCCGCATTTGTCGCCTGCTACAATAGCCTGGAGTCTGACCTCCCTATTTATATATATACCATTTCTACTGGCCGCATTTGTCGCCTGCTACAACACCCTGGAGTCTGACCTCCCTATTTATGTATATAATATTTCTACTCGCCGCATTTGTCGCCTACTACAACAGCCTCGAGTCTGACCTCCCTATGTATATATATATACTGCTACTCACGTTTATAACGACGTTCAGCACACCATTGTGCAGCTCATATTTATAAAACGACCTACCCGATCTGTCATCAGTACCGCTGCATATGTTGAACAACAAATAACACTAAAACAAGCCTTTCTAAAAAACCTTCTATTCTACACTGCAGTATCTGTATAAGGATCACAACCACTATAAAAAATACTTTTATTAACCACTGCTGTATATCTATAAGGACCAATAAGACTTGAAAACAACTTTTTTTCTCTACTGCTCAAAATCTCTACAAAAACCAATACACCAACATTGGTCGTAACAAAAAATATGCCAATGACACAAACAAGAAAGCTGCTTTAGCACAACGTCAACGAAAGTGCCGTGCTAATGAGACCCCTGAGGAAAATAAGCATCGTCTGGACACTATAAAGGCTTATTTTCAACATCGCCTTACCCACGAGTCACCTACATCTAAATCTATTCGCTTAGCACAATCTGCCTCTTCACGCCAAAAACAACGACAACATACACCTTCTACCTCTTCATTGATAGTCCCCTCACACCTACATGCTTCCACTTCTGCATGTGATACTTCATCGTCTACAACCTTCTCCCACATGCCTTCTCAACACTCTGTTTCCTCACTACCAATTCCACTACCGCTCTATACAGACCCACACTTTCTGCACTCTCAAGCTCTGACTCTAAGCCACAATCAAGTGACACCACAACCCCCACGACTCCTATACATTGCTCTCCACAAAAGTCTCCCTGCACCTTTACGACATACACTTCCACTACATGCTACATATTACACTCATGATGAAAGTACTATTCCTGAACATAGCTGTGGTGAAATGAACCATCTTTGTCAACATTGCCAAGCTTTGCGATTCATAGCTGAGATACCTACTGATAACAATTTTACCCTCTGCTGTCATAAGGGTAAAGTTCATGTACCCATACCAGAATATCCACATGTCTTTACACGTTTGCGTAAAGGTGAAAGTGAATTTAGCAAAAATCTGATGGACAATATTTGATGCATTAACAGTTCCTTTGCTTTTACCTCCATGGGTGCAAATATTTCCCCACGTCCAGGATATGGCCCATACTATTTCCGCATACATGGCCAGATCTATCACAGAACGGGCACACTACATCCCTCTGATGACCAAAACCCTGCATATGCTCAACTTTACATTCTCGATACTGCTACCGCTAACGAACAACGCTTACAATGGAAAGAAATTAAAAAAATGTCATCCCACATTGATGACCATTATTGCTCTTCAATTACAAAATGTAAACCCTTTTGTAGCAGCTTATCAAATGTTACGCGATGTCGAACACCAGGAACATATCGAAGCTCAACAAAATAGCACTGTCATGCCAAACATCACCATGGCTCTTAAACAAGATCGGACTCAAGGCCCTCGACGCTACAATAATCCCACTGTTAGTGAAGTCGCCGTTGTCTTTCAAAATGACAATGGGGAGCCGCCATTCAATAGAGACATATTAATACATTTGAAACCTGATCCCAACAACCCTTTAGCGCCAAAAAACCAACAAATCAGCATTCTCCATAGCAATTTGGATGCCCTCCTCTATCCACTATTTTTCCCTTATGGAGACCAAGGCTGGCATGATAGACTCAAGCAACAAGGCACGAGTACACACAGGATCACACAACTTCAATACTATTGCTATATGCTATCTGTACGACATCACTTTAATCCAGTACTGAATGGTGGGAAACTAACATAGCAGTACATTGTTAATGCTTATGTCAAAATCGAGGCTAATCGCCTACATTTCATCCGCAAACACCAAAAGGATTTAAAAGTGGAGGATTATTGCGTACTCCAAGAACATCTACTCAAAAAATTCATTCAAAAGGGCATCCCCATAGGCAAAACCATCATTTTACCATCTTCCTTTGAAGGCAGTCCGAGAAACATGCCACAACGCTACCAGGATGCCTTGGCTATTGTTACTAAGTATGGTCGATCTGATCTTTTCATCACCATGACCTGTAATCCTAAATGGAGTGAGATTACTAATAATTTAGAACCATGGCAGCTCTCTTAAAAGACATTAGCAATGGATTGTTTGGAAGGGTTTGTGCTATGGTTCATGTCATAGAATTTCAAAAACGTGGTCTTTTACACGCTCACATTTTGCTAATTCTGGATAGCCTGTCTAAATTAAGGACTGAGGAGGACATAGACAATAAACTACTAGAAAAAAGCAGCATCAAAAAACGTACCATCTATGCCAAAAGCAGAATCAATATGCACTCTCAGGATGCAGTCAGAGCCCAATTGTAAAGCAAGCCCAGCTGCAGGCTAATAAACCACCTCGACCAGCTATGTGTGGGAGGCGATTTGCCATGCATATGCTGGGCCTGCTTAGAGCACCATTCACACTGATACAAATGATGCAGAGTGTCTGAAAGCGATTTCGGACACTCTGCATCATTTGTATCAGTGTGAATGGTGCTCTAAGCAGGCCCAGCATATGCATGGCAAATCGCCTCCCACACATAGCTGGTCGAGGTGGTTTATTAGCCTGCAGCTGGGCTTGCTTTACAGTTGGGCTCTGACTGCATCCTGAGAGTGCATTTTGATTCTGCTTTTGGCATAGATGGTAAGGAGGACATAGACAATATAGTCTGGGCTGAAATTCCTGATGCTACTTACTACCCTCAGCTCCATAACATTGTTCTGCAACACATGATTCATGGTCCCTGTGGAGAACACAACCCCAATTCTCCCTGTATGGATCTTGGAAAGTGTACTAAAGGTTTCCCTAAACAATTTCAACCATCTACCGTCATACCAAAGGATGCCTATCCTATTTACCGCAGACTCATTGGCCCATCATATCAACACCATTCTAAGATGATTGACAATTCCTGGGTAGTTCCATACAATCCTTTTTTACTATGCAAATACAAGTGCCATATTAATGTTGAGATATGTGCTTCCATTCAAAGTGTAAAATATTTATTTAAATACGTTTACAAAGGACATGACAAAGCCAATCTTGAAATTTGCCAGACTCACATCCAACATGATGAAACACACCAATTCGTGGATTCCAGATATGTTAGTGCACAGGAGGCAGCTTGGCGAATTTTTGCTTATCCAATGCATAAACAATCTCATACTATCATTCGCCTTGCTGTACATCTGCCTCATTCTCAACCCCTATATTTTCATGAGGATGACTCCATTGCCAACATTAAACAAAAGCTCCATACCAATTCAACCCTTATGGCGTACTTCACCCTTAATAAGAACGATATACATACTCATAACTATCTTTACCGCCAAATTCACGAATATTATGTTTGGAAAGAAGGCTCTTGGGAACTTCGAAAACGAGGGGGTAGCACAGTTCTTGGCAGAAGGTACAGTCATGGCCAAAAGTTTTGAGAATGACACCAAAATTATATTTTCACATGATCTGCTGCCCTCTGGTTTTTATTTGTGTTTGTCTGATGTTTATATCACATACAGAAATATAATTGCAATCATATTATGAGTACCAAAAGGTTATATTGACAGTTAGAATGAGTTAATGCAGCAAGTAAATATTTGCAGTGTTGACCCTTCTTCTTCAGGACCTCTGCAATTCTCCCTGGCATGCTCTCAATCAACTTCTGGACCAAATCCTGACTGATAGCAGTCCATTCCTGCATAAATAATGCTTGCATTTTGGCAGAATTTGTTGGTTTTTGTTTGTCCACCTGTCTCTTGATGATTGGCCACAAGTTCTCAATGGGATTAAGATCTGGGGAGTTTCCAGGCCATGGACCCAAAATCTCTATGTTTTGTTCCCTGAGACATTTTTTTTTTTTTTTTCCCCGTAAAACTTTTATTGAAAATAAAATTATTTGTACATTGATCTATGTATGGCCTGAGGTATACAATGTAGGGCTGTTACAAGGTAGTAAATGGCAGAGTGTATATTTCGAGCGTGGCTGCATCATGTCAAAGCACAAACAATAAAAGCACAAAGTTAAAAAAGAGAACAAAAGCAAACAGAGAAGAAAACAAAGCAAAAACAACATTTACGAATCAAAATAAAAACAAAAAGAGAAAAAAAAAAAGAGCAAATAGGTAAGAACTGGGAGGGGGGTGGGGAATGGGTTGTCTGGAACAGGTACTTTTTCCTTGTAGATCACCCCTCAAGGGTGCGTGACCTCAGAATCTCTTTGGGAGTTGTGCGGGATTCATCGACACCGGGACTGACCTCTGACACCAGGATGGACCTCTGACCCTTAGATGTGTCTCTATTTGGCTGCTCTATCGAACATGTGTCTATGTGGGCGCCTCCCCTAGTAGTACCTGCTCTTGATACCACACTGTAGGTTGAAAACAAGTTTTGATGTCATCTTGGATACGTTGTGGAAGCAGAGAGATGAAACTTTCCCAGGTTTCAAAGAAGGACTGCACCCTTTCCTCCTTGTGCAAGGAGGCCTCAACCCAATCCATCTGAAGCAAGAATGACAGTTTGTCTAAAAAGATCCTAAATGGAGGAGCTTGGTCGTGGATCCACACCTGCAGGATGGCCTTTACTCCGGCTGCCGCCACCATGTGTAGAAGTTTACGGGCCCCCGGAGAGCATGTGTATTTATCTGGCTCTAGGTATCCAAAAATGGCCCATAGAAGCTCATCAGGAGCAAAGTTTGTCAGGTGTGTGGTGGTAAATTGTCGTATTTTGGTCCAGAAGGGCTGGATGATCGGGCATGTCCATAGGCAGTGGAATAGATTGGCTTCGGGGGAGCGGCACTTAAAGTACTCGGAGGTTGTGTATAGCCCCATTCTATGACCCTTCTGGGGGGTTAAATAGGATCTGTTGCAGATTTTCAGTCTCATTTCAATGAAACAGGCTGAGGGGAGGAATTTGTGGGCTTGGTCTAGAGCTTTTAGGATCGTGTTGTACGATAAGGCGGGGTCGTCGATCTGCCATTTTGTTAGCGGGAATCGGGATTGCTCATAGTCCAGCGTGCCTTGGATGAATTTGTAGTTGGAGGCTATTTGGCCACCTGAGGTATTCGACCTAGTGGACCATGTAAGCAGGTGTGGACTCCACTCTCGCTCAGGGAGACAATTTATTATCTTTGTCACATAGCTCTTAGCCTGTAGGTATTGGAATGGGGGGAATGTGGTGGTCGGGTGTTTGTATTGCATTTCCTCTATTGAACACATGCGGCGTTCCCCTGGGTGGATCAGGTGTTTGATGGATTTTATACCCTGGGAGTGCCACCAGTGGAAGACAGGGTGGGTATGTCTGTGTTGGAAGTGGGGATTACCAATGAGTGGGAGGAGGAGGGATGTTTTGGGAGAGAGTTGGAACCTTTGGCGTATTTTCTGCCATGCTTTCCACTTAGACACCAGGAGGGGGTTCGCCCTCACCTCAGCTGTCAGTTCAGTATAAGGGAGGTGTAGGAGAGCAGGGAGAGCTAGTCCTGGTGTGAGACAGCATTCTAAATCATACTGGGCATAGCAGGAGGTCCCTCCTAGCCAGTCCACCACCACTCGGAATAGGGATGCTAAATTATAGTGTCTGATATCGGGGACGTTTATCCCACCATTTCTCTTCAGCTGTTGGAGTAATTTATAGGCAATACGGGGCTTCTTTCCCTCCCAGATGAATGAGCGGAATAGACAGTTGATCCGTTTCTCCTCTTTGGGGGCTAAGTAGATTGGGAGAGTGTGAAAAAGATAGAGGAGGCGTGGGAATTCTGTCATTTTAATTACAGTAAGTTGGCCCTGCCCAGGTATGATAGGTGAAAATCTTTCCATTTGGCTAAAGTGGAGTGTAGGTTGTTGAGGTACAAGTTGATGTTGGTTTTGTATAGATTAGCTGGGTATCTGGTCACTTGCACTCCCAGGTATTTTAGTGAGCTAGTGGCCCACTGGCAGGTGAACCCCGATGTCCACGACGGCTTAACATCATCACTTCTGTTTTGTCCTAGTTAATGTTATAGCCCAAAAGGCCTCCCATGTCCTCTAGTTCATGTGTGAGTGTGTGCAGAACCTGTTTGGGGTTAGTTATTACCAGCAGGAGATCATCTGCAAATGCGGCGACCTTGAGCTCCCTAGAGCCCACTGTCAGTCCCCTGAAAAGTAGGAGTCTGCAACAGATGGCGTAGTAGGGGGTCAATAGAAAGGTTAAATAGGAGGGGCGACAGAGGGCAATCCCTGTTTGACTCCTCGGAAGAGGTCTATAGTTGGTCCGATGCATCCGTTGACAGAGACCTGGGTATTTGCATTCGTGTGGAGATATTGAATATATTCTAGGAACCTCGGGCCAAAATTCCCCCTGCCCAGAACTTCATACAAAAAAGGCCATGCCTCTTTGTCAAAGGCCTTTTCGGCGTCTAGACTCATCAGCATTGCAGGCGGGCTCGGTGAGTGTTGGGCCAAGACCGTGGCAGCAACCGCCAGGCGTATGTTTGCCACACTGCTCCGTTCCTGAGTAAAGCCTGTTTGAGCCTTGCATAGGAGGCTGGGTAGTATCAGTTGTAAGCTGTTTGCTAGGATTTTTGCCAGGAGTTTGTAGTCATGGTTGTGGAGTGAGATTGGGCGGTATGACTGTGGTAGTAGTGGGTCTCTATTGGGTTTAGGGATAACTATGCTGCATGAGTCAGTAAATCTGTCGATGGGGACCCCCTGTAGGAAAGCTGTGTTGAAGAGGTTAGTCACGGTGGGTACTAAGTCAGGGGATAGTATTTTGTAGTATTCAGCAGAGAAATCATCAGGGCCCGGAGTCTTACCGCTGGACGCGTCTGCTTTAGCTCGTCTCACTTCCTCTTCTGTTATCTCCGAGTCTAGCGTCACTTGTTGTTCAGTAGTCAGGGATGGGAGATTGATTGGGTTCAGGAAGGAATTAATCGATGGGAGATTAGCAGGGGAAGCTCTGTAGAGGTCTTCATGGTAGTCGCTAAAAATCTGCATTATCTCTTTCTGGTCGGTTGTCTGCAAACCTGTTGTGGGGTTCAGTAGTTTAAGAATTGGTTTGTAGGGTTGTTTACCTTTTGTTAATAATTTTTCAGGAAAAATATCTTTTTTACCAATTTTTATGTAAGTTTTTGTAACTAATTTATAGATGCAGAAATTATCTCCTTGAATAGTAGCTACTATAAATAAGCCACTTCCAAGAAAAAGAAATTGTGCTAAACTGTTAGCTAGAGTATAATGTGACCTCAGTATACTCATCAAGTGAGGTCTACATATGCAATTAATTAACCAATTAGTGGGAAAGAGGAAATGATCCTTTATGATTCTGTATATAAGAGTATGTTTTTAGAATGTCTGTGATTTTTATCTGATGAAGGCTTGTTATATGTTAAGCTGAAACGCATAATAAAAGAAGAACTTATTTTGGAATAATTTGCCATCCCTGTGATCCCTCTGGAAGCGCTTCAATTCAAACCAGAAATTTTTTTTTTTTCCTGCACTTTAACACAAGCCTCCCTCTGGGCGACTTGCTTCTCTGGGAACAAGCAGCAGGCCAGGAGGTCCAGGAAATATCCCTCTGTAGGATTATATGCTAACTGCACAAGACACCAGAAAGGTGAGAATAATACCTGAGAACAACTGTTGCTACTAATACACTGCACTTAGATCTGCGCCTTCTCTTTTCTCCTCTATCCCCAGTCTCGCTGACCTCACAGTCTTTGAAGACACTATTTGACTATTACCTTTTGTTAGGGTCACTAATAATTTACCCGTCTTGTTTCCCCAGCGATAGAACTTGTTTCGAGTCACTTGAACTTGCCAGTGTGATTGGGAATGTATGAGGGAGTCCAGTAAGTGTTTGGCCATGCTGTAAGCTTGTTGTGTGTCAGGGGATGGGTTTAGGGCAAGCGCCTACTGAGCCTGGAGTAGGGAAGTGTGTAAGGCGTCAAATTTCTTTCTGTGTGTTTTCCTCCTGCATGATAGATAACTGATGACATGGCCTTCTCATAATGGCCTTTGAAGTGATCCAGAGCAGAGGGGTGTTGTCAGTGTGGGCGATGTTGTCATCTAGGAAATTGTTCCAGTGTAATTTAAGGAAGACTTTGAAGTCATCCGATTCTGCTAGGTAGGATGGGAACCTCCATTGTCTCGTCTGAGGGCTTGGCTCCACTAGAGTGGGGAACAGTGAGATGGGAGGATGGTCCGAGATCAGTATTGGGTGGATACGGGAGTCATGGTGTTGGGGAATAGTTGTGAGGAGATGAGGAAGAAATCAATCCGGGAGAAGGACTGGTGGGTGGAGGAGTGGCACGTGTAATCTCTGGCTGTGGAGTCTGTCACTCTCCATGGGTCGCAGAGTGAAAGCTGTTCCATGAAGTGTAGGAGGGATATGTTGTGGCTGCTGAGGTTTGTGGGGAGGGTGAGGAGCGGTCTAGGGTGGGACATTGTACTAGGTTAAAGTCTCCTCCCACTATCAGGCGACCAGGCCCAAGTTCCAGGAGAACCTGGAGAATCAATGTGTAGAAGAGATGTTGGTCATGGTTAGGAGCGTAGAGGTTGACCAGGAAGTATATTCTCCCCGCTATTTCCACCCTCAGAATTAGGTATCTGCCATGGCTGTCACTAATGGAGTCCTGAATGGTGCATGGCAGGCCCTTTTTGATGAGAATGGCTACTCCGCGTGATGATGAAGTATGCAAGGCAGTGTAGCAGTCTCCTATCCAGGGAGCTAGCAATTTACCAGGTTTGTCAGCCCTCCAGTGTGTCTCTTGAAGGAAGACCACATCTGGTGAAAATCGTTTTAGATGGTTCAAGACCTTTTTACGTTTAATGGGGGTGTTAAGGCCTGCCACGTTCCATGACAGAAACCGCAAGTGTGGTGAGGTGTAAGTGGTGTCAGGGTCTGGTGTTTTAAGGGTACTCATCCTGGGTCCCAAGGTAGGGTCTGTGCAGCATCTGGCAGTGGGGTGTGTTCATTCCTGTCAGTCCCAGCGAGCGCGGGAGTGAACATGTAGTAGCGGTGCCGTCGGTGGTGGGTCTCGCATGGATTGGTACCTGGACTGAGAAGGGGGAGAGCATAAGAGGGTAAAAGCAGGGGGGGTTACAAAAAAACAATACAGTCAAGATTGCAAATCAGTGATAGTAGCTCGCCAGGAGCGCGCTGTGCCATCACTGGGAGAGACATTGTACTATGGAGATGACAGTCTTCATGTAGTAGGAGGTAGCGTAGGTGGCAGTTCTTTAGGTCGTCCCACTGTGACATCTGTGGCATGGCGGAATCTTCTCTCCGCCACCTCAGGGTCTTCGTAAATAATTGCACGGCCACCCTCTTGGACTTTGAGCTTAGCTGGATAGAGTAGTTGAAATCTAATGTTTTTTTTCAATCAGTAGCCGACAGGTGGGCCCAAATGCCTTGCGTTTTTGAGCTACAGCTGGGGAAAAGTCCTGGAAGATAAGAATCTTGGAGTCATGGACATTCAGTTCTCGTTGCCGTCAGTATGCTTTTAAAACTTTTCTTTTACTGCCCAGTTGAGGTACTTTGCTATGACTGGGCGAGGTCTGCTGTTTCTGCCGTTTTGGTTGGGCCCTGGGGGACCTAGACTGTGCGCTCGTTCTATGATCATTTGGTCTTTGCCAAGATCCGTCTGTAGGGCCGCTGGGAGGTCTTTAGTGAGATAGTCCACGAGATGTTCACTGCCCACCGACTCTGGGATGCCCACAAAACGTAGATAGTTGCGGCGGTTTCTGTTCTCCAAGTCCTCAGTTTTTCATGCGTTTCTCGCTCTGCGGCCTGGCGCTGTTTGAGACAGGCCCCTAATTCCGCAATCTCCTTTTCATTGGCCTGGATTCTACTTTCTAGCTCTGTGATCTTTTGGGAGTTGGTAGTAATTAGGGTCATGGCTGCGGCGAGGGCGGCATGGAGGGCGTCAGTCCGCTGGTCAAGTTTTGGCATCAGAAGCTTGGAGACCTCTTCAGCTAACAAAGCTATTTGTGAAGGGTCTTGCTTGGCCAGTTCAAGGACACGTGTTGGTGGTGAAAGCTGGCGTGGGGATGGACTGCCATCTGTCTGCGCTTCAGGTAGAGGACCCATTGATGGAGAGGTGGGTGGTTGGTGGCGTGGGTTCTTGGTGGGTTGCTTAGGTGACTTCGGGGCGGACTTGCTTTTGCGCATTGTGGGTGGTGGATGTGGCCTTGAAGGTTGGGCTTCTTGTACGGTGGTGGGTTTCTTTGTTTGGGTTATTGTTAGACCAAGACCATGATATAGTAGTCAGATTATGACAGTCTTCCTACTCTCCCACCACAATCAATAACCGGGCAATCTGCTAACACGATCTGCTGCCCACTGACCTGCTACATCTCCTTGCTGTCAGGGAACTGTAAAAAGTCCATATCAATGACAGGCTGTGTGTTTGGGGATAGTATTTGACCCCTCAATGGTCAGAGGTGGCTATGTCCGTTGTGGCTTTGAACTGTCACTGTGTGTGAACCCTGTCTTTTGGTCTGGGGGGGTGACAGGGTTAAGCCACTACAGTGCTTCTCCACAGCGCTTCAATCGGTCTACCAGTATTTATTAGTGGGCTCTGCCTCCAGTGTAGCTCCCTTAGTATCTGGTGTCCCCCCTGCCTGC
Source organism: Allobates femoralis (assembly GCA_033576535.1). Classification (NCBI taxonomy): domain Eukaryota; kingdom Metazoa; phylum Chordata; class Amphibia; order Anura; family Aromobatidae; genus Allobates; species Allobates femoralis. Next base: position 479,310,735 of record JARQOC010000004.1, on the reverse strand, counting down.
TTGCTCTGAGTTAGTGGGGCCTTCTTATGAGTGGCATGTGTCGTCAGTCTGTGGGCTTGTGCAGGGCAGTGCAGGGTTAATCTTTTTTTTTTTTTTGTCTTTGCTTCACTGAGCTTTCTGCCTCTCCCCAGCTCTGCTCTCCTTCAGCCTGGAATTAATGGTTGGTGTCAATAGTGGGAAGGTGTATGGGGTTTTAGTATGCGCACAGTGTAGAGAGCAGCAGATAACCTGTGTCTGGTGGGGGTTGTTGGATATGATTGTCAAGGTCCTGTGCCTGCAGCCCCAGCTCTTGTGATCTCCACTTGAGTAGTGCGGGGTGGAGTGGGTTAATGACACTGCTCAGTCACCCCCGCAGCTCTTTTTGAAGCCTGCTGTGAGAGGAGATATGCAGAGTAGAGCACGGGGCTTGTGAGAGGGAGGTGCAATGTGCTGTACACTTTATCTGTTACACATACAGTACTTTATCTGAGCTTCACTGGGAGTCCCCGCCACACATACAGTCAATACAACAGTATCGGCTGCTGCGGGGGAGGATGGATTCTCTCCAGACTTGAGGGGCTTATGGAGAGCGGTGTTGGTACTTGTATGCAGCGCTCTGGGAGGTAGATGATGGCAGGGTGCTAGGCACAGAGGCACGGTCTGCAGCTGCAGTGTGCAGGAGCTGGGTGAACACCAGAGCCGCTCCTCTTATCAGTTTGTCTCTCAGTCTTCTCCAGTGTCTCCGATGGGCTGGTATAGCGTGAGGTCACACTGGAAGCAAGGCTGCAACAAGGTGGAAGTGTAGGCCCCAGTGGATGTCGGCCAGCTTCCCGGGCTGCACTGAGGTCTCTGGCGGGTAAAAACTAGCACTGGGTGTTGGGGAGGAGAGAGGTCTCTCACCTGTGATGGGCGCTCTGCTCAGTGTGGGTTGGAGGCCTGTGTAGCCAGTCTTCAGTGGTGCTGCTTCAGCAGGCAGATGGCGGCCAGGGGGGAGGTGAAGACTCTCCTACGCTGATGCCGAAATAATCACAATCTGGCTACAAGATGGGTCTCAGATGGCTCCAGGTGTGCATTAGCACTGATGGCAAGGCGGTTGGTGATGGATGGGCTCTCCTCAGGTCTAGATGCCGCGGATACAGGGTGGATGGCAGAGCCTAGTTAAACACGTCTGCTCTGCTCCGCGGCCATCTTGAAGTCCCCTCCCTGAGCCATTTAGTTATCACCTTTGCTTTATGGCAAGGTGCTCCATCATGCTGGAAAAGGCATTGTTGGGCGCCAAACTGATCTTGGACGGTTGGGAGAAGTTGCTCTTGGAGGACATTCTGGTACCATTCTTTATTCATGGCTGTGTTTTTAGGCAAGACTGTGAGTGAGCCGATTCCCTTGGCTGAGAAGCAACCCCACACATGAATGGTTTCAAGATGCTTTACAGTTGGCATGAGACAAGACTGGTGGTAGCGCTCACCTCTTCTTCTCCGAATAAGCTGTTTTCCAGATGTTGCAAACAATCGAAAAGGGGATTCATCAGAGAAAATACTTTACCCCAGTCCTCAGCAGTCCACTCCCTGTACCTTTTGCAGAATATCAGTCGGTCCCTGATGTTTTTTCTGGAGAGAAGTGGCTTCTTTGCTGCCCTCCTTGAAACCAGGCCTTGCTCAAAGAGTCTCCGCCTCAGAGTACGTGCAGAAGCACTCACACCAGCCTGCTACCATTCCTGAGCAAGCTCGGCACTGCTGGTAGTCCAATCCCGCAGCTAAAACAGTTTTAAGATAGGGTCCTGGCGCTTGCTGGTCTTTCTTGGGCACCCTGGAGCCTTTTTGACAAAAATGGAAGCTCTCTCCTTGAAGTTCTTGATGATGCGATAGATTGTTGACTGAGGTGCAATCTTTCTAGCTGCGATACTCTTCCCTGTTAGGCCATTTTGTGCAGTGCAATGATGGCTGCACGTGTTTCTTTAGAGATAACCATGGTTAACTGAAGAGAAACAATGATACCAAGCACCAGCTTTCTTTTAAAGTGTCCAGTGGTGTCATTCTTACTTAATCATGACTGATTGTTCGCCAGCCCTGTCCTCATCAACACCCACACCTGTGTTAATGGAACAATCACCAAAACGATGTTAGCTGCTCCTTTTAAGGCAGGACTGCAATGATGTTGAAATGTGTTTTGGGGGTTAAAGTTCATTTTCTAGGCAAATATTGTCTTTGCAAGTAATTGCTGTTAAGCTGATCACTCTTTATGACATTCTGGAGTATTTGGAAATTGCCATTAGAAAAACTGAAGCAGTAGACTTTGTTAAAATTCATATTTGTATCATTCTCAAAACTTTTGGCCATGACTGTATACTGTAAGTGTGAAAGATCAAGAACGATACTATTTACGGTTGTTGTTATTGCATGTCAAAGGAGCCACCAATTTTGACAGCATCAAAACCGTCAATGGAGTCACACATGAAACCTTCAAAGAGGCTGCATTAGCACTAGGATTATTATTCGATGATAGTCTGTGGAGAAATACTTTACTAGATGCCTGCATTCTCAACATGCCTGCACAGCTTCGCGACATGTTTGCTTACATCTGTATTTTTGGCCCTCCAACAAATCCACTTCAGTTTTGGAATGATTTTAAGGAACACTTTTTACAAGACTACTGCCATGCATACCACTCCAACACTCAGGAGTGTGTCCATTGTGAAGGATATGCTATGACAGATGTCCAAGATGTTCTCAAAGGTCACGGCAAAACTTATGCAGATTTCAATAATACCACGCCCAATTAAGATACCACAACAACTGCTCCCGCAGTATGATAAGGATTATGAGTTAATAACAGCTGCCGAGATGAAAGCTACTCTAAATCAGGAACATGCCTATGATGTTATTACTCAAGCTTAACAAGACACTAATTTAACACCAGAGTGCTTTTTCATTGATGGTCCTGGTGGCAGCGGAAAAACCTACCTATACCATCCACTGCTACATCATCTAAGGCGACAATGGTGAATCATTTGGTCCTCACCGTGGCATTGGCCACTACAGGAATTTGCGTCGGTAACGACTTACATTACAAGTGATGGTACAGAAGCAATTCTACTCTACCTCTCTATGGCATACCAATACCTATCAATGAAACATCTGTGTCCAGGATTAAAAATGATACAGATGCGGCCAAACATTTGGAAAGTACTAAACTATTGATTATTGATGAGTGCACAATGCTATCAAAATATGCCTTGAATGTCGAGAGACTTCTACGGGACATCATGACAACAAATGTGGCTAAGAAACATAAAACACCGTTTGGAGCTAAAGTTATTGTTCTTGGAGGAGACTTTCGACAATGCCTTCCCGTCATTGCTCATGGAACAAGAACAGATATTGTGGAAAGCTGCATTAAATATTCGCAACACTGGCGACATTTTACTCGAATGCCGCTGTTCAACAACATGCGCTCCACTGATCCTCAATACAGCAGTTGGTTGCTTCAACTGGGAAATGGTCAGCTCTCTAATGATTTCACCCTTGGAGAGGTTGTCATAGAAATTTCTTCAGACATGATGTGCACTGGCTCTATAATAACTGACATCTTTGGAGACAAGATTTGCATTGATGTTAATAACAATGACAGCATAAGTATTGCTGCATCACATGCCATTCTATGTCCAAAAAATGAGGACGTTGATTATGTCAACTCTAAAAGTCATGGATCGACTGAGTGGCGACTATACTGAATATACCAGTGATGATTCTATCGATGTAGATGAAACTGATGAATGTGACAACTACCCATTGAAATTTTTAAACTCACTTACACCAACTGGAATGCCTTCACATCGGCTACAACTTAAAATTGGTACCATTGTCATGCTATTACACAACCTAAACACCAAGAAAGGTCTCTGCAACGGTACTTGGCTGATTGTCACTGCCTTACTCGCCAACATTATACAAGCTAAAGTAATTACTGGGTCAGCAGCAGGAAATGTTGTATTTATTCCACGCATCGATTTGTGTCCATCAGAGACTGGATTACCTTTTAAATTAAGACGTCGACAGTTTCCTGTGAAGCCGGCAATTGCAATGACCATTAACAAATCACAAGGGCAGACACTCAATCGAGTTGGCATTTTTCTACTTCAACCAGCATTTGCCCATGGTCAATTGTATGTAGCTTTCTCCCGAGTTAAGCAACACTGCAATGTTAGGGTCAAAGTGGTGGATACACCACTTCAAGGAAAATTACTCCCAAATAGTCCCAAAGTATTTACTAGAAATATTGTTTACAAAAATGTTTTACTGTAAACTCATGTAACTTCTTTGCTCATCAACTTATAGATTCATGTATTACATATTAATAGTTTGTTCCATACATGTGTTTTAGAAACACATATAGATCAATAGCAACAAACATCAATGTAGATAGTCACTAAAAAAATGAAAAACCCCAAAAAATTAGTTTAACCATATATATATATATATTCTAATATATAAAAGCCGAAGGCCACTTCCGTAAAACCCGAAGGGTACTTCCGTGATTGCCTCCGGACCCATGGTGGTGACATCACCAGTGCAGGGTAGCCGGCCGGCGCCCGGCTACAGGGAGCGGCAGAGGAACGTTCCGCTCTCGGAAGTTCCGTCTGCCCTCCAGCCTCTCCCTCCAGCCAGTAGCATAGCCAGCGGGGGGGGCCCATTGCCCACCACCTGGGGGGGCCCCGCACCCACTGGGGGACCCGTGCTACCAGCAGCGGCCGCCCGCGCCCGGAGAGGAGGGAGGATGGGACTTCCTGTCCTACATCTCTGCCCGCCACTCCTCTCCTCCTACAGCAGACGCACGGCGGCCGCAGTGAGTGTCCACCCCCCGTCCAGCTACACCACTGCCTCCAGCCTCTCCTCCTCCAGCCTCTCCTCCTCCAGCCTCTTCTCCTCCAGCCTCTCCCCCTTCAGCCTCTGCCCCTCCAGCCTCTCCTCCTCCAGCCTCTCCTCCTCCAGCTTCTCCTCCTCCAGCCTCTGCCCCTCCAGCCTCTCCAGCTTCCCCTCTGCCCCTCCAGCCTCTCCTGCCCCTCCAGCTTCTGCCCCTCCAGCCTCTCCAGCTTCCCCTCTGCCCCTCCAGCTTCCCCTCTGCCCCTCCAGCCTCTGCCCTCCAACCTCTCCAGCTTCCCCTCTGCCCCTCCAGCCTCTGCCCCTCTCCAGCCTCTCCAGCTTCCCCTCTGCCCCTCCAGCCTCTGCCCCTCCAGCCTCTGCCCCTCCAGCCTCTCCAGCTTCCCCTCTGCCCCTCCAGCCTCTGCCCCTCCAGCCTCTCCAGCTTCCCCTCTGCCCCTCCAGCCTCCGCCCCTCCAGCCTCTCCAGCTTCCCCTCTGCCCCTCCAGCCTCTGCCCCTCCAGCCTCTGCCCCTCCAGCTTCCCCTCTGCCCCTCCAGCCTCTGCCCCTCCAGCCTCTCCAGCTTCCCCTCTGCCCCTCCAGCCTCTGCTCCTCCAGCCTCTGCCCATCCAGCCTCTCCAGCTTCCCCTCTCCCCTCCAGCCTCTGCCCATCCAGCCTTCCAGCTTCCCCTCTCCCCTCCAGCCTCTGCCCCTCCAGCCTCTCCAGCTTCCCCTCTCCCCTCCAGCCTCTGCCCTCCAGCCTCCAGCTCTCCCTCCAGCCTCTGCCCTCCAGCCTCCGCTCTCCCCTCCAGCCTCTGGCCTCCAGCCTCTGCCCTCCAGCCTCTGCTCTGCCCTCCAGCCTCTGCCCTCCAGCCTCTGCCCTCCTGCCTCCGCTCTCCCCTCCAGCCTCTGCCCTCCAGCCTCTGCCCTCCAGCCTCCGCTCTCCCCTCCAGCCTCTGCCCTCCAGCCTTTGCCCTCCAGCCTCTGCCCTCCAGCCTCCGCTCTCCCCTCCAGCCTCGCCCTCCAGCCTCCGCTCTCCCTTCCAGCTTCTGCCTCCAGCCTCTGCCCTCCAGCTTCCGCTCTCCCCTCTGTCCTCTGCCCTCCAGCCTCCCCCTCCAGCCTCCCCTGTCCTCTGCCCTCCAGCCTCACCCCTCCAGCCTCCCCTGTCCTCTGCCCTCCAGCCTCCCCTGTCCTCTGCCCTCACCTCCGTCCTCCCTGTCCCTCCTCTGCCCTCCAGCCTCCCCTGTCCTCTGCCCTCCAGCCTCCCTGTTCTCTGCCCTCCAGCCTCCCCTTTTTCATCCCTCCAGCCTCCCCTGTCCTCACCCCTCCAGCCTCCGCTCTCCTCACCCCTCCAACCTCCGCTCTCCTCACCCCTCCTGCCTCCGTCTCCTCCTCACCCCTCCTCACCCCTCCAGCCTCCTCTCCTCACCCCTCCAGCCTCCGCTCTCCTCACCCCTCCATATGCAATGTACAGTATGTGTATATATGTGTGTATGTAGTCACTTCCGTCACTTTGTCCGCACTTCCCTCACTTTGTCCGCACACATACGCACACACACTTCGCTATACTTACCACCGGCCCTGCATCAGCCGCCTGGATCCTCAGTCGACATGTCGCCACCCCCGAACTACTGGATCCAATATAGCGTCCAAGAAGTCTCGCCAAACTTCCTGGACGCCATATTGGATCCAGTCGTCTGCGGGCGGCGACATGTCGACTCAGGATCCAGTCGGCGGGGAAGACGCAGGGTCGGTGCTAACTATAGCGGAGTGTGTGTATATGTGTGTGTGTGTGTATGTATGTGTGTGCTGACCACTCTGCCCACGGCGCTGCGCTGACCACTCTGCCCACGCCGCTGTGCTGACCAATCTCACCGCACTCACTGCTAACCACTGAGCCACCGCACTCACTGCTAACCACTAGCCACCGCACTCATTGCTAACCACTGAGCCACCGCACTCACTGCTAACCACTGAGCCACCGCACTCACTGCTAACCACTGAGCCACCGCACTCACTGCTAACCACTGAGCCACCGCACTCACTGCTAACCACTGAGCCACCGCATACTCTGCTACCCACTGAGCCACCTGTATACACACAATTCATTTCACCGCACTCCCCTAACTATTAGTAAATAAACTATATAAGGATTCAAGACTACCCGTTTCTTTAGAATCGGGCCGCCATCTAGTATATTAATATATATATATATATATATATATATATATATATAACATAACAAAAACATTAGTTTAGCCATAGATATATAGATTTCAACTACTTATATAGGTAATCGGTATATAACATATGTACTCATTAGAATATTAATTTTATTCATTCTGTTGTATAATACTATTCATTTTATAGCACTTTAAATACATCAGTAATGCTGGCCCTCTTGAAAGTTTCTAACTCTATATCCTACCTACATACATAGATAGGTATGATATATCAACACATATTTTTACATGTAAGTTTAACACACATTACGTAGAAAATGGAAGATGTGTATCATCCAAATTCTTTGATTTGGTGATATGAACCCGCATGTTAAGCTTCAGCAGTATAGCTGCTGAGAAATGTTCTTTTCTTTTCAAACAGGGAGGAGTTTTTGTGAACAGCTAAAGAGACGGGCGGGATGGCTGTTCACACACATCTCCATCTCAAGGTGTGTTCTGTACACATACAAAGATAGATAGATACATACATAGATACATAGTTTAATACACAGTGTGATAGATGCATATGTAGATAGATACATAGATACATATATAGTTTTTTAAATAGACACATAGATACATAGATAGATACATACATAGACAGATAGAGAGATACATATACATAGATAAATAAATAGATGGATACATAGATAGATACACAGATAGGTCAATTCATACATATATACAAAAAAATTAGACTTAGCTAAGTGTAAAAAAATAGTAATAAGGTACAGTAGGGACCCATTAGATCTAAGGTCACCTTGACGCTGGTTGATGGGCAAAACATATTGGCAAATAGGTTAACTATGCACGTTGATTTCTTAAATATAAGATTTTTCTAAAAAAGCCAAAAAATTTCTTGGGTAGACAAAAGGTCTTTGATGTGACTCCTACCTCTGAGAATTAGTAAAAATAAACGCTTAGCTGAGCCCAAGGAAAAAGCAAAAAAGTACGATAGGGACCCATCTGATCAAAAATTACTGTGAGGCTACTTGATGGCCACACAGGTATTGGCCAGTATGTGCACCAAGAACCTTAGCCTATAAAATTTAATATCCAAAAAATACATCGACCCTACACACATAGGTAGTCGATGGATAGATATCATGTATGTAGGACTCATCAGACCTGAAGTCACTTTGTCGCAGTTGATGAGCAAGCAGACATTGGCCAATGTGTGTACTAAGAACTTCAGAAATAAAAAATTAGAATTTTTGAGTTTTTTTGAAAAAAAACGTAAGTTTATAAATTTTTTCCTCAAATACATATAGCTTATAGCATTTGTACATCATTGGTAGTAGCTGTGTGCTGCAAGAATTTTTTTCAAATTATTTGACCCTGCGTCTTTGCTTGCACCAGTTCACACTAGTCTGTGAGTGCTTGCAGTTTTTTTCTTGTTATTTATCATATGGAGTTGCAGGCTCCTTGCTGCAATGTGCACCCTCATTAACCTACAGGTGATCGAGGGTCTAGATGGAGTCTGCCCACTGAGAAGTGGGGGGTGGACAAGGAGGATAGGGATATCAGCGTAGGACTCATCAGAGCTGAAGTCACTTTGTTGCAGTTGATGAGCAAGCAGACATTGGGCAATGTGTGTACTAAGAACTTCAGAAATAAAAAATTTGAATTTTTGAGTTTTTTGAAAAAAACGTAAGTTTTTAAATTTTTTCCTCAAATACATATACTGTATATACTCGTGTATAAGCCGACCCGTGTATAAGCCGACCCCCCTACTTTTGCCCCAAAACCTGGGAAAACCTATTGACTCGTGTATAAGCCGAGGGTGGACCCCAGCACAGGTATACAGCCCCCAGCAGTGTGGTATACAGCAGCCCCAGAGGTATATACAGCAGCCCCAGTGGTAGTATACAGCAGCACCCCCAGTGGTATATACAGCAGCAGCCCCAGTTGTATATACAGCAGCAGCCCCAGTAGTTAGTATACAGCAGCCCCAGAGGTATATACAGCAGCCCGAGTGGTAGTATACAGCAGCAGCCCCAGTGGTATATACAGCCCCAGTGGTAGTATACACGCAGCCCCAGTGGTATATACAGCCCCAGTAGTAGTATACAGCCCCCCATCAGTATACAGCAGCCCCAGAGGTATATACAGCCCCAGTGGTAGTATACAGCCCCCCCATCAGTATACAGGAGCCCCAGAGGTATATACAGCCCCAGTGGTAGTATATATACAGCCCCAGTGGTACATACAGCCCAGTGGTAGTATACAGGCCCCCCTGCCTTGTGCACAAACCTGTAAAGGAAGAGATTAGTATACTTATCACTGTCCCGCTGCCGCTGTCCTGCCGCCGCCAACGCGCTCCTCCATCTTCTTCTGGTTTCCTCCTTGGTCGCGCCGACAATGACGTCATTGCCTGCGCCGACCGGAGGAAGCCGGAAGCAGACGGAAGAAGACGGAGGACGGCGGCGGGACAGCGGCAGCGGGACAGTGATACTAATCTCTTCCTTTACAGGTTTGTGCACAAGGCAGGGGGGCCTGTATACTCATGGGGGCGGGCCTGTATACTGTATACACTGTATACAGTATACAGTGACTCGCATATAAGCCGAGGGGGGGACTTTTCAGCCCAATTTTTGGGCTGAAAAACTCGGCTTATACGCGAGTATATACGGTAGCTTATAGCATTTGTACATCATTGGTAGTAGCTGTGTGCTGCAAGAATTTTTTTCAAATTATTTGACCCTGCGTCTTTGCTTGCACCAGTTCACACTAGTCTGTGAATGCTGTGCAGTTTTTTTCTTGTTTTTTTCTTGTTAGATACATAGATAGATACACAGATAGATAGGTCAATTCATACATATATACAAAAAAATGAGACTTAGCTAAGTGTAAAAAAATAGTAATAAGGTACAGTAGGGACCCATTAGATCTAAGGTCACCTTGACGCTGGTTGATGGGCAAACACATATTGGCCAATAGGTTAACTATGCACATTGATTTCTTAAATATAAGATTTTTCTAAAAAAGCCAAAAAATTTCTTGGGTAGACAAAAGGTTTTTGATGTGACTCCTACCTCTGAGAATTAGTAAAAATAAACGCTTAGCTGAGCCCAAGGAAAAAGCAAAAAAGTACGATAGGGACTAGGGATGGGCGAATCTACTCGCTAGGACTCGTTACTCGGCGAGTAGTAAGGGACTCGCAGGACTCGGTACTCTGCGAGTTTCCCAGTGATTACTCGCACGAGTCCAATGCAAATCAATATCAATCCTAGTTTTGTCAGAAACACTGACAAAACTAGGATTGCCATTGTTTGCATTAGACTCGGCTACTGTGCCAGTGATAGCAGGGAAACTCGCAAAGTAACTGCTGTTGCATTGCGAGCCGAGTCCAGCTGTCTGCTCTGTGCAGCTCCAGGGTCCTAGAGCCCGCCTGCTCACAGACATGATGTAGCAGTGCTGAGATTGTTCTCAGTCTGCTCATTCCCTGTGCATAGACATCTATCTATGCACAGGGGATGTAGCAGAGAGGACATCGCGTTTTGGACGGAAGAGGATTTTTTCAATTAAAGATGGAGTCCCTAATGGCTTTTTTTTTTAATTTCAAATAACATTTTTTCTCTGTGTTGTGTTTTTTTAACCCTTTATTGGAGATTCTTAGTGGCTGGGTCAAACGTGGCCTGACATTAAGAATCTCGGGCTTAATACCAGCTTGTATAACAAAGCTGGTATTAACCCCTTTATTACCCAGCGTGCTACCGCCACCAGGGCCGCTGGAAGAGCGGGGTTCCGCGCCAGAGGATGGCGCTTCAATGAATGCGCCATCTTCTGGGGCGGCTGCGGGCTGCAATTTGCAGCGGGGGGTGCCCAGAAAGCTTGGGCATCCCTGCGCTGCGAATTCCAGCCCCCAGCTGCTTAGCTGTACCTGGCTAGACATAGAAATTGCGCGGAGCCCCACGCATTTTTTTTTTTATTATTTCATGAATTTCAGAGTCAGAGTCTCAGAGTCAGAGTCAGAATCTTAGAATTTCATGAAATAATTTTAAAAAAATGCGTGGGGCTTCGCGCAATTTCTATGTCTAGCCAGGTACAGCTAAGCAGCTGGGGGCTGGAATCCGCAGTGCAGGGATGCCCAAGCTTTCTGGGCACCCCCCGCTGCAAATTGCAGCCCGCAGCCGCCCCAGAAGATGGCACATTCATTGAAGCGCCATCCTCTGGCGCTGAACCCCGCTCTTCCAGCGGCCCTGGTGGCGGTGGCACGCTGGGTAATAAAGAGGTTAGGGCCAGCTTTGTATTATCAGCTGGCCCTAAGCCCGAAATTTATGGCGGTCACGCCAATATTAGACATGACCGCCATGAATTTCTATTAAATTGTTTTAAAAAAAACACAACACAAAGAAAAATTTTTATTAGAAATTAAAAAAAAGCCAATAGGGGCTCCTTCTTTAATTAAAAAAATCCTCTTCCGTCCGACGCAGTCCAAAACGCGATGTCCTCTCTGCTACATCCCCTGTGCATAGATATAGATGTCTATGCACAGGGAATGAGCAGACTGAGAACAATCTCAGCTCTGCTACATCATCTCTGTGCACAGACATTCATGTCTGTACACAGGGAATGAGCAGACTGAGAACAATCTCAGCTCTGCTACATCAGGCAGCAGGCGGGCTCTAGGACCCTGGAGCTGGCAGCCAGCACACTGAGCAGACAGGACTCTTATCTGTGCGAGTTTCCCAGCGATTACTTACAAAGTAAACGAGTCCAATGCAAATAAATGACAAAACTAGGATTGCTTCAGGCTGAAGCTTCCGAGACACATCTGCGATTTGTAAATCTCACACTACTCGCTATTACTTGCTTCCCTATTCATTAACATTGGACTCGCTAGACTCGCAACGAGTAGCGAGTCCTGTGCTCGGACTCGCTAGAGTCAAGCGATTCCGAGTAATTTAGGATTCGCCCATCACTAATAGGGACCCATCTGATCAAAAATTACTGTGAGGCTACTTGATGGCCACACAGGTATTGGCCAGTATGTGTACCAAGAACCTTAGCCTATAAAAATTTAATATGCAAAAAATACATCAACCCTACACACATAGGTAGTCGATGGATAGATATCATGTATTAATTGCATTATTGTTAACTCTTCATAAAAACACTACATACGGATTCTAGACTACCCGATTCTTTAGAATCGGGCCACCATCTAGTGATAAACATAAATCATCAGCAAATAGAACAATATGGCCACATGTTTGCATATAAAGTAAGCCGCACAATACTTAGCCTGGCCACTAGGGAAAAGCATATACAAACAGTCGTGTGTGCACAACACACATCCTTTTTAACATTGCAAGTCCATCAAGCACAAGTGGCTGGGAAACAAACGAAAAAAACTCACTGATCAGCCCCGTCCATCCTTCTATACTTTTTAGTGGTGCAAAAAGTTAAACATCAGGTCATATCTGTGTCAAAAATTTACATGTGTCACCACAAAGAACGTCTATACATGTCAGACAAACAATGTAGGATACCATATATTTACACTTCTACAGTCTGTAAGTATGAACGTACCTCAGCCTTTGTGGGTGAGTAATCGCAGATGCCACGAAGAAGAGTATACATGACTCATCCTGTAGTGATGGCGGGCCACATGTGTTTGCAAGGGGGAGCTCCACATCTACACATTCTGTGCTGCCTGAAGCCTCAATCCATGCCTGATCCTAGCCATATAAGTCCCAGTGCGTGTTGACCCCAAACAGTACGATTTCTACGCTAAATTGCCCATCTTAGCAAACAAGCACTCAAGCAGCCAGCAGCCATGATCCTGTATGGCAAATGGAAACAAATACATTACTTTCAAAAATATAATGTGGCAATGTAGGTGCACAACCGGCTTTGCTAAGGCTTTTTTTTTTTTTAGTTTTGGAGCCAAACTAAACAAAAATTACATGGGCGTCACATACAGTGCACTATTGCGTCCCAAAGACTATTTGGCGTAATGTTTCGAGACGCTGATACCTCCATGTCTGCACACAAATACTTACTTAATGACTCTGGGCAGCAAGTGTGATGCCCATCCGCCGTGAGCTCTTTTTCTGTGTGAAAGCACCCAATCAGCACGCCTTGTCGTCACGTAATCAGCACCCAATCACCACGCTTTGTCGTCACATAATCAGCAGGCACATAGCCCATCACAGGTGTTGCCAAGTAAGGTGCCTAATTGGTGTGTGATGAATGGTCTGGCTCAGGATACATTTCCCTCTTGTCTGGCATTCCCTGTCCAGAAGGGAATGTGCATTGAGCTAGTGGTGTCTACGATTCCTTTCTCTGTTGGAACGACGGTAAGTGTAGTGCCATGGTTATGTTTTGTGCCTGCTCTTGCTTTTGATGACACGCTGTTTCTGTATCTACATGCAGCTTGGGCGCAATGTAAGTCAGTTCAGGTAGCGCCATGTGGAAGTGTGTTTAGTGTCTTGAAACTAGTGGTAAAGGCTACATTCACATTTGTGTTCCCCTCCGCAGCGTTCGGCATAGGGGATCCGCAATGTGCCCGCAGCAACGCAAGTCCCTATCTTTTTAATGTGAGCGCACTGTGTTGCGCATGACCGTGCACACCCATTCCCTGCCATATGTGATCTGTGCACAGGCGGGTGCCTGCGCACAAATCACCCAGTCTTGTCTGCACCAGAAATGCAACATGGCGCGTTCATGGTGTGGGAGAAACTGGGTGATTTGTATGCAGCCACCCGCCTGCGCACAGATTACATATGGCAGTGAATGGGTGCGCACGGTCATGCGCAGCACCGTGTGCTCACATTATAAAGTTAGGGCCTTGGGGTGCTGCGGGCACATTGTGGATCACCTCCGCAGGACGCTGCGGAGGGGAACGCAAACGTGAAGGTAGCCTAACAAGCCAAACTCTCTGCATTACACATTGGTAAATAGTTATTAGCATGTTATGCCAGTTTGTTATGCTGTTGTGTAGTGCTACTTCTATGTTGCCTTTGTGGTTTTGACTATGATCTTGGCCCATCTTGTCCCTTTGTTAAATTTTAAAAATAAAGACCAGAGCCATACATCACTTCACATCACAGCTTATTGAATGCTCCTTCTGCAAGGGTGTACCACATGCCAACATACATCATCCACACGTTTCTTCGGTGCAACCTGAGTGGTTGTTGATCCTCTTTTTTGTGTGATGTATGCTGCCCATGTGTTGCCCATGAATGTTTATATATGTTATTTTTCCACAGATGGCTGGGTATGCGGAGTTTGTGACTCAACTCCTTGCCCTGTATCAGGAACACAAGTGCCTGTGGCAGACGGCGCTGCCTCAGTATCACGACGCGGCAGCGCGGGCTGCGGCCTACAAGTTTCTTGTGGAGCTGGCACAACGCCTCCAGCCCAATAAGAGGTGGGACGCGCGCCAAATATATGATAAGATCAAAGGTCTGCGCTCCGCGTTCCAGCGAGCTCACAAGCAATACACCGAGGCACGGTCCGGGGCTGGAGGTGAGGAGGTCCCAAAGCCCAATTTGTGGTATTATGACCTCCTCACCTTCACCCTGAGCCAAGAGAGCTCGCATGGAACACGGAGCAGCCTGCGCCGGCGCGCGTCCTCTGTAGGCCCAGCCCAAGAAACATCCCCGCCGCAGGAGGTGGGTAATTGTCTTGGGGGGGGGCACCATGTTTGCTACACAGGTGTGTTTGACTGCATGCTTTTCCAAAGCACACTTCTCCGTTGGTGGTAATGTAGAATTGTTCATGTGTGGAGTTATTTGCTTTTTGGGTATGTGCCCACAGTGGCATTTCAACACATTCCGTGAACCTCCAACAACGGAGGATCACCCACTCATTCACATTACAGTAGCTAGGTGTATTTTCTATTTGGGGGTTGATATAGTGATACAAATGTCTGATTTGGTTTGTTTTTGCCCAGTGTGACACAAATGACCAATGGAACACAGCCATGTTTCATGGCTTTGGCCCATTGAGTGTTTAGAAATTGCAGTGGGAACTGTGCTTAATTTTGGAAAATGTAAGGCTGGGCAGCATGGCCTCCCAGCTGGTAAAAGGCAGCATAAAGCTCATGTGGGCACATACCGTGTTTTTTTTGTTGTGGTCAGGTGTTCTTGTTTCTTATTTTCCTACAGTGTTTGCTGGCGCAGGTGAGTAAAGGTCACTAGTGCCGGTGTTACCCATTTGAACCTTGCTTCTGTTCTTTGTTACCGTGCTGTGGGAGAGGTTCTGTTGTGTGGTGGAGCGTGGGTATGGGTTTTTGCGCTTGACATCAATGTTATTGCTTCGTGGTTTTGATGTTTTTTCTTTCTGCTTTCTTTTGCAGGCCCCTCAGCTGCCTGGCTCCAGTGATGACGACTCAGCAGCTGGCGAGGCTCTCCCTGCTACATCTGCGGGAGAGCCAGTGGCCGGAACCAGTGGTGGGGAGCCGGCCCCAGGGCCCAGCTCTGCAATTAGACGAAGGAGAACACCTGCCCCACCAAATACGGAGCTGGGTACCTTGGCCAAAAAAGTGCTGCTTGATGAGGAAAGAACACCCGGCTCTGGTTTCGGCTACATGACCAGCGGAATGCTGGGTCGGATGGAGCCAGAGCAGAGACACATCATTGAGCGTGCCATTACTCGTGTCCTGGAGGCGGGCGTAGATGGGTCCCTGCGATGGGGAGGGATGATGACGCTCCCCCTCAAGACCACCCCTTTGCCCACTGCGCCCGCCCAATGCAGGGTGAGGAGGACCCAACCTCCGGATACCCCACCTCCCCCAAGAAGATCTGCCTGAAGACAAGCACCCTCTCAGGGAGGGTGGGTCTACCATGAGAGGGTGGGGGAGGAGCCATTGTCAGATCCAGCAGAGGATGCTGATGACATCGGACACTACTAGCCAATGCACTATATTGCCCAAATGGACTGCCTACAGGCCTTTAACTTCACATTCTGGGGTTTGTGGGCAAAACAATTTCAAGGGCCACGATGTGGCGGCATTTTGTTTTTTTATGTATGTTAATTTTTCTTTTACACACTTTGCAAAATTCTAAGCAAAAAAAAATAAATAAAAAAGTATTGTTGAAAAATGTCCTCTGTGTTACCAACACAAGTGTGTGGAGTGGGTGTGGGGAAGTGTTGACAATTTTGGGTGTCATTGAGCCCACATTGTGGCCAATGGCGGGAGTGATGGGACACAATGTGGCCTGGTGAAATAGGTACCAACATCAAGCAGGAAGCCAACTATGCGTCTGACTGATATTTCCATTTGCAGAGTGTCACCCAAACATGTGTGTGTTGTCAGCAAGGAGCACACAGGCTTTAAGGCCAAAAGTTTTTATTGACACACAACATGTGTGCCACACACTGGCCAAACCCTAGACAATGAGGCTTTGTTTGAGGAGGAGCCACAACTCACTCCTCAAACTCTCCACGGTCCCAATGTGGGACACTGTCAGAAGATCGCCCAACGGGGCGTAACAACACAAATGCCAACAAGGCAACGTCATAACCAAAATGTCCAACATGGACCACAGTAGGCATGGTCATATTAGCCCATTATTCCTCCTGGGCGGGTGCCTGGAAGGCCATGCCGCCATGTTGTTGCTGGAGCGGGCAAGATGTCGCTGCCCGCGTTGGTGTGCCCTCTCCAGCAGTTCCCCCACCTCCTGGTGTGCGACCACAAGGTCCTGTATAGAAGGGACACCTGTAGGGGCAATTAGACAGACATTAGTTTAATACAGTAGCAAGACATGAATTTATGACTCACACTACATGATAGTACTTACGGTTTTCCACCCCATCAGCATTCCCATGCGGAGGTTATGGCGATGGGCTTAGCTGCCAGCCACCAGCCTGTGCACCTTCAACCTCTGCAAGTAATATAATGGGAAAGCACGTCACAAATAGCAAATACTGATGTCTACACACCCCAACCCAAAAACCAGTGTAAGGGCCGTATGCATCTAGAACAACAATTAATACCATAGCTAACAAAGCCAGGCGCAATTGGAGGATGAGGGGACATGGCCAACACACGGCTCTCCACAGAGCTACACACACTTGGAGGTGCTGTTACTACAGCTCTGGGGGTGTGTGGCCACAGGATGGGGCTGTGTGGCACAAGGGGGCCAGGACTGGGAGAAGAGAAAGATTCAGGCACTGCAGGTGCCGCCATGTGTTCACCCTCTGGCCCTGGGTATGGTGGAGTCCCGGGTTTGGGGAGGGTGCTGCTGGGCTCTCAGGGACCAGTGGTGTAGGGGGCCCAGGTGCCGGTGGGCCATGTGGCTCCTCTCCCGAGGCCGACTCAGCATCATCTGTATAGTAAAACAGGATGAGACAGGTTTCTAAACAAAGGAACAGACCACAGGGAGGCCACCTTCTGTATGTTGTAACATGTAGTTCAAGCATGACAGATAGGGTACAAGGTCAGGTTGTAGCCATGTACTCTGGATAGGCCACACTATGGTTGGTGACAGGAGTACAACTACAGTGGGCAGATATGTTTGTTTGTCGCCAAACCTGCCTTGACATGGTAGGTGCTAGTGTTTTAAAGTGTGGATATGGCATTAAGCTGCAAGTGTTTGCACCATGGTTGGCTACACATAGTGTACATGTCATACTGAGTGTCCATTTGGGACATGATTGTGTGGCTACATTGTTCCGTGTGTCAGGTGACACATATGTGTTGCAGGGTGTCATGTGTGTGTTTAACATGGCACTGTTATCTGCTTGGCACATTTACACTCTGGACACACCATTACGGCAAATCTAGTGAAGTCAAGGCTGAGTGTAGGCGTCTAGATTTGTGGGCAAAATGAGTGTTTAATACATCTTCATGTTTCAGGGTAAGCGACAAGGCAATGCACATTGTTGACACATCACCATGGTCCCCAACTACACATTTGCTTCTGTTGGCCAAAACAAAAACATT
The DNA here is from genome assembly GCA_033576535.1 of Allobates femoralis. Lineage (NCBI taxonomy): Eukaryota > Metazoa > Chordata > Amphibia > Anura > Aromobatidae > Allobates > Allobates femoralis. The sequence goes on along the minus strand of JARQOC010000004.1, from coordinate 479,292,781 downwards.
GGTTTGTTGTTTGCTACATGTATGTGTGAAGTTATGTGTTGGACAACAAAACATACTCACCACGCAGCCTGGCAATCCTGGCACGGATCTTCACAATGCGGCCTGGGCACTTATTTGCTTGCAGGACCTCTCCACCCCCAGTCTGTGGACCAGGGCCCGCTGGATGCGCCTTAGGATGCTGCGCTTGCGCAGCCGCGTGTGTCGGTGGTGATGGTGGTCCCAGTAGTCCTGGCGTCACAAAAGTCTATGAGCACCAGAAGCTCCGCCATTCCCCACGGTGCTGCACGCTGTGTTGCGGCCATTACTCTACTGCTATGTGCACCTTGCAGGCAGAATGAAAGTGAAAGAAGCGTCATGACGTCAGGACGCCCACTTGCGGCGCATAGTAAATCTCAAAAATTAAAAGTCGCGATAGGAGCAATGGGAGACGCCAAATAAACACTTTTGTGTCACCAGCAATCACGCATTGCAGAGCGTTATGTATGGCAGACATGTGCGCAGTGTACGCTAATGTATTCACTGTCGTGTGTGGCGTGAAATTGGGAACATTATATCGTCCGAACTAGCACAATGCTTTTGGTGGTGCTATTGAGTGGCCGCGTAATTGCATTGATGTATTGGATTGTTCAGACGGGTCTGATGCGTCTAGTGCTGAAGTGACAGCTCATCCAACATGGCGGCCTGTGAAAGGACAGCCAATCGTAACGCAGTAGCCCCCACCAATGATCGCTGATGGGGCGCGGTATCCATGAGCCTATGTCACGCCCTTGGGAATTCACTAGGGGACGCAAATTCCATGCCTGTGCCCCGTTTAGACGCCACTACCATGGCAATTGTGCCTTTGTGTTGCCTTCGGTTTTTGAGCACGGCTCAGAAACAGGTATCTGAGTCAACTGCAGGACACCGGGAGGAATTTCCCTATGTACACGCCGCCATTTCGTAGCAATTTCATGGCAACAGGCACAAATATCCCCAATGCCAGGCAGTTGCTACCTTGCAGTGGTGGCGTGTAAAGGGGCCCTTAGGGTACCGTTACACGTCGCAACATTGCATGAAATTTCTCTTGCAATTTGCTGGTTGCAGTGAAATCATGGACACATTGTTCTATTTTATTGCCGTGTACAAATGAAACAATGTGTCCATGATTTCACTGCAACCAGCAAATTGCAAGTGAAATTGCATGCAATGTTGCGACGTGTAACGGTACCCTAACGGTACCTTGAGACATTTTACATTTGCCATATGAAATGATTGTTTCTAAGTATTGCAGGACTATGTGATTTCTCATAATTTATCTGAAACAGTTTATTAAAATGATTACTGTATATGACTTAAATAGTAACATATTAGCAGTCATTAGTTTATGTACTGATAGTATATAGGGTATATTGCATACAGCGTTTTTGTCAAGCAAATTCTAACTGGAACCAGCCTAAAGCACTAAAAAAATGCATAGTAGAATAAACATAGTGCACTACAATGTTAGAACTAATTGCTTATGCATATGTTCAGTTATTTTGAGATTATTTTAACCGCATAGGCTTTTAAAGCCGTGAAGTGTCTAAAAATAAGTGACCTGACCATTCTTCAGATGGTTACTCCTTGGAAATCGCTGCTACAGTAAATATGAATTTAATTAAAAAATGAAGCCAATGACAAAGCCATCACCGCCAAATCGCCTCCTTATTGCGGTGTGTAAATAGGGAATTTGGCGGCGATATGTCTCCTCACCACGGTTGCCTGGTTACCGAGCAGTGCTTGGAAGTCAGGCGACCGTGGCGAGGTGACATATCGCCGTCAAATTCCCTATTTACAAACCGCAATAAGGAGGCGATTGGGTGGAAATGTGGCAGCGATATTTTCACGTCGCAATATCGCTGTCAACCATTCTCGCCGCGGTTGCGGCGTGTAAAAGTACCCTTAGGGAATCCACCGCCAGCATTGTCTGTTTTAAAAATAATGCAGGCGTACCAGTTGGGTGCACATACACTTGTGGTGTATTCACAAGATATTTTGCAGAGTTTTTATAGCAGAAAGGTTTTTCAGGCATTTTTAAGCTTTCAGAATGAGTTTGCAGAGTTTCTGCCCAGTTTTCACTTTACAAACTCGTCAAAAGAAGTCTTAAGTGTAAATACATCCTTGGGTGGACATTTATGAGGACTACTGTTCCTGTAGCAATGTTAGTTAAGTTGAAAGGAAAAGTAAAAGCAGGGGGAAAAAGTTACTAGTTTTAGTGTAAATCAAACATTGGACAACATTTTCAATATTTTTATCATAAGAAAAATGGCACAAGCTGCTTAATAATCGTCCCTTTCAATGTCTCGTTAATTAGTAGCATTTATGAAGCATATTTACAACTTTGGGTTGTCCTATAACATCAAGCTGCAGTTTACTGTAAAAAGTTATATAAAATAGTGGCTATCTGCATTCCACACAACCTGGGCTCACCTGGAATATCAATAGGATACAAAGCACAGAGATAGCTGTCCACTTCCCGAGCTGTAGACTCATGGCTAGATGATCCTGAAACGCCAAGTGCTGTACTAAGGAAGCATATTGCTTCCTGCCTGATATTTTATAGATAAAGGTCAGAACAGATTGCATCATTTATATCCTAAAAGACTAAAGTGCAATAGTTTTGTTTAATAAGTTAACGAGCAACACACGCAATTAGCACCGCCAGCATTACTCAATGTCTTTCAAATGTCCATTTTTGTTTATGGACTTTGTGTCCATGCAAATCTCACAGAGACATGTCCATATTCTTCTGGCAGCACAGATGATAAGGCCAACACTGATCTATGGGTCCATGAAAAACACATACAGCACACAGTTGGTATTCCAGTGCATGTGCTGCACTTATTTAACACTTCTAAGGATAGGAGAAGCTTTATAATTTATATATCCATCTGTGAAAAACACTAATGTCAACTTCTGGAAAAAATAGCCATAATAATGATGCATCACAAGTGACTGACGCTCCCCTAGAGGGCCCAGCCTCAAACTGCAGAAGGATAAAAAATGCAATAAACACTATAGATGAAATGTGAGGTGTTGGTTTGATATTTTGGACCAAAATAGTGTAAGCTCGTAGCCCCCTTCACGGACCCTCACACCTATGAGTACCTAACTATATGTTTGACCATATGTTTAATTTAATTTAGAATTCACAGAATAAGTTACATTATTAATAGAGAAAAAAAAAAACTCGCCACATTTGGCCACTGACAAATATCCATTGCATTTAGCAGGATGCTGCCAGCCACTCTAAGGCTGGTTTAACATTGTGTTATAGTTAAATCTGATGCTGTCCGATGAAAATCGGACGGCATCGGATCCAAACTGATCCCTGCAATCAGATGCCAAATAGGCATCCGTTTCCGACATTTTGCAGGATCAGTTTGGTCTGTCACCTCGCTCCTCCTCCTCTCTGCCTCCTGTCATCTCGCTGTCCCCCTGTTGTCCCCTGCGGTCCCCCTGTTGTTCCCTGCTGTCTCCCTGTTGTCCCCTGCTGTCCCCCTGCTGTCCTCCTGCTGTCCCTCTGCTGTCCCCCTGTTCTCCCCTCTCCTGTCCTCTTTTCCCTGCTCCTCCTGTCATTCCAACATAAAAAATCTTTATTCTCACCTGCCAGCGCTCCCCCAGCGTCTCCATAGAGTAACCGCTCATGTGACCCGATCAGCTGATCGGGTTGTAACATCATCACAGGTCCTGTTACCGAGCGGGAAGCTGATGGAGACGCCGGGGGAGCGCTGGCAGGTGAGGATAAAGATTTTTTATTTTAAACACTTGATTTTAATTATATTTAACTTCCGCAATGTATGTATATACATTGCGGAAGTTAAATTAGGCGGCACACAATAGTTTTAGTGTACTGAGCATGTACTGAGCATGCTCAGTACACTAAAATCGGGTCCGAGGAGACATCAGATGTTTCCTCGGACCATGCTCCATAGGGCCCCATGTTAAAGGCATCAGATCGGATCGGATTTGGCATAATTGTCATCCGATTTGCTTCCGATACTATTCTCTACTATTTTTTTCACGAGCCAAAATCGCAGCAGTCTATGATTTTTGCTCCTGCAAAAAATCGGACAGAATCAGATTGGAGGCATATCGGATGGCAATTATGCCAAATCCGATCTGATCCGATCCCCATTGGATAACATTGGGGCTGATCGGTATCCGATGCTGTCCGGTTTTCATCGGACAGCATCGGATTTAACTATAACGCAATGTGAAACCAGCCTAAGAGGCAATTTATTGCATTTTTTATCCTTCTGCAGTTTGAGGTTGAGCCCTCTAGGGGGCGTCAGTCACTTCTGATGCATATAACTGTTGCAGAGCAGCCCGCTTTGTCTAACAGCTGGGTGTCATTAATAGGCTGTATTCTGACACTGTGCTTTGCATGGACTGGAATGCAATGGATATTTGTCAGTGGCCAAATGTGGTGAGTTTTTTTTTTCTCTATTAATAATGTAACTTATTCGGTGAATTCTAAATTAAATTAAACATATGGTCAAATATATGGTTAGGTACTCATAGGCGTGAGGGTCCATGAAGGGGGCTACGAGCTTACACGCCGCAACCACTAAGGGAATGTGGGCGTACATCTTCAGCACCGCAAGAACATAGGCGTGACAGAGTTGTGTATTCCGCGCCTCAAACACGCTGATTAGACAACGCAATAGCGTCATGATTGGCCAGCCTGCGCAGGAAGGCTGGCTAATACATGACGGCATTGCAATTGAGTAGTGTGAATGGACAGCTCTTTAATATGGCGCCCTGTGCAGGGATAGCCAATGGTAACACAGTAGCCCCCACCAATCATCGCTGATGGGGCGCGGAAAACATCACGCTGTGGCACGCCCCTTGGAAATCACTAGGCGACGCAGATTCCATCCCAATCGCCGGTTTACATGCCTATACCAGGGCAATTCACCATCTAGGTTGCCTCTGATTTTAGAACAATGCTCTGAAACCGCAACCCGGAGCAACTGCGAAAATCACAATCACTTTCCCAAATTAGACGCCGCAACTTCGTAGCAATTTCAAGGCAACCGTGACAAAAATCATGATTGCCTGGCAGTTGCTACACCGCAGTTTTGCCTTCGGTTTTTGAGCACGGCTCAGAAACAGATATCTGAGTCAACTGCAGGACACCGGGAGGAATTTCCCTATTTACACGCCACCATTTCGTAGCAATTTCATGGCAACAGGCACAAATATCCCCAATGCCAGCCAGTTGCTACCTTGCAGTGGTGGCGTGTAAAGGGGCCCTTAGGGTACCGTTACACGTCGCAACATCGCATGCAATTTCTCTTGCAATTTGCTGGTTGCAGTGAAATCATGGACACATTGTTCCATTTTGTTGCCGTGTACAAATGGAACAATGTGTCCATGGTTTCACTGCAACCAGCAAATTGCACGTGAAATTGCATGCAATGTTGCGACGTGTACCGGTACCCTCAAGGTACCTTTACACGCCACCACTGCGCGGTAGCAACTGCCTGGCAATCGGGATTTTTGTCATGGTTGCCTTGAAATTGCTACGAAGTTGCGGCGTGTAATTTGGGAAAGTGATCGGGTTTTTCACAGTTGCTTCGGGTAGCTGTTTCTGAGCCGTGTTCTAAAATTCAAGGCAACACAAAGGAAGAATTGCCATGGTAGTGGCTCTGTAAATGGGCCATAGGAATGGAATTTGCATCACCTAGTGATTTCCCAGAGGCGTGCCACAGCGTGATGGATACCGCGCCCCATCAGCGATGATTGGTGGGGGCTACTGTGTTACCATTGGCTGTCCCTTCACAGGGCGCCATCTTGGATGAGCTGTCACTTCAGCACTAGACGCATCTGACCCGACTGAAGAATGCACTACATAAGTGCAATGACGCGGCCACTCAATTGCGCGGCCAAATGTAGTGTGCTTGTTCAGATGATGTACTGTGCACATTCCCATGCCACATGACAGTGAATAAATTGCCCTAGACAGCGCACATTGCTGGCATACATAACGCACTGCAATGTTTAAATTTTGGGGACGCTGATGTGTTAATTGTGCGTCTCCCCTTTCTCGGACGACGACCTTGTTAGTTAACAATGTTGTCTAGCGCCGAAAGTGGGCATGGAGACGTCATGACGTTTCTTTTACTTTCACTCTGTCTGCAAGGTGCCTGGTCCGCCCCTGCACATAGCAGCAGAGTCATGGCCGCTGCACAGCGCGCAGCTACATGGGGTATGGCGGAGCTATTGGTCCTCATAAACCTGTGTGACCGCCAGGATTACTGGTGTCACCATCGCCACCGGCACCCACGGCTGCGCAAACGCAGCATCCTGAGGTGGATCCAGCGGGCCCTGCTCCACAAACTGGGGGTGGAGAGGACCTGCAAACAGATCCAGAAAAAGATTGGGGATCTGAAACATAAAATCCCAGGCCGCATTGTGGAGATCCGTGCCAGGATTGCCACGCTGCGTGGTGAGTATGTTTTGCTGCCAAACGCACACCTTCACACATACATGTACCAAACAATAGAGTAATGTATATTTCTTGGCCAACATAACAAAATGTGTATTTGGCCACCATGGTGATGTGTCACCAATGTGCATTGCCTTGTTGCTTACACATAACCATGAAGATGTACTAGCTAGTCATTTGGCCCACAAATGTTGACGCCTATACTCAGCCTTGACCTAACTATATTTGCCCTAAAGGTGTGTCCACAGTGTAAATGTGACAACTATATATCCGTGCCATGTTCAACACACACATGACACCCTGCCCCACATATGTGTCATCTGACACACGGAACAATGTAGCCACACAATGATGTCCCAACTGTACACTAACTACTACATGTACACTATGTGTAGGCAGCCATGGTGCAAACACTAGCAGCTTACTGGCATATCTAAACTTCAAAACACAACCACCTCCCATGTCAAGGCAGGTTTTGCGAGAAAAAAACATATCTGGCCACTGTAGTTGTACTCGTGTCACAAACCATAGTGGGCCCTACCCACAGTACATGCCTACACATGACCTTGTACCCTATCTGTCATGCTGGAACTACATGGTACAACAAACCCAAGGTGTCCTTCCTATGTTGTGTTTCTTTGTTTTTAAAGCTGTGTCATCCTGTTTTTCAATACAGATGAGAATGAATCGGCCTCGGAAGAAGAGCCCCAGGCCCCACCGGCACCTGGGCCACCTACACCACCGGTCGCCGAGGGCCCAGCAACACCCTCCTCACCCGGGACTCCACCATACCCAGGGCCAGAGGGTGAGCACATGGCGTCACCTGCAGTGCCAGAAGATTTATCTTCTTCCAGTCCAGGCCCCCTTGTGTCACACAGCCACATCCTGTGGCCACACCCCTCCAGCCCCAGAGTAACACCACCACCAAGTGTGTCCAGCTCCGTGGCAAGCCCTGTGGTGGGCATGTCCCCTCCCCTTCCAATTGCACCTGCCTTTGTTGGCTATGCTGTTAATTGTTTGTGTTGGTGCATACGGCCTTTACACTGTAGTTATTGTTGTGTTGTGTGGACATCAGTATTTCATTATTGTGACATGATATTTTGTAATAATTTGGTGCAGATGTCAAAGGTGCAGAGCCCGCTGGATGGAATATGAGCCCATCTCCATCACCTCCGCATGGGAATGATCATGGGGAGGAAGAGCGTAAGTACTATCATGTAGTGTGAGTCCAAAACCATCGTTAGCTACTGTCTAAAACTAATGTCTGTGTAATTCCCCCTACAGGTGTCCCTACTATTCAGGAGGTCGTGGTGGCACACCAAGGTGGGCCAAATGCTGGAGAGGGCACACCAACGCAGGCAGCAATATCTTGCCCGGTTTGGTGCCATGCTTGCCGCCCTCCAGCGACAACATGGCGGCATGGCTTTACACCCATCCACCCAGGAGGAGTAATAGGCTAACATGCCCATCCATGATTTGGTCCATGTTGGACTTTTCGTTACACCTGTTGCCCTGTTGGCAATTTTTCTGTTTTAAGGCCCTGTTGGCCTCTTTTCTTATAGTGTCCCACATTGGTACCGTGGGGAGTGTGTTGTGCCTTCTCCTAAAAAAAAACAGCATTGTGTTGTGTTTGGCCACTGTGTGGCACACATGGTGTTGGTGATTAAAAGCTTTTGGTCAAAATCCTGTGTGGTCCTTGCTGACAACACACACGTTTGACTGACACAATAAAAATTGGCCTAACAGTCAGAGCCACATTTTGCTTTTTGCTGGTTTGTTGGTACATATTTAACCAGTCCACATCGTGTCCCATCACTCCTGCTATTGGCCACAATGTGGGCTGAATGTACCCAATATGTTGCACATATCCAGCCGCCCACTCAACACACTTGTGTAGGTAACACAGATAAGGACATTTTGCAAGTCAGTCAACTCAATTTTATTTTGTTTTTTTTCCTAAAATCTTGAGAAACATATAAACAAAAAAAAAGGGCAAATCTGCCATAATTGTGGCCACAAAACAATACAAAATTTGTAATAAAACAAAAAAGGGTCTAGCCAGTCCATAAGGGCAACATTGTGCATTGGCTAGTAGTGTCTGCTCTCTTCATCATCCTCTGCTGGATCCGACAATTGCGCCTCCCCCACCCCCTCACGGTAGACCCACTCTCCATGAGAGGGTGCTGTTCTTCTGGAAGATCTTCTTGGGGGAGGTGGAGTATCCGGAGGTTGGGTCCTCCTCACCCTGCGTCGGGCGGGTGCAGTGGGCCATGGGGTGGTCTTCTGTGTCACGGCCATCATGGCCCCCCATCGCAGGGACCCATCTACGCCCGCCTCCAGGACACGAAACATGGCCCGCTTTGCGATGTTTTGCTGCTCTTGCTCCATCCGGGCCAGCATTTCGCTGGTGACATACCCGAAACCAGAGCCGGGTGTCCTTTCTCGGTCGAGAAGGACCTGTTTTTCCCAGGTACCCAGCTCCGTATTAGGTGGGGCAGGTGATCTTCTACGACGAATCGCATAGCTGGGCCCTGGGCCCGGCCCCCCACCACTGGTCCCGGGCACTGGCTCTCCTGCAGATGTTGAAGGGAGAGCCTCACCAGCTGCTGACTCCTCTTCACTGGAGCCAGGCCCCAGAGGGGCCTGCAAAAGAAAGAAGAAAAAAAAAAACATCAAAACCATGAAGCAATATAATTGATGTTAATCCCCAAAAACAATACACCATGAAGCCAACCACACAAAAGACCATGTCCCAAAGCACGGAAACAAAGAACAGGAGAGAGCTTCAAATGGCCAACAACTGCACTAGTGACGTATACTCACCTGCGCAAGCAAACAATCTAGGAAAAAAATAGCACATCAAAAAATACCACACACACTATAAAAAGAAGGGTATGTGCCCACAGGAGCTTTTAGCGGCCTTTTACCAGCTGTTAGGCCATGCTGCACAGCCTTACCTTTTACCTAAGTATGCTAGCTTATTAGTGCATTTTACATACAGTCAATGGCCCAAAGGCTGGAAAAATGCATGTCTAACATTGGTTTCTCTTTTAAAAAAAAACCCACACAAAAATAACGTTTTAAAACCACAATGTACCACCCCCAAAGATAAAACACACGTAGCTAGTGTATTGTGAAGGACTGTCTGATCCTCAGGTTTAGGTGGGTCCCGGAATGTTTAAAAATGCGCTTGTGGCCACATACCCAAAAAGATTTACTTTTACGCACCAGATAAATACAAAGGTAACACAGATGGATAAGTGTGATTAGGAAATGCATGCAGCCAATCACACCTGTGTAGCGAACATGGTGGACCCCACACACACACAAACACAATTACCCACCTCCTGCGGTGGGATGGGTTTTGGGGTGGGCCTACAGAAGGATGGCGATGGCGCATGCTGGACCGCGTTCCACGCGGGCCCTCTTGGCCCAGGGTGAAGGTGGTCACAATGCCACAAAGTGGGCTTTGGGACCTCCTCAGCTCCAGCCCCGGACCGTGCCTCGGTGTACTTATTGTGGGCCCGCTGGAACACGGTCCTCAGGCCTCTGATCTTCTCATAGACCTTCTGAGCGTTCCACCTCTTGTGGGGCTGGAGGCGTTTGGCCAGCTCCACAAGAGGCTTGTAGGCCGCACCCCGCACTGCTGCGTCGTGGTACTCAGGCAGCGCCGTCAGCCACAGGCATTCGTGCTCCTGATAGAAGGCAAGGAGTTGGGTCACAAATTCCAGATACCCCGCCATCTGTGAACAATTATAACATAAGAATCATTCATGGCCAACACATGGGCAGCAAACATCACACAATACTGTGTATCTACATCCCCTCTGGTTGCACGGAACTAACATGTGTGGATCATGTATGTTGGCATGTGGGGCACCCTTGCTCAAGGAAGAAACAATAAGCTGGGATGTTAATATGTATGGCTATGTTAAAAAAAAAAAAATATATATTCATGATGGGCCATGATCATTGTTAAAAACACACCTCCTACACTGAAGTAGCACACCCCAACAACGTTCTGCATCGCACATAGACATGGCTACATAACTATGTAACAATGTGTAGTGCAGATAGGTTTGAATGTAAAGCGCTATTATCAACACACTAAATACACTTCTACATGCCACTCCCTGAAGTGACTTACAAGCAGCATGTAGCAACAGCAACAGCATCACAGAAAAACCATTAGCACGCAAATAAGATTCCCATGTGAGTACACTTACCATCGTTCCAACAGAGAAAGGTATCGTAGACACCACTAGCTCAATGCACATTCCCGTCTGGACAGGGACTAGCCAACAACAGGGGATATTTATCCTGACACTGACCAATTATCAGACACCAATTAGGCACATAACTTTGCAACACATGCAAAACCACATGCGCCTGCTGATTACGTGACGACAAAGCGTTGTGATTGGTTGAAGCACAGATAAAATGAGATCACACCGGATGGCCGACATGCTTGCTGACCAGAGTCATTAAGTATTTGTGTGCAAAAATGGATGTAGAAGCGTTTGGAAACAGTGAGCAAAATTGCATTTGGTTACGCAATAGTGTACTGTATGTGATGGTCATGTGTTGTCAAGTTCGAGAAACACAGATTTTGACTAACACTATTGTCTGTTCTCAAATGCATGTTGTTCACCTACATTGGCACATTGTAGATTTGAAGTAATGTGTTTGTTTCCATTTGCCATACAGGATCATGGCTGCAGGATGGTTGTGTGTTTGTTTGCAGAGATGGACAAATTAGCGGACATATGATATTGTTTGGCCAAAACACACACTGGGACCTATATGGTTTGGATCAGGCATGGATTGAGGGCTGTGCCAGCACCTAATGTGTAGATGTGGAGATCCCCCTTGCCAACACATCTGGCCCTTCACCACTACATGATGAGTATGTATACTCTTCTTCGTGGCATCTGCGATTACTCACCCACAAAGGCTGCGGTAAGTTTTTACTTACAGAGTGTAGAAGTGTAAAGATATGGTATACTACATTATTTTACTGACATGTATAGACCTGCTTTGTGGTGACACATGTACATTTGTGACACAGATATGGCCAGGAGCTTAATTATTTTTACGTCTACAAAGTGCTCAAGGATGGACGTGGCTGATCAGTGAGCATGTTTCCTCTGTTTTCGGGTCACTGTGCTTGATGGGCTTGCAATGGTAAAAATGATGTGTGTTGTGCACACACGACTGTTTGTATATGATTTTCCCTAGTGGCCAGTCCAAGTATTGTGATGCTTACTTTATATGCAAACATGTGACCAAATTGCTCAATTTACTGATATTTTCTGTTTTTCACACACAGGTGCTGATACGTGAGATGATGTTTGACCCTGATGGAGATGTGATCGTGGCTCTTGCCTTGGTGGCAGAGCAATTGTGGCTGGAGGATAGATATGAAAGGTTGCGGCTTCGAAGACAACGGCGTGTGTGGAGTCGGGATTGGCTTCACCACTGGGACACCCAGAGCCACATGCAGTTGTTGCGTGAGCTGGAGGAAAATAATTTGCAAGATTTCAGGAACTACCTCCGTATGTCCGAGGACTCTTTCACCTTCCTTTTGGATCACGTAGGGCCATTGATAGCCCGTCAGGACTCTGTCATGTGTCGATCAGTATCAGCTGAGGAGCGTTCGGCTATTACTTTGCGGTTCCTGGCTACAGGCCTATCAAGGACCGACCTGCAATACACCTCACGTGTATCACTGTCCCTGCTGAGCCACCTGATCCCTGAGACGTGTGAGGCCATCTGGACTGCTCTGCTACCATTCTACATGCAGTTACCAGAAACACCCGCAGAATGAATGCAAGTAGCCCGAGGCTTTGAAAGCCGGTGGAACTTCCCAAACTGCGGTGGCGCTTTGGATGGCAAGCACGTGAGGATTACTAAACACCCCAACTCGGGCTCTTTGAATTATAATTACAAAGGGTATTTTAGTATAGTCCTCATGGCCCTGGTGGATGCGAACTATGAGTTCCTCTACGTGGATGTTGGCATGAACGGGCGAATCTCAGATGGGGGTGTGTTTGCACACTGCTCCTTGGCTGAACTTGCCCTCAAATGAAGAGACAAGCCATCATCTCAACTTTGCGTTTGTGGGGGAAGAAGCGTTCCCACTTCAGGCACACCTACTACGACCATGTCCCCAGAGGACCATTACTTCTGAGCGGCGCATTTTCAATTACCGGCTATCCCGGGCCCGCCGTGTGGTTGAAAATGCGTTCGGGATCATGGCGAATACATTCCGGGTTTTTCACACGAGTATGTATATGAAACTGGAATCTATTGATGCGGTAGTGCTGGCCTGCTGTGTGCTGCATAACTTCCTGCGTTGTAGGGATCGAGCATCATACACGCCGGCAAGTTATGTGGATTCTGTGGACCCCACAACAGGGGAGGTCTGTCCAGGGGCTTGGCGTGATGACGACCATGGTGTGGCGCCACTCCAGCTGCTGACCCATGGTCGCACTCAGTAGGAGGCCAGGAACAGTAGAGAGGCATACTGCTCCTACTTTAATGGTCCTGTGGCAGTGGGCTGGCAGCACCAGCAGGTGTAGTGTGACTGGTGCTGTGAGGGCTGGACATGGTGGCCATGGTGTACACAGCAGGGTGGCTGCACCATGGTTTTTTTTTATTAAATGTTCTGGTGTGCACATGTTTTAGTTTGTTAGGTAGTTGAGGTTTTATTTGTGCTATGTGGGTGGTGCACACTTTAACATTGTTACCCGGTTTATTATGTATTGTCTTTATGTGTGTGATTTATGTTTACAATGTAACATGATGTTTTAATGTCCATTGTCTTTCCTTTGTGTAACCTTATTTTTTTTTATGTGCCAACAAAGAATACATATTTTATTTTGGATCCAAATGACTACGTGTGAGAGTGATTACTTGGGGATGGAGGGCAGTCTGATCAAAGTTTCTGTTGTGCCCAGTGCTTTGACACCCATTGGCACCTATGGCTGGGTACAAGACACATTATATGTTGGTAGCCATGAGCCAGGTTAAGGTATTTGGTCAACAGTGTATGTGACAAATGTGTGTACAGATCCATTTTGGTGTGGTGTCATGTGGCCAGAGGGTCATCTGGAAAAAACACATTGATCCAGCACATGATATTTTGGGCCATGTAGGTTTACTAAATTAGTGCAGCACATGTGCACACACATACATAGTGTAGTGGTGGCATGGCAGCTGCTCAATGCCATGGACATATGTAGCCACATATGCTATCTGCATTGTGGCTAGATTCCCACATTTAGCTACAGATGCACACATAGCAAATCACATAGTATGGTAACGCACTGACTGTGTCATTCCAAACCGCTCCTGTGTGACGCGTGAGCGTCTCCTAAGTGGATATCGGCACTCTTCGCCACAAGCGTCTATTCCGTGTGACAAGCCAAGCACAATTGCGTCACGTATTCGCCAGCTGCCCTGCGCACCCTGACCAATCAGGACGCTATTGTGTTGGCCAATGGTTGTAGTTTGGGCGCGGCATGATGGAGCGTGGCACGCCTATGTGTTGTAGCTGCTGCACAGGTACGCCCATATTCCTTTGTGGATGGCAGCGTGTGAAGTGGCAAAGGAATTCAACAGGAAGTTATCCGCAGGATCTGTAGGAACTTCCGGGGAACCACGATACCTTGAGTTGACAACGCAATTGCGGCGTGCACATGCGGCATCGGCGATCGTTAGCAACCGTTAAAAACGTGCACGCGCACGTATGGTTGCTACCAATTGCCAGTGATAGTGGCGGCGTGTAAAGGTACCTTTAGAGTGGCTGGCAGCATCCTGCTAAATGCAATGGATATTTGTAAGTGGCCAAATGTGGTGAGTTTTTTTTTCTCTATTAGCAATGTTACCTATTCGGTGAATTCTAAATTAAATTAAACATATGGTCAAACATATTGTTAGTAGTGATGAGTGAGTACTAAAATGCTCGGGTGCTCGAAGCTCGGGCCGAGCATCCCGAGATACTCGTGTACTCGGCCCGAGTAACGAGCCCAATGTTATCCTATGGGAGACACGAGTATTTTTATGAAATGACTGCCGGCTGCCTGGAAAAACCCTAAAAATGTCACAAAAGTCTCAGAAGAGTGCTGAAATGACATGGCAACACCATGGGGAAGACCCCTGGAAGCATTTCTCACTCAAAAGTCACAGCTCTGAACAATGTTGTCCGAGTTTCACGCCAATTTTACGGAGTCTCCAGAAAACCTTCCAAAATGACACCAAAAAGAATATTTATGGTGGAAATGTTAAGGGCACATACCCAATAGTGAGATACAGCAGGTGTATGTCACTTTTTGTGATTACATAAAAGATTTTACGTGAAAACATTGTGCGACACTCCGATGACCCTGACAAGAGACGTACCTGAAGCCCTGTCTACAAATAAAGTGCCCATTTTGAGGAACTGGGTCTATAGTAGTATCTTCCATTGCAAGGGCAGTCAAAAATTTGGAGGTTCACCAATGCCCCTGGATACAGACATGCAGGATGGCCTGTAAACAAGAACTGAGTGTATTTTAGTATAGCCCTTTGGTCAGGGCAGCCAAAAATTGGGAGGCTCCTCTTTGTCCCTGGATAGAGACGTGCAGGAGGGCCTGTTAAGAACTGGGTGTATTGTAGTATAGCCCTTTTGTCAGGGCAGCCAAAAATTCGGAGGCTCCTCTTTGTCCCTGGATTGAGACGTGCAGGAGGGCCTGTTAAGAAGAACAGGGTGTATTGTAGTATAGCCCTTTTGTCAGGGCAGCCAAAAATTCGGAGGCTCCTCTTTGTCCCTGGATTGAGACGTGCAGGAGGGCCTGTTAAGAAGAACTGGGTGTATTGTAGTATAGCCCTTTTGTCAGGGCAGCCAAAAATTCGGAGGTTCAACAATGACCCATGCTTACAGACATGTAGTAGGGCCTGTAACCCTCAAGTGGGTGTATTTTACTATAGCCCTTTGGTCAGGGCAGCCAAAAATTGGGAGGTTCAACAATGACCCATGCTTACAGACATGTAGTAGGGCCTGTAACCCTCAAGTGGGTGTATTTTAGTATAGCCCTTTGGTCAGGGCAGCCAAAAATTGGGAGGTTCAACAATGACCCATGCTTACAGACATGTAGTAGGGCCTGTAACCCTCAAGTGGGTGTATTTTACTATAGCCCTTTGGTCAGGGCAGCCAAAAATTGGGAGGTTCAACAATGACCCATGCTTACAGACATGTAGTAGGGCCTGTAACCCTCAAGTGGGTGTATTTTAGTATACCCCTTTGGTCAGGGCAGCCAAAAATTGGGAGTTTCAACAATGACCCATGCTTACAGACATGTAGTAGGGCCTGTAACCCTCAAGTGGGTGTATTATAGTATAGCCCTTTGGTCAGGGCAGCCAAAAATTGGGAGGTTCAACAATGACCCATGCTTACAGACATGTAGTAGGGCCTGTAACCCTCAAGTGGGTGTATTTTACTATAGCCCTTTGGTCAGGGCAGCCAAAAATTGGGAGGCTCCTCTTTGTCCCTGGATAGAGACGTGCAGGAGGGCCTGTTAAGAACTGGGTGTATTGTAGTATAGCCCTTTTGTCAGGGCAGCCAAAAATTCGGAGGCTCCTCTTTGTCCCTGGATTGAGACGTGCAGGAGGGCCTGTTAAGAAGAACAGGGTGTATTGTAGTATAGCCCTTTTGTCAGGGCAGCCAAAAATTCGGAGGCTCCTCTTTGTCCCTGGATTGAGACGTGCAGGAGGGCCTGTTAAGAAGAACAGGGTGTATTGTAGTATAGCCCTTTTGTCAGGGCAGCCAAAAATTCGGAGGTTCAACAATGACCCATGCTTACAGATATGTAGTAGGGCCTGTAACCCTCAAGTGGGTGTATTTTACTATAGCCCTTTGGTCAGGGCAGCCAAAAATTGGGAGGCTCCTCTTTGTCCCTGGATAGAGACGTGCAGGAGGGCCTGTTAAGAACTGGGTGTATTGTAGTATAGCCCTTTTGTCAGGGCAGCCAAAATTCGGAGGCTCCTCTTTGTCCCTGGATTGAGACGTGCAGGAGGGCCTGTTAAGAAGAACAGGGTGTATTGTAGTATAGCCCTTTTATCAGGGCAGCCAAAAATTCGGAGGTTCAACAATGACCCATGCTTACAGACATGTAGTAGGGCCTGTAACCCTCAAGTGGGTGTATTTTACTATAGCCCTTTGGTCAGGGCAGCCAAAAATTGGAGGTTCAACAATGACCCATGCTTACAGACATGTAGTAGGGCCTGTAACCCTCAAGTGGGTGTATTTTAGTATAGCCCTTTGGTCAGGGCAGCCAAAACTTGGGAGGTTCAACAATGACCCATGCTTACAGACATGTAGTAGGGCCTGTAACCCTCAAGTGGGTGTATTTTACTATAGCCCTTTGGTCAGGGCAGCCAAAAATTGGGAGGTTCAACAATGACCCATGCTTACAGACATGTAGTAGGGCCTGTAACCCTCAAGTGGGTGTATTTTACTATAGCCCTTTGGTCAGGGCAGCCAAAAATTGGGAGTTTCAACAATGACCCATGCTTACAGACATGTAGTAGGGCCTGTAACCCTCAAGTGGTGTATTATAGTATAGCCCTTTGGTCAGGGCAGCCAAAAATTGGGAGGCTCCTCTTTGTCCCTGGATAGAGACGTGCAGGGGGCCTGTTAAGAACTGGGTGTATTGTAGTATTGACATTTTGTCAGGGCAGCCAAAAATTGGGAGGCTCCTCTTTGTCCCTGGATAGAGACGTGTAGGAGTGCCTAAAAACATTTTTCCCATTGAAAAGGAGCGGGTCTCCTGTCGTTGTAATGCCCATTCTAACAGAATGGGCTAAAAAATTTACCACTGCGGGTATACCTCAAACAAGAGCCTAACTATTCTAACGCTCATCATGGTGTCACATGAGGAGAAGGAGTAGCAGTCCAGCGATTAGCCAAAGTACGGAAGTGTGTACCCATGGGTGAGTGGAGGTACATGTCAAATTCAAATAACAAAATTAAATTCAGTTGTCATTTGCTGGTGGTGTGGTGAAGTCTGGCCCAATCCAACCCTTGTTCATCTTGATCCGAGTGAGCCTGTCCGCATTTTCAGTTGACAGGCGGGTGCGTTTATCAGTGATTATTCCACCTGCTGCACTGAAAACACGCTCTGATAAAACGCTAGCGGCAGGGCAGGCCAGGACTTCCAAGGCATAGAGAGCCATTTCATGCCACGTGTCGAGCTTGGAGACCCAATAATTGAAAGGCACCGATGAATCTCGCAGTACAGTTGTTCGATCTGCAAGGTACTCCTTCAGCATCTGCCCAAATTTAGCATTTCTGGTGGCACTACCCCGCACCTCAGGGGCTGTGGTACGTGAGGGGCTGAGAAAACTGTCCCACATCGTAAAGACAGTTCCCCTGCCTCTGGCGGATTGGACTTGTGCCCCTCTCGGCCGTACGCCTTGGTTGTCCATCGAATCCTGACCTATGCCGCTAGCGTTTTGTGAGGGGAAGGATTTCACAACTTCCGTGACTATGGCCCTCTGGAACTGTAGCATTTTTGCTGACCTCTCCGCCTCAGGAATGAGAGACATAAAGTTCTCCTTGTAGCGTGGGTCTAAGAGTGTTGCCAACCAGTACTGATTGTCGGCCAAGATGTTCTGAACGCGAGGGTCACGAGACAGGCAGCTTACCATAAAGTCAGCCATGTGCGCCAGACTCTTAACAGCCATTACTTCATTATCCAGACCAACACGATGACTGAACATGCTGTCCTCCTCCTCCTCATTTCCCCTGTCCTCTGGCCAGCCACGCTGAATCGAGGGTATGACTGGTGTGCATGTCATATCCCCAATTTGGCCTGAGAGTTGCTCCATGTCTTCATCGTCCTCCTCCTCCTCGTCATAGTCCTCCACTACACGTTGTGATGACATGAGGCTGGGCTGTGTGTTTTCACCCACACCCACTACAGTTTCTTGCTCTAAGTCATCGCGCTCGGCCTGCAATGCATCCTCTTTTATTGTCAGCAGAGACCGTTTTAGAAGGCAGAGTAGTGGTAAGGTGACGCTAATAATGGCGTCATCGCCGCTCACCATCTTGGTGGAGTCCTCAAAGTTTTGGAGGACGGTGCATAGGTCCGACATCCATCTCCACTCCTCAGGTGTTATGTGTGGAGTTTGACCCATTTCCCGACGGCTTAGGTGATGCAGGTAGTCCACAACTGCCCTCTTCTGCTCACATATCCTGACCAACATGTGCAGTGTTGAATTCCAACGCGTGGGCACATCACACACCAGTCTGTGGGCCGGAAGACGCAAACGGCGCTGAAAGCTGGCAAGGCCGGCTGAAGCAGAAAGGTGACTTGCGAAAATGTGCTGACAGACGCCGAACTTTTACCAGCAGGTCAGACACCTCCGGGTATGACTTCACAAACCTCTGAACCACCAGGTTGAGCACATGGGCCACGCATGGAACATGTGTCAGCTGCCCTCGCCTCAAAGCTGCCACCAGGTTCCGACCATTGTCACACACGACCTTTCCTGCTTTAGGTTCAGAGGTGTGAGCCAGTGATCTGCCTGCTGTTTCAGAGCTGTCCACACCTCTTCTGCATTGTGTGGTTTGTCACCTATGCAGACTAGCTTCAGCACAGCCTGTTGACGCTTTGCAGAGGCAGTGCTGCAGTGCTTCCAGCTTGGGACTGGTGTGGAGGGTACAGTGGATGAGGATGCGCAGGTGGAGGAGGAGGAGGCTGAAGAGCATGACATTCCGGAGCTGTAGAGTGTCGGTGAAACCATGACAGAGGTAGGGCCTGCTATCCTTGGTGTGGGAAGGACGTGTTCCGTCCCTCGCTCAGACTGGGTCCCAGCCTCCACAATATTAATCCAGTGTGCCGTCAAGGAGATGTAGCGGCCTTGCCCACAAGCACTTGTCCACGTGTCAGTGGTTAGGTGGACTT
Organism: Allobates femoralis; assembly: GCA_033576535.1. Taxonomy (NCBI): domain Eukaryota; kingdom Metazoa; phylum Chordata; class Amphibia; order Anura; family Aromobatidae; genus Allobates; species Allobates femoralis. The sequence continues at coordinate 479,273,362 of JARQOC010000004.1, read as the reverse complement.
TGGCTGAAACAGCATTGTTCAGGGCACGTGTGATGCTGTTGGACACGTGGTTATGCAATGCGGGGACGGCACATCTGGAGAAATAGTGTCGGCTGGGGACCGAGTAACGTGGGACAGCAGCCGCCATCAGGTCGAGGAATGCGTCCGTCTCCACCAGACGGAAAGGCAACATTTCTAGCGCTATGAGTCGCGAAATGTGAGCATTGAGGACTGTGGCATGTGGGGCATTGGCAGCGTATTTGCACCTGCGTTCAAATGTTTGCTGAATGGATAATTGAACGCTGCGCTGGGACAAGGACGTGCTTGATGGTGGTGTAATTTGTGCTTCAGCAACTTCAGGTGCTGAACCGGAGGCTTGTTCGCGGCCAGCATGGACAGGGGATTGGCTTGCATGCACAACAGCTGAAGACGTAGCAGTGACATCAGCACGCACCGCTCCTCGACTCTGTGGTACTTCCCACAAAGTCGGGTGCTTGGCTGACATGTGCCTGATCATGCTGGTGGTGGTCAGGCTGCTAGTTTTCGTACCCCTGCTGATAGTGGCATGGCAGGTGTGGCAAATGGCCTTTTTAGAGTCTTCTGGAGCCAACTTAAAAAACTCCCAGACTCGGGAAGACCGAACATTTGCACAGGCACCTTGAGTCGTGTTGTTGTTCCGGGGAACGGTTGCCTGCCTTCTGCCTGCGGACGCAACCCTGCTTCGTACTGGCTGTTGGGATGCTACGCCTCCCTCCCCCTGTGCACTGCTGTCCTCGCTCTGCATATCCTCCTGCCATGTAGGGTCAGCTACTGGATCATCCACCACGTCGTCTTCCTCTTCCGCACCCTGATCCTCCTCCTGACTTCCTGGCAATTGTGTCTCATCATCGTCCACCCCTTGTTGAGACACTTTGACAACGTTCCGTTCTTCATAACGCGGCTGCTCAAATATTTGGGCATCTGTACATACCATCTCCTCATGACCCACTTCAAGAGGAGGTGGCGACAGGCCAGATTCTGCGAATGGATACGTGAACAGCTCTTCCGAGTGTCCTAGTGTGGGATCTGAAATGTCCGTGGACGTGTACTCGGCCAGGTGGTAGGAAGGAGGATCAGGTTGGGAAATGTGCGGTGCAGTATCACTGCTACTGACAGTTGACCGTGCGGAAGACAGGGTGTTTCTGGAGGTGCCCATTTGACTTGAAGCATTATCCGCTATCCAAGTAACAACCTGTTGACACTGGTCTTGGTTCAACAGTGGTGTACTGCTGAGGGCCCCAAGAATTTGGGACAGGACGTGCGAGCGAGGAGATGTGGCCCTTTGTTGTTGCGAAATGAGTGCTTGCACACGACCTCGGCCTCTGCCTGCACCACCATCACGTCCACTTCCTTGTTCCTTGCCATCGCCCTTGCCAACGCCTTTGCGCATTTTGCCTGTATAGAGCGACAACTGTCTGGTGACTGTGGAGGTCACAGGAGATTAGGATTTTAGTTCTCTAACCTGTAGAAAGGTATGACGTACAACAGTGTGGTGACTGTTGAGATGACAAGAGTTAGGATTTTAGTTCCCTAACCTGTATAAACGTATGACGTACAACAGTGTGGTGACTGTTGAGATGACAAGAGTTAGGATTTTAGTTCCCTAACCTGTATAAACGTATGACGTACAACAGTGTGGTGACTGTTGAGATGACAAGAGTTAGGATTTTAGTTCCCTAACCTGTATAAAGGGTATGACGTACAACAGTGTGGTGACTGTTGAGATGACAAGAGTTAGAATTTTAGTTCCCAAACCTGTATAAAGGGTATGACGTACAACAGTGTGGTGACTGTTGAGATGACAAGAGTTAGGATTTTAGTTCCCTAACCTGTATGAACGTATGACGTACAACAGTGTGGTGACTGTTGAGATGACAAGAGTTAGGATTTTAGTTCCCTAACCTGTATAAAGGGTATGACGTACAACAGTGTGGTGACTGTTGAGATGACAAGAGTTAGGATTTTAGTTCCCTAAACCTGTATAAAGGGTATGACGTACAACAGTGTGGTGACTGTTGAGATGACAAGAGTTAGGATTTTAGTTCCCAAACCTGTATGAAGGTATGACGTACAACAGTGTGGTGACTGTTGAGATGACAAGAGTTAGGATTTTAGTTCCCTAACCTGTATGAACGTATGACGTACAACAGTGTGGTGACTGTTGAGATGACAAGAGTTAGGATTTTAGTTCCCTAACCTGTTAAACGTATGACGTACAACAGTGTGGTGACTGTTGAGATGACAAGAGTTAGGATTTTAGTTCCCTAAACCTGTATAAACGGTATGACGTACAACAGTGTGGTGACTGTTGAGATGACAAGAGTTAGGATTTTAGTTCCCAAACCTGTATGAAAGGTATGACGTACAACAGTGTGGTGACTGTTGAGATGACAAGAGTTAGGATTTTAGTTCCCTAACCTGTATGAACGTATGACGTACAACAGTGTGGTGACTGTTGAGATGACAAGAGTTAGGATTTTAGTTCCCTAACCTGTATGAACGTATGACGTACAACAGTGTGGTGACTGTTGAGATGACAAGAGTTAGGATTTTAGTTCCCTAACCTGTATGAAAGGTATGAGTACAACAGTGTGGTGACTGTTGAGATGACAAGAGTTAGGATTTTAGTTCCCTAACCTGTATAAAGTATGACGTACAACAGTGTGGTGACTGTTGAGATGACAAGAGTTAGGATTTTAGTTCCCTAACCTGTATGAACGTATGACGTACAACAGTGTGGTGACTGTTGAGATGACAAGAGTTAGGATTTTAGTTCCCTAACCTGTATGAACGTATGACGTACAACAGTGTGGTGACTGTTGAGATGACAAGAGTTAGGATTTTAGTTCCCTAACCTGTATGAACGTATGACGTACAACAGTGTGGTGACTGTTGAGATGACAAGAGTTAGGATTTTAGTTCCCTAACCTGTATGAACGGTATGACGTACAACAGTGTGGTGACTGTTAGATGACAAGAGTTAGGATTTTAGTTCCCTAACCTGTTAGAAAGTATGACGTACAACAGTGTGGTGACTGTTGAGATGACAAGAGTTAGGATTTTAGTTCCCTAACCTGTATGAACTATGACGTACAACAGTGTGGTGACTGTTGAGATGACAAGAGTTAGGATTTTAGTTCCCTAACCTGTATGAACGTATGACGTTAACAACGTGTGATGACTGTTGAGATGACAAGAGTTAGGATTTTAGTTCCCTAACCTGTATGAACGTATGACGTTAAACAGTGTGGTGACTGTTGAGATGACAAGAGTTAGGATTTTAGTTCCCTAACCTGTATGAACGTATGACGTACAACAGTGTGGTGACTGTTGAGATGACAAGAGTTAGGATTTTAGTTCCCTAACCTGTATAAACGTATGACGTACAACAGTGTGGTGACTGTTGAGATGACAAGAGTTAGGATTTTAGTTCCCTAACCTGTATAAAGGTATGACGTACAACAGTGTGGTCGACTGTTGAGATGACAAGAGTTAGGATTTTAGTTCCCTAACCTGTATGAAGGTATGACGTACAACAGTGTGGTGACTGTTGAGATGACAAGAGTTAGGATTTTAGTTCCCTAACCTGTATAAGTATGACGTACAACAGTGTGGTGACTGTTGAGATGACAAGAGTTAGGATTTTAGTTCCCTAACCTGTATGAACGTATGACGTACAACAGTGTGGTGACTGTTGAGATGACAAGAGTTAGGATTTTAGTTCCCTAACCTGTATGAACGTATGACGTACAACAGTGTGGTGACTGTTGAGATGACAAGAGTTAGGATTTTAGTTCCCTAACCTGTATGAACGTATGACGTACAACAATGTGGTGACTGTTGAGATGACAAGAGTTAGGATTTTAGTTCCCTAACCTGTATGAACGTATGACGTACAACAGTGTGGTGACTGTTGAGATGACAAGAGTTAGGATTTTAGTTCCCTAACCTGTATGAACGTATGACGTACAACAGTGTGGTGACTGTTGAGATGACAAGAGTTAGGATTTTAGTTCCCTAACCTGTATGAACGTATGACGTACAACAGTGTGGTGACTGTTGAGATGACAAGAGTTAGGATTTTAGTTCCCTAACCTGTATAAAGGTATGACGTACAACAGTGTGGTGACTGTTGAGATGACAAGAGTTAGGATTTTAGTTCCCTAACCTGTATAAGTATGACGTACAACAGTGTGGTGACTGTTGAGATGACAAGAGTTAGGATTTTAGTTCCCTAACCTGTATAAAGTATGACGTACAACAGTGTGGTGACTGTTGAGATGACAAGAGTTAGGATTTTAGTTCCCTAACCTGTATAAAGTATGACGTACAACAGTGTGGTGACTGTTGAGATGACAAGAGTTAGGATTTTAGTTCCCTAACCTGTATGAACGTATGACGTACAACAGTGTGGTGACTGTTGAGATGACAAGAGTTAGGATTTTAGTTCCCTAACCTGTATGAACGTATGACGTACAACAGTGTGGTGACTGTTGAGATGACAAGAGTTAGGATTTTAGTTCCCTAACCTGTATGAACGTATGACGTACAACAGTGTGGTGACTGTTGAGATGACAAGAGTTAGGATTTTAGTTCCCTAACCTGTATTGAAGTTGACGTACAACAGTTGGTGATGTTGAGATTGAAGAGATGGATTTTAGTCCCTAACCTGTATTAAGGTAGTACGTACACCTCGGTGTATGTTGAGAAGGATTTTAGTCTAACTGTATTAGTAGTACTCATTTGTGATGTAATGTTGAAGAGAGATTTTAGTTCCTAACCTGTATTAAGGTAGTACGTACACCTGTCTGGTGATTGTAATGGTTTGAAGAGAGGATTTTAGTCCCTAACCTGTATTAAGGTAGTACGTACACCTGTCTGGTGACTGTAATGGTTTGAAGAGAGGATTTTAGTCCCTAACCTGTATTAAGGTAGTACGTACACCTGTCTGGTGACTGTTTTGATGACAAGAGTTAGGATTTTAGTTCCCTAACCTGTATTAAGGTAGTACGTACACCTGTCTGGTGACTGTAATGGTTTGAAGAGAGGATTTTAGTCCCTAACCTGTATTAAGGTAGTACGTACACCTGTCTGGTGACTGTTTTGATGACAAGAGTTAGGATTTTAGTTCCCTAACCTGTATTAAGGTAGTACGTACACCTGTCTGGTGACTGTAATGGTTTGAAGAGAGGATTTTAGTCCCTAACCTGTATTAAGCTACTAAGTACAAGAGTGTGGTGACTCTAATGGTCACAGAAAAGCTTGGATTCCAATCTGTATCACCCTGCCTATATCCTCCTCCATTAGTCCTGAGAAGGACTGTTCTGGTCACTGGAAATCTTGGACTCCGATCTGGATCACCCTGCCTATGTCCTCCTAGATTAGTCCTGAGAAGGACTGTTGTGGTCAGCAGCAGTTTGCAGCCCTGATCCGGATCTACCTATGAGGGCCGCAAATCTGTCCCTAATCAGCTCACTGTCTGGATGGCTGTGTGCCGAGCACAGCGCGCCGGGAGTTATAAAGGCTCGGTGACGCTGTGCAGGGCGGCCAATCACTGCTATGTCACAACTAACAGGGCTGTGGCATTGCAGTGGTCTGTCAGCCAATCCCTGCACGTGGGCTGGCTCTCAAAAGAGCGCCAACATGGAGAGATGACGACCACGAGCACAGCACGAGTATCGCGAGATTACTCGGTGCTCGGCGAGTCGCCTGAGTACAGTGATACTCGTGCGAGTACCGAGTAGTGGCGAGCATGCTCGCTCATCACTAATTGTTAGGTACTCGTAGGCGTGAGGGTCCGTGAAGGGGGCTACGAGTTTATGCTATTTTGGTCCAAAATATCAAACCAACACCTCACATTTCATCTATAGTGTTTATTGCATTTTTTATCCTTCTGCAGTTGGTGCAGCTGGCGACATTGAAGGCTCATCACTGGTGAGCTGTCACACAGGCAGACTCACCAGCGATCAGTACCAGCGAGATCGCTGTTAACCATGTAAACAAGCGGGTAAACGCTGTTTACCATGGATACCAGCTCCCAGCGCTTGCTGAGAGGAGCTGGAGCTAGCTTCTATGATTGTCTCCCAGTGTCACACGCAGCGATGATGCGTGTCCACCGGGCGACCTTCGCCTGGTTTTAAACCAGGTTCTAAAACCTGGCATGGAAGGAGAAAAAAAAAATTTTCAGAGCCTCCACCACCCTGTACTCACTGGACTCCCAAGCAATCGGAAAGTGGTTGGTGTCTACCAGGTCAAATGGAAATGAAAATAGGTATCCGATGCCACATACGGTTGATTCTTTTATTAGGGATTAAAAAATTACATAACCTCAGAGAGGACGCATTTCAGGGACGCATTCCCTTAGTCATCAGCAATACTTTGAATAAAACCCCACAATATATACATAAGACCCACCCCCCAAGGTGTGCAATTTCAATTCATTTCAATTATTAGAATCTTTAACCCCTGTCTATCTCAGTTCTATATCCAAATAGGAAAAAGGTTCATATATAGCAGTACCCTCATAATTATTCGTGATTACAGAAGTTACATGTAGATACATATAATTATGAAGAGTACAACTGTTAGAAAGAAATGATACAAGACATGATAGCTTAATTTTTCATTTCATTTCCCACCACAAATGTGATTTTTGCACTAAAAAACATATTATATAGAGCCTATAAGTACTCATGAAACAATTTGCAAGCTTAAATTACTTTTATCTAAATAACCAGAAAGTATTAGTATGTATCCATGAACCGTGTAAAAAAAAAAAAAAAAACCTAGACCTTAAATATTGGCCCATGGATACAACACTAACACACAAGGATGTTTCTGATCTTTGAAAATACATCAGATCTGATCTGTAATTCAGGCCCTGCGGTATTCTGGCGTTCTAACGCAAGATCCACGATTTTTCAGTATTGTGCAGCAATTTTTCCCAATCACCCCCTCTTCGAGGACAGGGAACCCTCTGTATTCTTTTTACTTTCAAAGTTTTGAAGACTCCAGCGTGTGGGTCCCTGAAATGCCTAGACAAGCCGGAGAGTCCTGTACGTACACTCCTGGAATTGGGATTGGCCGCAGTTAAATGCTCAGAAATTCTTATTTTAGGGGCCCTAGTAGTTATACTTATTGCAACTAGTGCATGTTGCCAAATACACTACATATGAAGTGTTGCAGTTTATGTAAGTTTCAATACTATATTGTTTCCCCATGTGTAGATTAACAAAAGAGGACCCCATTTCAACATACTTACACATACCGCACCGACCATCTCCACATTTGTACATTCCTCTATAGTAGTGATGGGCGAATCCTAAATTACTTGGAATCGCTTGACTCTAGCGAGTCCGAGCACAGGACTCGCTACTCGTTGCGAGTCTAGCGAGTCCAATGTTAATGAATGGGGAAGCGAATAATAGCGAGTAGTGTGAGATTTACAAATCGCAGATGTGTCTTGGAAGCTTCAGTCTGAAGCAATCCTAGTTTTGTCATTTATTTGCATTGGACTCGTTTACTTTGTAAGTAATCGCTGGGAAACTCGCACAGATAAGAATCCTGTCTGCTCAGTGTGCTGGCTGCCAGCTCCAGGGTCCTAGAGCCCGCCTGCTGCCTGATGTAGCAGTGCTGAGATTGTTCTCAGTCTGCTCATTCCCTGTGTACAGACATGAATGTCTGTGCACAGAGATGATGTAGCAGAGCTGAGATTGTTCTCAGTCTGCTCATTCCCTGTGCATAGACATCTATCTATGCACAGGGGATGTAGCAGAGAGGACATCGCGTTTTGGACTGCGTCGGACGGAAGAGGATTTTTTTAATTAAAGATGGAGTCCCTAATGGCTTTTTTTTCTCAGCACTGCTACATCATGTCTGTGAGCAGGCGGGCTCTAGGACCCTGGAGCTGGCAGCCTGCACACAGAGAAGACAGCTGGACTCGGCTCGCAAAGTAACAGCAGTTACTTTGCGAGTTTCCCTGCTATCACTGGCACAGTAGCCGAGTCTAATGCAAACAATGGCAATCCTAGTTTTGTCAGCGTTTCTGACAAAACTAGGATTGATATTGATTTGCATTGGACTCGTGCGAGTAATCACTGGGAAACTCGCAGAGTACCGAGTCCTGCGAGTCCCTTACTACTCGCCGAGTAACGAGTCCTAGCGAGTAGATTCGCCCATCCCTACATAGTATTTAACAGAGTCCAGATCAAGAAACCATGCAAACCGAAAACCGGTAGAAAGATCACAACAAAGAACAACTAACAGACCTAAAATGGAATACGCTCAACAAACTGAAAACCGCAACAAGTATGTAAAACAAGCCCATGAGAGACACAAACCATGGAAGACACCACCTGCTCCACACAGAGTGAAGCAGAGCAGTGACCTGGCAGAAATAAACACCATGCTCAGCTCTGTGCGCAGCGCACTCATGCGACTGGACCCATTACCTACAACAATGTCACCAGTCAGAGATCCAAGATGTCCTATGCAGGGCAGCCCATTACAAGGTACACAGCTACACCATGTCAACCCTCATCATTAGTAGCTGGAACATCCAGGGCCTGAACGCTTCTGCCTTCGGATGTAAAACAAACGACCCAGACTTTAATGAAAGACTGAAAAACATTGATATACAGATCCTCCTTGAAACATGGACTAAGGCAAAAAATGAATCCTATGTCCCCACCGGATACAGGGAATTCTCTGTCTCCGCCCTGAAAAACCAAAATATCAAACAAGGCCGGAGCTCAGGAGGAATATTAGTTTGGTACAAAGAGGAGCTCTATGATCATATCAGAGCCGTGAGGAGAGGAGACAGCCACATCTGGATAAGGATAAGCCGCTCCATCCTCACCTCCCAGGCTGACATCTACCTGTGTGCAGCGTACGTAGCTCCTCCAGAGTCTCCATACTTCAATCCAGACAGCTTTGAGACCCTAAAAACTGAAGCTGCCCACTTCCAGACTCTGGGCAATGTTCTCATCTATGGAGATCTCAATGCAAGGACTGGAAGGGAAAGAGACTACCTGACCACTGATGGAAACATCCATATATTTGGAGCAGATACCGACTGTGACAACCCAGTGCACACCAACAGGAAAAGCTATGACTGTACAGTCAATAAAAGCGGCAGAACACTGCTGAACCTATGCCGAAGCCTGGGACTTAGTATCCTCAATGGCCGCACCAAGGGAGACTCATTGGGAAGACATACCCTAAACTCCCATGTGAGCAGCAGTGTGATAGACTATGCCATCACAGATATGGACCCTACAAATATTGGTGCCCTCATAGTCACTCCACAAACACACCTGTCAGACCACAACCAACTGCTTCTAGACATCAAATCCACAAACAAATCATCCTCACAAACCACGCAAAAGACTGGTCTCTTTAACCTACCGCCATCCTTCAAATGGTCCAAGATGTCGCCCCAAAATATAAAGATGCCATCAATAGACCAGAGATCAAGAAGAAGCTCCAACACTTCCATACTAATGTGTATGAGCTTAACCCAGAAGGAGCACAACTGGCGGTAAGGGACCTCAACAACATTCTCTATGCCATGGCGGAAATGTCCGACCTGAAAAAAAGCATCAATAAGAGGCCGAGTAAACCAAATCCCAACAACTGGTTTGATAAAGAATGTAAGACCATACGGAAGACCCTAAGAATGGCCTCAAATAAAAAACACAGAGACCCAAACAACCCCACTGTGAGAGAAGCCTACCACACCATACAACGAAGTTACAAAGCCATCCTCAGAAAGAAAAAGCAAAACCACATCTCCACCAAACTCCTCCAACTCCAAGACGCCCTGGAAGACAACAAATTCTGGGAACTGTGGAATCAACTTGGTTCTAACCAGAAAAGCAACAGCCTCCACATCCAGAGCGGCCACATCTGGCTCCAGTACTTCAAGGACCTTTACAAAGACATCCCAAGTGAAGACCTGAACCCGGCACAAAAAGAGCTTGCGAGAAAACTGAAAGATAAGGAGGAAAAGATCAAAGATTTCCAAAATCCTCTGGATACACCAATCACACTCCCAGAAATAGCAGAAAGGATCACACAGATAAGAGGTAAAAAAGCCAGCGGTCCAGACGGGATCCTCCCAGAAATGCTAAAATACAGCCCGCCAGACATCCTGGCAGCGATAACAAAACTATTTAATATCGTACTGCAGGCTGGCTACTTCCCCAAAATCTGGAACCAAGGCCTCATCACCCCAATACACAAAAACGGGGACAAGTACGATCCAGCAAATTACCGGGGGATATGTGTCAGCAGCAACCTGGGCAAACTCTTCAACAGCATCCTGAACAAGAGAATCCTCACCTTCCTCACCGAGCACAACGTCCTCAGCAAGAGCCAAGCACGGTTCATGCCGAACCACCGCACCACTGACCACATCTATACCCTGCACAGCCTCATCAAGAGCCACGTCCACAATACAAAGAATGGGAAGATATACGCTTGTTTCGTGGACTTCAAAAAGGCCTTTGACTCAGTGTGGCACCCAGGATTATTCCTAAAACTGCTGGGGAGCGGAATAGGAGGCAAAACATATGATGTCATCCGAAGCTCCTACACTGAGAACAGCTGCAGCGTGAGGGTCAATGGAAGGAGGACGGCCTATTTCCAACAAAGCCGAGGAGTGAGACAGGGCTGCAGCCTCAGTCCAACGCTCTTTAACATCTACATCAATGAGCTGACGGTGGCCCTGGAGTCCTCCTTAGCACCAGGACTCACTCTCCATGACACCCAGGTGAAATTTCTGCTGTATGCCGATGACCTCGTGCTGTTATCCCCAACCGCAAAAGGCCTCCTCATCTGAAAATCCTAGAGACCTTCAGCAGCACATGGGCAATGCCAATCAACCAGAAGAAAACTAATACCATGGTGTTCCAGAAAAGAAAGCAAAAACCTGCTGGACATCCTCCCTTCACGATAGACAACTGCCCACTTACAGAAACCAACAAGTACACCTACCTGGGCCTAGAACTCACCCAATCAGGGAGCTTCAAGCAAGCCATAGAGTTACTGAAAGACAAGGCTTCCAAAGCCTTCTATGCCATAAGAAGACGTCTGTATCATCTCAAGGCACCAGTAACAGTCTGGCTAAAAGTCTTTGACACCATCATTGCCCCAATACTTCTTTACGGCTGTGAGGTCTGGGGTCCAGTCTCATACCCAAACTGGTCAAAGTGGGACGCTGGGCCGACTGAAATATTCCACCTAGAGCATGGGTGTACCCAGGATCAAAACTAGGGGGGGGCAAGCCATGGTCATTCAGGTTGCGCCCGCTTCTCGTACCATCACTGTGCAGCAGCACACGGGCCTCTAAGGGTCCCTTGTGTTTCACTAAGCCTCCTGCTATCCACTGACGCCCACCTGCGCTTCCTCTTACCACATCGGTGATGCCGTGCGTTGCACAGTAGAACAAATGAAAAGCAGGACGCACCACCTACTCCTAGTGTGGACTAGGTGTCACTTCCTGCTTTTATGCGTTACACTGTGCAACGCTCGGCGTCACCGCCTCCTCCTATATCTTCATTTTGGGAAGCTGCGGTGGAACCAGAAGAGGTAAGTACAGATTTTTTTAAAGGAGTACACGCTGGCCAGAGGAATATGGGGGGAAAAAGGGGGTGGCTCACCGTGGCTGCATTATAATGTATGGAGAATTATGAGGCTGTACTATGATAAACACAGGACTGTGAGGGTGCATTATACTGTATGGAGGTGCTATTGGAGAACTATGAGGGTGCATTATACTATATGGAGGACTATTGATGGCGCATTATACTGTATAGAGGACTATGGGTGAATTATACTATATGGAGAATTATGGGGGTGAATTATACTATATGGAGAACTATGGGAGTGCATTATACTGTATGGAGGTGCATTATAATGTATGGAGGCATATGAGGCTACATTATACTATATAGAGGATAGTGGGGTTGCATTATGATAATTGGATGACTATGGATGGGGGACTATGGGATGCATTATAATACATAGAAGACTATGGGAATACATTGTAATGTATGGAGGAATGTGGGGATGCATTATAATAATTGGAGGACTATGGTGGCAGAGGAAGAGGACCATTATAAACCATGAGGGGGACATATATACCACGATAAAGGCCATATTCCAGGTAGGAGGACCATATACAGCAGGATAAGGGTCATTAATACATAATGAAGGGTGAGAGGGGTCAATTAGTCTTTATAGGAATTAGAAAGTTACACGGGGCCCATACATCTGACCAACGTGCACGTGGAAGGTGGGGGGCCTAAATTGTGCACCTGTGCCCATCAGACTTGTTACACCACTGGGGAGCCCTATGGGACCGGGGGCTGTATATGACATGGGTGTCCTATGTGGGGCTGTATATGAGATGGAAGTTCCATCTCTCATATACAGCCCCCCCCCTAATGTCCCATAGGGCTCCCATCTCATATACAGCCCCCCATAGAGCTCCCATATCATATACAGCCCCCTTATAGGGCTCCCATATCATATATAACACCGCCATAGGGCACCCAAATCATATTAAGCCCCCTCATAGGGCTCCTGTATTATATACAGCCCCTCCATAGGGTTACCATCATGAGAGCCCTATGGGGGGGTTGTATATGATACGGGAGCCCTATGTAGTGGGCTGTATACGATATGGCAGCCTTATGGGGGGGCTGTATATGATATTGGAGTCCCATCTCATATACAGCCTCCCATACCCCATACAGTCCTCATATCATATATACAACAGCCCCCGTAGGGCTCCTATATCATAGGCTGCATATGATATGGGAGCCCTGTGGGGGGCTGTATATGATATGGGAGTCCCATATCATATACAGCCTCCCTAATGCCCCATAGGGCTCCCATATCACATATAGCCCCATAGGGCTCCCATGTCATATACAGCCCCCCACCCATAGGGCTCCAATAATGGGAGCCTTTTAGGGGTCATATATATGAATGATATAGGAGCCCTATTGGTGATGCTGTATATGATATGGGAGCCTATGGGGGGCAGGGCTGTATATGAGATGGGAGTACATGTCATCTCATATACAGCGTGCAGCCCCCACATAACACTCCCACATACAACCCTCTGGGCTCCCATCACCCCAACCCCCCACCCCCCACCCCCCACATCACTTTTTTTACATGATCTATTTTTTAACAGTCAGTTGTCCTCTTGTGATGACTCTGACTTCACTCACTCTGTCTTGTCTTCACTTGTGGCTCGCTCGCCTAGTGCTCCTGGCTCCAGCCTTCCTCCTCAGTTCTCACCTCACAGGCCAGCAGCTTGCACCGCAGCCGCAGCCTGGGACTCAGCCTCAGTGCTCAGGGGTCATGACACTAATTACATCACTTCTGAGTCCCCCTGCAGGCCTGCCAGTGTCTGCCGAGCTGATCTGCAGTCGGCAGACACTGTCTGAGGCTGAAGCCTGAGGGCGCCCGGCGTGATGATTATCCACCTTCCCTGGTCCCTGCGCCCTGCCCTGCCTGCCTGCTGGGCTGCTGCAGCTGCCGGCCTGCCGCCCCGCCACCCCATGTCACACACGCTGCGGCTGTGCGGCTGTCATGTCACAGGCACACAGTACAGTAGTACTACAGTAGGTGGGGTGCGCTCAGTGCTGCGTTCACCCCTTCCTCATGAGGGGGGGCAGCCTCTTGGGGGGGGCAGCTGCCCCCCCCGCCCCACGCTGGGTACGCCCATGACCTAGAGTTCTGCAAGCATCTTCTCCAAGTCCATCGGAGCACATCAAACAGCGCCTGCCGAGCAGAGCTGGGCAGACCCCCGCTACACCTCGAGATCCAGAAGAAGGCGCTGTAATTCAAGGTTCATCTACAAAGCAGTAGTCCCAACTCCTACCATCACAAAGCCCTCCTGCACCAGGAAGCCTCAGGAAGCCTCCCAACACAAAGTACCCAAAGACAGCCTGACCAAGCCACCAACTCACATGGCCTGACAAAAGGTGAAATCCAGAAGATGGTACACAAAGGCAAAGAGGAATATCTCAGTATCTGGAGGAACGACATAAACAAATCACAGAAACTGACGATATACCAGAAACTACAGAGAGTACAAACTGGCGCCATACCTAGAGAAACTGGAAAACCCCAAAGAGCGACAGATCCCGAGCCGGTACAGACTGAGCGCCCACAGTCTACTCATCGAATCCGGGCGGCACCGACAGAACTACAAGCCCCGAGAGAGCAGACTGTGCCAGCAGTGCCCCCAGGAGGTCGTGGAGGATGAGGCCCACTTCTTGCTGAGGAGTCCTAAGTACTCCGCAGTGAGAGACACTCACTTCAAGAGACTGTCCGATCTCCTCCCAGACTTCACCTCCATGGAGGAGGAAGAGAAACTGCCAATACTACCGGGGGAAGAGGAAAGTGCAGCGGCCATAGCAGCGCAATATGTCAGTGCCTGCCACAGACTAAGAGGAGACTGATATGTCATGGACTTCTGTACCCCAACCCTGAACACTTCCCTATCCCCCAACTAAGAGCCTGATATGCCATGGACTTATATACCCCACCCTGGACATGTCCCCACCCTCTAAAAGGATCCCGATATATCATGGACTTCAATATGCCTACCCACTCCCCACTCCCGTCCCCCTATTTTTACTATTTGCTTTGGCAATGCTGATATTTACTTAGTCCTGCCAATAAAGCTCATTTGAATTTGAATTTGAATTTGAGAGGCGGCCGAGAGAGGGAGAGAGAGACGGAGAGAGAGAGGGGGGAGGGGGGCGGCCAAGAGAGAGAGAGAGGGGGGCGGCAGTGTGAGGGGCCGGCTGAGAGAGAGAGGGGGGTGGCCGAGAGAGAGAGAGAGAGAGGGGGGCTGAGAGAGAGAGAGAGGGGGGCGGCCGAGAGAGAGAGAGGGGGAATGCCGAGAGAGGGGCGGCTGAGAGAGAGAGAGGGTGGCGGCCGAGAGAGAAGAGGTGGAGGCGTGCGGCCGAGAGAAAGACAGAGAGAGAGGGGCGGCCGAGAGAGAGGGAGAGGGGCGGCCGAGAGGGAGGGGGGCAGCCGAGAGAGAGAGAAAGATAGAGAGGGGCGGCCGAGAGAGAGGGAAAGACAGAGAGGGGTGGCCGAGAGAGAGAGAGAGGGAGGGGGACGGCCGAGAGAGCGACAGAGAGAGGGGGGCGGCCGAGAGAGATAGAGGGAGGGGGAAGTCGAGAGAGAAACAGAGAGAGAGAGAGAAGGGAGGCAGCCGAGACAGAGAGAGAGAGGAGAGAGTGGAGAGAGAGAGGAGAGAGAGGGGTGGCCGAGAGGCGGCCGAGAGAGAGAGAAAGGGGCGGCAAAGAGAGATAGAGAGAGAGAAAGGAGCGGCAGAGAGAGAGAGAGGAGAGAGAGAGAGAAAGGGGGGACTGTGAGAGAGAGAGGGGGGGGCGGCCGAGAGAGAGAGAGAGAGAGAGAGAGAGAGGGGGCTGCCGAGAGAGAGAGAGAGAGGGGGGGCGGCCGAGAGAGAGAGAGGGGGAATGCCGAGAGGGGGCGGCTGAGAGAGAGAGAGAGGGAGGCGGCCGAGAGAGAGAGAGAGGGCGGCCGAGAGAGAGGTGGAGGGTGCGGCCGAGAGAAAGACAGAGAGAGAGAGGGGCGGCCGAAAGAGAGAGAGAGGGAAAGGGGCGGCCGAGAGGGAGGGGGGCGGCCGAGTGAGAAAGATAGAGAGGGGCGGCCGAGAGAGAGGGAATGACAGAAAGGGGCGGCCGAGAGAGAGAGAGAGAGAGAGAGAGGGGGCTGCCGAGAGAGAGAGAGGAGAGGGGGGGGGCGGCCGAGAGAGAGAGAGGGGGAATGCCGAGAGGGGGCGGCTGAGAGAGAGAGAGGGAGGCGGCCGAGAGAGAGAGAGGGGCGGCCGAGAGAGAGAGGTGGAGGGGTGCGGCCGAGAGAAAGACAGAGAGGGAGGGGGGCGGCCGAGAGAGCGACAGAGAGAGGGGGGCGGCCGAGAGAGGGGGGCGGCCAAGAGAGATAGAGATAGAGGGAGGGAGGCGGCCGAGAGAGAAACAGAGAGAGAGAAGGGGGGCGGTCGAGAGAGAGGGGGCGGCCGAGAGAGTGAGATAGGGGGCGGCCAAGAGAGAGAGAGAGGAGAGGAGAGGAGGAGAGAGAGGGGTGGCCGAGAGGCAGCCAAGAGAGAGAGAAAGGGGTGGCAGAAGAGAGAGAGAGAAAGGGGCGGCAAAGAGAGAGAGAGAAAGAGGCAGCAGAGAGAGAGAGTAGAGAGAGAGAGAGAGGAGGGAGGGGTGTCGGCCGAGAGAGAGTGAGAGAGAGAGAGAGAGAGAGAGAGAGGGGGGGCTGAGAGAGAGAGAGGTGGGGCGGCCGAGAGAGAGAGAGAGGGGGCTGCCGAGAGAGATCGCCGGGGGAGGGAGGGCGGCCGAGAGAGAGAGTCGGGGGAGGGAGAGAGAGAGAGAGAGAGAGAAAGAGACAGAGATCGCTGGGGAAGGGAGGGCGGCTGAGAGAGAGAGATCGCCGGGGGAGGGGTGGCGGCCGACAGGAGATAGAGATCGCCAGGAGAGGGAGGGCAGCCAACAGGAGAGAGAGATCGCCGGGGCAGGGAGGGCGGCCGACAGGAGAGAGAGTTCGCCAGGAGAGGGAGATCAGCAGAGAGAGAGAGAGGAAAGAGAGAGAGAGAGAGGGCGGCCAAGAGAAAGTGAGAGGGAGAGAGAGAGAGAAAGAGGGGGGGGCAGCCAAGAGAGATCGCCGGAGGAGGGAGGGCGGCCGAGAGAGATCGCCGGGGGTGGGAGGGCGGCCGAGAAAGATCACCAGGGGAGGGAGTGTGGCCGAGAGAGAGAGCCGGGGGAGGGAGGGAGAGAGAGAGGGATCTCCGGGGAAGGGAGGGCGGCTGAGCGAGAGAGATCACCAGGGGAGGGAGGGCGGCTGAGATAGATCGCCGGGGGAGGGAGGGCGGCCGACAGGAGAGAGAGATCGCCGGGGCAGAGAGGGCGGCCGACAGGAGAGAGAGATCGCCGGGGCAGGGAGGGCGGCGGACAGGAGAGAGAGAGATCGCCGGGGCAGGGAGGGCGGCCCACAGGAGAGAGAGATCGCCAGGGCAGGGAGGGCGGCCGACAGGAGAGAGAGATCGCCGGGGCAGGGAGGGCGGTCGACAGGAGAGAGAGATCGCCGGGGCAGGGAGGGCGGCTGACAGGAGAGAAGATCGCCGGGGCAGGGAGAGCGGCCGTCAGGAGACAGAAATCGCCGGGGCAGGGAGGGCAGCCGACAGGAGAGAGAGATCGCCGGGGCAGGGAGGGCGGCCAACAGGAGAGAGATCGCTGGGGCAGGAAGGGCGACCGACAGGAGAGAGAGATCGCCGGGGAAGAGAGGGCAGCCGACAGGAGAGATCGCCGGAAAGGGAGGCGGCCGACAGGATATATAAAGGTGTGAGTGAGTGCTTACCCAAAGGAAATAAAAGGGTGGGAAACCCCAAAACGGCAAACCGTAGCAAGCTAATAGAGATGGAGAGAGGGAGGGGTTTTTGGAGGGATTATACTCATCTATCAGGGATTATCAGGATCCCGCAGTGTCACCTCTTCAGTAGCCTCACATGGATTGTACAGACAGCAGCGCTCCACTTGGAGAGATGAGCAGTGACGAAATGTCCTCCGCCGGGAGGAAAATCCATAATACCTAGAACAGAAAAAAATAAAGGAAACAAAAATCACAATGAAGACTCGATACAAGTCTCCTATGGAAACTAGGCTAAAATTGAGCCATATAGTACAGAGCACCTTCCCTTTTAAGCCCCATGCGAGTAACATCGCCACATAGCAACCCTAGAAACGCAACCCCCTACCCATAAAGCTCCCTAGCGCAACGCAAGTAACATCACACAGTTAGTCCATCATGCCGCCCCATGCAAATAACATCCCCCACCCATGCAGCCCCCAGCCCCATGCAAGCATCATGCCCGTCAACCCACACAATCCTACATGCACGCAGCCCCCAGGAAGACCCTCAACATACCCTATGCTTCCTCACATCAAGCATGATGCTCCCTGGATGCCCCTGTACATACCTCACAACCCCCTGGATGCCCCTGTACAGCCCCCCAACACCCTATATGCCCCTGTACACACCCCAGACCTCCTCACATCCCACGCAGCAGCCCGTGGATGCCCCTGCACACACCCCACGCAGCCGCCCTTGGATGTGTGGCGCCCCTGCGTCCAGGAGGCCACAAAGGGGACTGCAGCCAGGCAGGTAGGACGACAGTTGCACATCAACACGCTCACAGCCCACACAACCCACGTACAGTGGAGGGCAGCACCCAGCCCGGAGCCTGGGAACTCTAGGCAGGCGAGGGGTGGTGGGTTTAGAGCAGTGGGTGGGAAAACACGTAGTCAGGTGACAGACAGTAGAAATAGTGAAGGGGGAGGAGGAAGGAGTCAGTAGGCCGAGGTAGGCTGAGCAGTAAAGAAGGAATCACACGTCCTGGACGAGTGGGGTGTAAGGAGCGCAGAATCTGAACAGAGCCAGTGCGAGCCGCAGAGAGAAAGCCTATCCGGAGCCAGCACCCCAGAAGTGTGAGGGAAGAGAGGGACGGTGATACCCGGGCCCTAGAACCACAGCCGAGATGACCAGACTGCAGGCGGAGTAGCCCTCCTATTATACTTGAAGACACAGTAGAGAGAGCCTGGTAGAGCCTCACACGGGAGGACTGCTGGAGGCTAGGCTGAGTAGAGTGTCGGCTCTAGAGGGGACCATAGTTTCACCCGGCATCCCCAGACAACTGACGGGGGACCACAGCTACACGTTAGGGTCCCTACCCCAAAGGACAGGCAGCTCAGTGACAACCAGGAGGACCCACAGGGGCCCGAGTCACCGCCATACTGTCTGGAGACGCACACCAAAGCGAACACAGAAACAGAGAGAGTTAACAGCCTGGGAAGGATACAGAGACAGAGTGAGGGGTCACAGAGAGGAGAGAGCTGGCTGCAGAGAGTAAAGGGAACAAGGAGGGGAAAGTGTGCCCGCGTACTGAGAACTTAACTGTAAGAACTGTACTGAACTGTAACCTGAACTTGAGAATTGGAGAAGTAAACACTGTGAACCCTGAATATGCCTCCCTTGCATCTCTCTGCCTGAATACTACTCCTTCCATACAGGTTTGCAGCAGCCCTACAACTGGAGAGCCACAGCGTGCAGGCTCCAACACTAAAGGAGGATTCCTGCAGCATCTGGATAGTAAGTGTATTGCATTCAGCACCAGGCCTGCACACTACACAATAGACTTTAACCATCACTGCCCCGGGGAACACAGTTCTGCCCACGGGAACTATTCCATCTACGCTGCCATTACATTATTCCCGGAGGTTCTGCAGCAGCGGCGGCCCCACTACTGGCTGCACACAGTGGGTGGCATCACGACTGACATTCCCCTGTAAGTATCCCCTTATTATTGCCAGGGCCCGGGACACGGTCCGGACCAGGAGCACCTGTGACTTCCCCAGTAGCAGACCCGGACCGGTAACGAGTATCCCATCCCAGTGGGCTAGAGGAGGTCTGCATACACCCCAGACCTCCTCACACCCCACACAGTCCCCCGTGGATGCCCCTGCATACACCCCACACCTCCTCACATCCCACGCAGCCGCCCGTGGATGCCCCTGCATACACAGTACACCTCACATCACCCGCAGCCCCCCCCCTGGATGCCCCTGTATACACCCCACAGCCAGCTGTACCAAGTACCTTCCCCCCCCACATACAGCCTTCACCCTCCCGTATCTTCCACATCCAGCCCCTGCACCCCACCACCACATCCAGCCCCTGTATCCCACCACCACTTCCAGCCCCTGCACCCCACCACCCCTTCCAGCCCCTGCACTTCACTACCACATCCATCCTCTGCACCCCACCACCACATCCAGCCTCTGCTATAATTAAACCATCAGTCTTTTCTCACATGTAAAAAAAAATGGACTTCTAAATAAGGCTGTAGTTATCTAATATGTATTTGGGGTTTTCTGAAAGGTTGAGTCCCCAGGTTCATTTGTTGTAAATAAGAAAAAAAAATGGTCTTGTGCCCCCTTCCCAGATCCAACACTGAGTCTCTGCCCCCACTCCAGTGTCTGTTGTTCTCTGCAGCACCATCATCACATGGACAAAGCAACCAATCATTGACCTCATTAGCGCTGCCCGTGTAAATGGCATGAGAAGTTGAGCTCACTGATTGGCTGCAGTGCTGGTGGAGTGACGTCAGCACTGCTGACAATGGACAATGGAGCAGTGACAAAGACCCATCTGAAAGTGGTTCAATGTGATGTGTTTTTTTAGGCTGAAGGGACACTGGCGTGCATCAAACATGGAGCGTGTTTGATGCACGACAGTGATGCTAGTGTAATGCGTGTTTGTGGGTGTGTGAGGTGCGAGTGTGGTGGTGTGTGGTGAGTGTGCCTGCATGTATTGATGTGAGTGTGCTGCGAGTGTGAGGTGTCAGTGCGTGTGTGGTGCGTGTATTTGTGATGCGGTCCACGGTCCTGAAGGACCGCGGGCAGCATTTGTCAGGGAATTCAAACTCACTTTGCAGATTTATAGGCATAAAACACATATTTGGCCATTTATGACCTCAGCATGTGTCCAGCAGCTTGAATGGTCTCAGGACACATGCTGACATGAGTGTTAAAGCACATTATAATAATCATCTTGCACCGCTGTCACAGCGGAGCAGGATAATTATTACTGTACTAGATGGTGGTCCGATTCTAACGCACGGGTATTCTAAAATATGTATGTAGTTGACATACTGTGACTGACAGAACTTGTTCAGGCAACGTGAGTGAACTATATTATATATATATATATATATATATATACATATATATATATATAGCAGCGCTATGGTATATGGTGGTACATTACAGTACAGTACATGTATAGCAGCGCTATGATATATGGCAGTACATTACAGTGCATGTATAGCAGCGCTATGGTATGTGGCGGTACATTACAGCACATGTATAGCAGCACTATAGTATATAGTGGTACATTACAGTACATGTATAGCAGCGCTATGGTATATGGCGGTACATTACAGTACATGTATAGCAGCACTATAGTATAGAGCGGTACATTACAGTACATGTATAGCAGCACTATGGTATATGGCGATGCTCCGCTCCCCGCGGCCCCCGCTCCTCCACAGTAAAAGTAAAAATAAAAAAATCCTCAGTGAGGATACTCACCTGTCCGCCGGCTCGCTCCACCTCCGTCTTCTAGGTCCTACAGGCCTTTAGGACCTGTCGTTGCCTGGGAAACTGATCAGCTGTTTAGGATTGTGTCGGGGGGCAGGATGGAGCAAGCGGGGCAGGATGGAGCCGGGGGGGCAGGATGGAGCCGGGGGGGGCAGGATGGAGCCGGCAGGGCAGGATGGAGCAAGCGGGGCAGGATGGAGGCTTGAGGGCAAGAACAGCTGGGGGCAGGATGGAGCGAGCGGGGCAGAATGAAGCCGGAGGAGTAGGATGGTGCGAGGGGGGGGGCAGGATGGTGGCGGTGGGGGCAGGATGGAGCGAGCGGGGCAGGATGGAGCGAACGGGGCAGGATGGTGGCGGGAGGGGGACCCAGGATGGTGGCGAGCGGGGCAGGATGGAGCCGGCGGGGCAGGATGGAGCCGGAGGGGCAGGATGGTGCCGAAGGGGCAGAATGGAGCGAGCGGGGCAGGATGGAGCCGGGGAGCAAGAACAGCGGGAGGCAGGATGGAGCCGGAGGAGCAGGATGGTGGCAGGGGGGGGGCAGGATGGAGCCGGAGGGGGCAGGATGGAGGCGGGGGACAGGATGGAGCAAGCGGGGGGCAGTATGGAGGCGGGGGGGCAAGAACAGCAGAGGGCAGGATAGAGCGAGCGGGGCAGGATGGAGCGAGCGTGGTAGGATGGAGCTGGAGGAGCAGGATGGTGGCGGGGTGGGGGGAAGCAGTATGGTGGGGGGGCGGGGCAGGATGGTGGCGGGGGTAGGATGGAGTGAGCGGGGCAGGATGGAGCAAGCAGGGCAGGATGGAGGTGGGGGGGCAGGATGGAGGCGGGGGAGCAAGAACAGCGGGGGGCAGGATGGAGCGAGCGGGGCAGGATGGAGCCGGAGGAGCAGGATGGAGCTGGCGGGGCAGGATGGAGCCAGCAGGGCAGGATGGAGCCGGAGGGGCAGGATGGGAGGGGGGGCAGGGCAGGATGGTGGGAGGGCAGGGTAGGATGGAGCAGGATGGAGCTGGCGGGGCAGGATGGAGCTGGCGGGGCAGGATGTAGCCAGCAGGGTAGGATGGAGCCGGAGGGGCAGGATGGAGGGGGGGGGGCAGGATGGTGGCGGGGAAGCAGGATGGTGGTGAGTGGGGCAGGATGGAGCCGGGGGAGCAGGATACAGCCAGAGGAGCAGGATACAGCCAGGGGAGCAGGATACAGCCAGGGGAGCAGGATACAGCCGGGGGAGCAGGATACAGTCGGGGGAGTAGGATGGTGGGGGGGTGGTTTGGATGGAGGCGTCAGGCTGGTGACGTGCGGGGCAGGATGGAGAGAGTGGGGCAGGATGGTGGCGAGGGGGCAGGATGGAGCAAGCGGGGTAGGATAGAGCTAGCGGGGCAGGATGGATTCGGAGGAGCAGGATGGAGCCGGTGGAGCAGGATGGTGGTGGGGGCAGGTAGAAGCGAGCGGGGCAGGATGGAGCGGGCGGGGCAGGATGGAGCGGGCGGGGCAGGATGGTGGCAAGCGGGGCAGGATGGAGCAGGTGGGGCAGGATGGTGGCAAGCGGGGCAGGATGGAGCGAGCGGGGCAGGATGGAGCTGGTGGAGCATGATGGTGGTGGGGGGGCAGGATGGTGGCGAGCTTGAGCAGGATGGAGCGAGCGGGGTAGGATGGAGCTAGCGGGGCAGGATGGAGTCGGAGGAGCAGATGGAGCCGTGGAGCAGGATGTGGTGGGGGCAGGTAGGAGCGAGTGGGGCAGAATGGAGCGGGCGGGGCAGGATGGAGCGGGCGGGGCAGGATGGTGGCAAGCGGGGCAGGATGGAGCGAACGGGGCAGGTTGGAGCTGGCGGAGCAGGATGGTGGTGGGGGGTCAGGATGGTGGCGAGCTGGGGCAGGATGGTGGTGGGGGTGCAAGATGGAGTCGGCGGGGCAGGATGGATCCAGGGGGGCAGGATGGATGCGGGGGGCAGGATGGATCCAGGGGGGCAGGATGCATGCGGGGGGCAGGATGGTGGCGAGGGGAATCAGGTTGGTGGTGGAGGGGCAGGATGGAGCCGGCGGGGCAGGATGGTGGTGGGGGGCAGGATGGAGCCGGCGGGGAGGATGGTGGTGGAGTGGCAGGATTGAGCCGGCGGGGCAGGATGGTGGCGGGGGGGCAGGATGGAGCCGGCGGGGCAGGATGGTGGGGGGGGCAGGATGGAGCTGGCGGGGCAGGATTGAGGCGGGGGGGGCAGAATCGTGGTGGGGGTGCAGGATGGAGTCGGAGGAGCAGGATGGAGCCGGTGGAGCAGGATGGTGGTGGACGGCAGGTAGGAGCGAGCGGGGCAGGATGGAGCGGGCGGGGCAGGATGGAGCGGGCGGGGCAGTATGGTGGCAAGCGGGGCAGGATTGAGCAGGCGGGGCAGGATGGTGGCAAGCGGGGCAGGATGGAGCGAGCGGGCTGGTTGGAGCGGCGAGCAGGATGGTGGGGGGGGCAGGATGGTGGCGAGCTGGGCAGGATGGTGGTGGGGGTTCAGGATGAAGTCAGCGTGGCAGGATGGATACAGGGGGGCAGGATGGATGCGGGGGCGCAGATGCATGCGGGGAGCAGGATGCATGCGGGGGGGGGGGCAGGATGGTGGCGAGGGGAATCAGGTTGGTGGTGGAGGGGCAGGATGGAGCCGGCGGGGCAGGATGGTGGTGGGGGCAGGATGGAGCCGGCGGGGAGGATGGTGGTGGAGTGGCAGGATTGAGCTGGCGGGGCAGGATGGTGGCGGGGGGGGCAGGATGGAGCCGGCGGGGCAGGATGGTGGGGGGGGGCAGGATGGATCTGGCGGGGCAGGATTGAGGTGGGGGGGGCAGGATCGTGGTGGGGGTGCAGGATGGAGCCGGGAATGCAGGATGGAGCCGGCGGGGCAGGATGGAGCCGGCGGGGCAGGATGGAGCCGGCGGAGAAGATCAGGATGGAGCCAGCGGGGGGATCAGGATGGAGCTGGTGGGGGGGCAGGATGGAGCCGGCGGGGCAGGATGGAGCGAGCGGGGCAGGATGGAGCCGGTGGGGCAGTATGGTGGCGAGCGGGGCAGGATGGTGGCGAGCGGGGCAGGATGGAGCCGGTGGGGGGGCAGGATGGTGGCGAGGGGGGCAGGATGGTGGTGGGGGTGCAGGATGGTGGTGGGGTGCAGGATGGAGCCGGCAGGGCAGGATGGATGCGGGGGGCAGGATGGATGCGGGGGGGGGCAGGATGGTGGCAGGGGGATCAGGATGGTGGTGGAGGGGCAGGATGGAGCCAGCAGGGCAGGATGGAGCCTGCTGGGGGGGCAGGATGGTGGCGAGGGGGTCAGGATGGTGGTGGGGGTGCAGGATGATGGTGGGGGTGCAGGATGGAGCCGGCAGGGCAGGATGGATGCAGGGGGCAGGATGGATGCGGGGGGGCAGGATGGTGGCAGGGGGATCAGGATGGTGGTGGAGGGGCAGGATGGAGCCAGCAGGGCAGGATGGAGCCGGCTGGGCAGGATGGTGGCGGGGGGTAGGATGGAGCCAGCAGGCAGGATGGAGCCGGCAGGGCAGGATGGTGGTGGGGGGGCAGGATGGAGCTGGTGGGGCAGGATGGTGGCGGGGGGCAGGATGGAGCTGGCGGGGCAGGATGGTAGCAGGGGGGCAGAATGGTGGTGAGCGGGGCAGGATGACGGGGGGGCAGGATGGTGACGGGGGGGCAGGATGATGATGGGGGTGCAGGATGGAGCCGGCGGGGCAGGATGGATGTGAGGGGGTGGGCAGGATGGAGCCGGTGGGGCAGGATGGTGGCGGGGGGGATCAGGATGGTGGTGAGGGGCAGGATAGAGCCGGCGGTGCAGTATGGTTTGCGGGGGGGCAGGATGGAGTCGGCGGGGCAGGATGGTGGCGGGGGGGCAGGATGGTGGTGGGGGTGCAGGATGGAGCCGGCGGGGCAGGATAGATGTGGTGGGGGCATGGTGGGAAATTCAAACTCGACGGCTTTTGATAGCCGGCGAGTTTGAAGCGATTTGTGAATATCACACCATGCTCGCTAGAAATTGTCTGTTGCCATCTGCATTTGACTCCATTATGCAGCTGCCTCCTCCAGCCTTCAAGTTTTTTCATATCAGCTTCATTCACCCAAACTTGACATGCTTTACCCATAGGGACAGGATGGGCTGGTGGGGGTTAAACTGTGAAATAGCCCAGACACCTGTGATGCAGGCTGCAGGTGTCTGAGCCTCAGTTGCTCTTCATCAGGGCCGGACTGGGACCAAAAAGCAGCCCTGGAAAACAAGCCACACCAGCCCACACACTATTTGACCCATCAGCTCCAATCCGTAAATGTTGCTTTTACATTGTCATGGACCTTACCACTTTCATAAAGGAGTTATATGAAGAGCCACATGTGAATGGTGCAGCAAAAGGAATAATCAACCACAGCTCCATATACATGGTGCTCTTCAAAGCTCCATTTCTCAGGATTGTGGGTTGCATTGGTCAGCCACATAGACACCCAGCCAGCCACACACACAGCCTCAGACAGCCACACAAAGACATACAGCCAGCCACACAGCCAGCCACACACAGCCAGTCACATGGACAGCCACACACACACAGCCACATACACACAGCCAGCCACACACAAACACAGCCAACCACATAGACAGCCACACACAGCCAAAGCCAGCCACACAACCAGCCACAGATGCAGCCAGCCACACAGCCACAGCCAGCCACATACAGCCAGTCAAAGCCAGCCATACAGACACACAGCCAGCAACATAGACAGCCATACCCAGCTACACACAGCCAACCACACAGCCAGCCACACACCACACCACGCCAACACACACACAGCCAGCCACACACACACAGCCACAAAACACACAGCCAGCCACACACACACACAGCCAGCCACCCACACACAGCCAAAGCCAGCCACACAACCAGCCACAGACGCAGCCAGCCACACAGCCACAGCCAGCCACATACAGCCAGTCGAAGCCAGCCATACACAGACACACAGCCAGCAACATAGACAGCCATAGCCAGCTACACACAGCCAACCACACAGCCAGCCACACACACACGGCCAACCACACACACAGCCAGCCACAAACACACAGCCAGCCACACACACACACAGCCAGCCACAAACACACACAGCCACCACACACACAGCCACCCACAACACAGCCAAAGCCAGTCACACAAACAGCCACTAGCCACACAGCCAGCCACACACAGACACACAGCCAGCCACATAGACAGCCACACACAGCCAGCCACACACCCATGCAGCCAGCCACACACCCATCCAGCCAGCCACATACATACAGCTACAAACAGCTAGCCACATAGACAGCCACCAGCCACACACACAGCCAGTCACACACATACAGCCACAGCCAGCCACACACATACAGCCAGCCACACACTGATACAGCCAGCCACAAACAGCTAGCCACATAGACAGCACACAGCCACAGCCAGATACACAGAGCCACAGCCAGCCACACACAAACAACCAGCTACACAGACACACACACACACACACAGCCTGCCACACACATACAGCCACAGCCAGCCACACACAGCCAGCCACATAGACAGCCACACACACAGTCAAAACCAGCCACAGACAGCCAAAGACAGCCACAGAGCCAGCAACATAGACAGCCATAGCCAGCCACACACAGACACACAGCCAACCATACATCCAGCCAGCCACACACAGCCACAGCCAGCCACACACAGACGCACAGCCAGCCACACACAGCCACACACAGACGCACAGCCAGCCACACAGACACACACAGTCAGTCACACACATACAGCCACAGCCATAAACAGCCACACACAGTCACAGCCAGCCACAGACTTAGACAGCCACACACAAACAGCCATCCACATATACAGCCACACACAACCACAGAGCCAGCAACATAGACAGCCATAGCCACCACACACAAACACACTGCAAACCACACACAGCCAGCCAGCCACACAGACACAGCCAGCCACACAAGCCAACCAGCCACACACACAGAGCCACAGCCAGCCACACAAACAGCAACAACCAGCCACATAAACAGCCACAAAGCCCCAGCCACGCAGCCTCAGCCACGCAGCCCCAGCCACACACAGACATACAGTCAGCCAGCCACAGCTATGCAGCCCCAGCCACAGACACACACAGCCAGCCACGTAGCCCCAGCCACACACAGACAAGTGCCTCAGATGATAGTGAAAGTGCCTTAGATGATAGAGAAAGTGCCTCAGATGATAGAGAAAGTGCTTCAGATGATAAAGTGCCTCGGATGATAAAGTGCCTCAAAATCTGCGGCACTTTCACTATCATCTGAGGCTCAGATGACAGTGAAAGTGCCTCAGATGATAGAGAAAGTGCCTCTGACTGACAGTGAAAGTGCCTCAGAATCTGAGGCACATTCACTATCATCTGAATCATTTGCACTATCATCTGAGGCTTAGATGATAGTGAATGTGCCTCAGATGATAGAGAAAGTGCCTCAGATGATAGAGAAAGTGCCTCAGATGATAGAGAAAGTGCCTCAGATGATAGTGAATGTGCCTCAGATTCTGAGGCACTTTCACTGTCAGTCAGAGGCACTTTCTCTATCATCTGAGGCACTTTCTCTATCATCTGAAGCATTTGCACTATCATTTGAGGCTTAGATGATAGTGAATGTGCCTCAGGCTCAGAGGGGCAGAGCCGACATGGAGGACACAGCCAGGCGGGAGGTTTGCACACTTGGCGCTAACAGCTGCCTGAGTCCTGTGCCACTGCTCCCTCACTGGGCAGAGTGTCCTCATGAAGCTGGAGGGCTACACCCAGTAACTGCACATTGTCAGGGAGGAAGAGATTGTCAGCTGCACATCACCACAAACATGACGTACAAACATCACAACATACACAACACACAATTGTCACCATGTGCATGGACACACAGATACATACATCACCACAGATGCACCAATCATATACACACATGCATCACATGTAGGTCCCATCCCCTATGTACGCCTGTAGCAGGCCCATATAGTGCATGCCATATACACAGCCCAGCCCCAGCTTTGGCAGTAGTAGGCATATATAGTACATGCCATACACAGCCAATCCCAGTATAGGCAGTAGGGTAGGCCCATATATACACAACCAGCCACAGCCCCCACATATGCTAACAGTAGGTCCATATAGTATATCCCTTATATACAGTCAGCACTGACAGTAGTAGGCCCATACAGTGCATGCCATATACACAGTCCAGCCCACTCAGACCTCCGGAGCAGATGATAATAAAAGTGAAAGTGCCTTTGCTGTGTTTGTCCTGCACTAGCAGCCCCAGTGAGGAGAGTGCAGTTGCCGGCTGCTGCCTCCAGCTCCAGGCTCTGCGGTCCTGTTTCTGGGGCTGGGGGAGAGCAGAGTGTCCATGTCCAGGATACAGGTGGCCAGCCCAACTGTGGAGCCCGGCAGACGGTCAGTCCTTACCCAGGTGAGCAGTGATTCCATCACGGTCCCCTCCAGTGATGTCTTCTTCTCCCTCTGATCTCCTGCGGGGAGAGAAGCAGCGTCACATCTATCACTGCACAGTCTGAGACCTGCTGACAACCTCTGTGCTGCTGGGAGACACCCTGCACACTTTACCTTCAGCAGGTGCTCCCACTGTCGGTGTCTCCGGTGTTCCTCACTTTCAGGAAATCACGGGCAGCAGCACAGGGACCACTTAGTAATGGCTGGGGTCGGGGTGGCCAGCGCTTTCCTGTTTGGTGGGCGGGAGAGCAGAGTGTATGCTCTCTCCGCCCACAAAGAACGTGCTGTCGTGATTTCGTCACAGCACAGCACAGCCGCGCGCTCCAATATGAGGTATGAGCCACTGCCTAGTCTGCCCGCTGATTGGTGTGCGTCTCTGCCACCGCGACCAGTGAGTCACTCTCCCTCTCATGACGTACAATACCGGCAACTTGGCGGCCCGCACCTCTAACCACGCTATGCAGCGGCCGCAAAATCATTTAAAAGCAGCCAGGCCTGCGGCGGGAGGAGCGTGCGGCCCCCGCACTCCGCCAATGGGCGGCCCATAGGGAAAAGTCCCGCTCCTCCCACCTGTCAGTCCGGGCCTGATCCCTACATCAAATGGCTCACAGACACCCCCATCGCAGCGTACCTATGCTGAAAAGGCGGCGACAAAGGAGGGAAAAGGATCAACATACAAGGACAACAGAGGACAGAATGGGCAGAAGCAGGATGGAAACAGATAACTGAGAGATGACATGCGTTTCGACGGAAAAATGTGAAGGACAATGAGTGGGAGCGGGGGTGTTAAGGGAGTACGGAGGAGGAATTGATTCTTATGTTAATGATCCTGTTCTCTGGACAATTTTTGTTTTGTTCTAGGTTTTGTCACAGTATAGACTATCGGATGTTCCAGGACGATATATGATTTACAGGCAAACCCTGGACTGAAGTACTTTGCACGAAGGGAGACACATCAGTCTCCGATACCTTGATAATGGACATCTGAAATGTGCTAGGAAACGAAGGTGGTCAGGAGCATTGAAGATAAGTGCAAATTGCTCGAGGGGAGGGGGGCGGATGACACAAATATTTAATATGTATAGAGGCGCGGGGAGCAGCTATCTTCTACAGTACAAGGGAAGTCACGAGAAAGAATATATACCCAAGGAGAGAAGGGAAAGATCCCAGCTACTCCTTGAGAATGGGAATAAGAGTGGGGGTTACATTTTGTTGGAAACTACTGTTGGGTTTTACATATGTGTTACAGAAAACAAAAGGATACGTAGTTCAAAAGTTCGTTATTCAGACGCCGGGTGGTGGACATACAGGGGAGGCACAGCCGATGAAATTGTTAAACAAAAAGGACATGGGGTACGTAGGGACAGGGGAATTTAAGCAATGCTGCGAATCATCTCATGGAATGTGAAGGGGTTGAGGTCTCCCAATAAGCGCTATATGATTTTACGCCACCTGAAGAAACTAAAGGCTGACATAGCTCTTCTTCAGGAGACCCACCTCCAATCACACGAACTAAAATATATGCAGAAGCTATGGGTTGGAGCAGGATGGATATCAGGTGCTAAAGGTAAAAAGGCTGGGGTGCTGACATTGCTTAATAAACATCTAGCACACAATGTACTGTCGATATCACATGACTCTGAAGGGAGAAGATTACAAGTAGTGCTACAGCTCCAAGATCAGCAACTGAGTATACACAACATCTATACACCTAACACCCCCAGAACCCAATTCTTCACAGACTTGTCTATTTCTATTATGGGAGATAGGGAAACCAATATCTTAATTGGAGGGGACTTTAATGAAGTGGTGATAGAGGATATTGACAGGAGAAAAGGGGGGAGGAGGAGTGAACAGATCTTGCCGACAAAAAAAAGCAGTGACCTCGCAGAGCTCTTGGAGACGACGGGGCTAATTGACGTGTGGAGAGTGATGCATCCTCAAGAATTAGACTATACACATTTCTATCACCCGCATA
>JARQOC010000004.1:479087123-479242552 GCA_033576535.1 Allobates femoralis | reverse complement strand
TAAGATGCTCAATGAATGCAGACAAGTTTTTTTTTTTTTTTTTTTTTTTTTTTTTAAAAAAAAAAAAAAAAAAAAAAAAAAAAACTGCATAAGCTCAATGAATGCAGACAAGATTTGTTTTTAGCACACACTGAGATTAGAGATTAAGGCCTGCAGGTGGACTGGTCAGACACAAACGCTGACGAGAATAGCGAGTCTTGCTATCCTAATTTACGCTACAACCTACTGCAGCTGCACTAAGATGCTCAATGAATGCAGCTGCACAAGATGTCAGATGCAGACAAGATTTGTTTTTACACACACTGAGATTAAGATTAAGGCCCTGCAGGTGACTGGTCAGAACAAAGCTGACGAGAATAGCGAGTCTTTTGGCGTATCTAATTTACTACACTATGCACGCACATGCTCAATAATGCAGACAAGATTTGTTTTAGCACGACACTGAGATTAGAGATTAAGGCCTGCAGGTGGACTGGTCAGACACAAACGCTGACGAGAATAGCGAGTCTTTGGCGTATCCTAATTACGCTACAACTACTGCAGCTGCACTAAGATGCTAATGAATGCAGACAAGATTTGTTTTTTAGCACGACACTGAGATTAAGATTAAGGCCCTGCAGGTGGACTGTCAGACACAAACGCTGACGAGAATAGCGAGTCTTTGGCTATCCTAATTTACGCTACAACACTGCAGCTGCACTAAGATGCTCAATGAATGCAGACAAGATTTGTTTTTTAGCACGACACTGAGATTAGAGATTATAGGCCCTGCAGGTGGATGGTCAGACACAAACGCTGACGAGAATAGCGAGCCTTTTGGTATCCTATTTACGCTACAACCTACTGCAGCTGCACTAAGATGCTCATGACTGCAGACAAGATTGGTTTTTAGCCGACACTGAGATTAGAGATTAAGGCCTGCAGGTGGACTAGGTCAGACAAATGCACGAGAATACGAGTCTTTTTGCATGTCCTAATTTACGCTACAACCTGCTGCGCTGCACAAATGCTCAATGAATGCAGACAAGATTTGGTTTTTAGCACACACTGAGATTAGAGATTAAGGCCTTGCAGGTGGACTGGTCAGACACAAACGCTGACGAGAATAGGAGTCTATTGGCGTATCCTAATTTACGCTACAACCTATGCAGCTGCACTAAATGCTAAATGAATGCAGACAAGATTTGTTTTTTAGCACAGAACTGAGATTAGAGATTAAGGCCCTGCAGGTGGACTGTAGACACAAACGCTGACGAGAATAGCGATCTTTTGGCAGTATCCTAATTTACGCTAAACCTACTGCAGCATGCACTAAGATGCTCAAGAATGCAGACAAGATTTGGTTTTTAGCACGACACTGAGATTAGAGATTAAGGCCCTGCAGGTGGACTGGTCAGACACAAACTGCTGACGAGAATAGCGGAGTCTTTTGGCGATCCTAATTTACGCTACAACCTACTGCAGCTGCACTAAGATGCTCAATGAATGCAGACAAGATTTGTTTTTTAGCACGACACTGAATTAGAGATTAAGGCCCTGCAGGTGGACTGGTCAGACACAAACGCTGACGAGAATAGCGAGTCTTTTGGCGTATCCTAATTTACGCTAAACCTACTGCAGCTGCACTAAGATGCTCAATGAATGCAGACAAGATTTGTTTTTAGCACGACACTGAGATTAGAGATTAAGGCCTGCAGGTGGACTGGTCAGACACAAACGCTGACGAGAATAGCGAGTCTTTTGGCGTATCCTAATTTACGCTACAACCTACTGCAGCTGCACTAAGATGCTCAATGAATGCAGACAAGATTTGTTTTTTAGCACGACACTGAGATTAGAGATTAAGGCCCTGCAGGTGGATGGTCAGACACAAACGCTGACGAGAATAGCGAGTCTTTTGGCGATCCTAATTTACGCTACAACCTACTGCAGCTGCATAAAATGCTCAAATGAATGCAGACAAGATTTGGTTTTTAGCACAACACTGAGATTAGAGATTAAGGCCTGCAGGTGGACTGGTCAGACACAAACGCTGACAGAATAGCGAGTCTTTTGGCGTATACTAATTTACGCTACAACCTACTGCAGCTGCACTAAGATGCTCAATGAATGCAGACAAGATTTGTTTTTAGCACGACACTGAGATTAGAGATTAAGGCCCTGCAGGTGGATGGTCAGACACAAACGCTGACGAGAATAGCGAGTCTTTTGGCGTATCCTAATTTATCGCTACAACCTACTGCAGCAGCACTAAGATGCTCAATGAATGCAGACAAGATTTGGTTTTTAGCATGACACTGAGATTAGAGATTAAGGCCCTGCAGGTGGACTGGTCAGACACAAACGCTGACGAGAATAGCGAGTCTTTTGGGTATCCCTAATTTATACATACAACTTACTGCAGCTGCACTAAGATGCTCAATGAATGCAGACAAGATTTGGTTTTTAGCACGACACTGAGATTAGAGATTAAGGCCCTGCAGGTGGACTGGTCAGACACAAACGCTGACGAGAATAGCAGTCTTTTGGGTATCCTAATTTACGCTACAACCTACTGCAGCTGCACTAAGATGCTCAATGAATGCAGACAAGATTTGTTTTTAGCACGACACTGAGATTAGAGATTAAGCCCTGCAGGTGGACTGGTCAGACACAAACGCTGACGAGAATAGCGAGTCTATTGGCGTATCCTAATTTATGCACAACCGACTGCAGCTGCACTAAGATGCTCAATGAATGCAGCAAGATTTGTTTTTTAGCACGACACTGAGATTAGAGATTAAGGCCCTGCAGGTGGACTGGTCAGACACAAACGCTGACGAGAATAGGAGTCTTTTGGGTATCCTAATTTACGCTACAACCTATTGCAGCTGCACTAAGATGCTCAATGAATGCAGACAAGATTTGGTTTTTAGCACGACACTGAAATTAGAGATTAAGGCCCTGCAGGTGGACTGGTCAGACACAAACGCTGACGAGAATAGTCGAGTCTTTTGGCGATATCCTAATTTACGCTACAACCTATTGCAGCTGCACTAAGATGCTCAATGAATGCAGACAAGATTTGTTTTTAGCACGACACTGAGATTAGAGATTAAGGCCCTGCAGGTGGACTGGTCAGACACAAACGCTGACGGAATAGCGAGTCTATTGGCGTATCCTAATTTACGCTACAACCTACTGCAGCTCCTAAGATTGCTCAATGAATGCAGACAAGATTTGGTTTTTTAGCACGACACTGAGATTATAGATTAAGGCCCTGCAGGTGACTGGTCAGACACAAATGCTGACGAGAATAGCGAGTCTTTGGGCTATCCTAATTTACGCTACAACCTATGCAGCTGCACTAAGATGCTCAAATGAATGTAGACAAGATTTGTTTTTTAGCACGACACTGAGATTAGAGATTAAGGCCTTGCAGGTGGACTGGTAGACACAAACGCTGACGAGAATAGCGAGTCTTTTGGCAGTATCCTAATTTACGCTACAACCTACTTGCAGCTGCACTAAGATGCTCAATGAATGCAGTCAAGATTTGGTTTTTAGCACGACACTGAGATTAGAGATTAAGGCCCTGCAGGTGGACTGGTCAACACAAATGCTGACGAGAATAGCGAGTCTTTTGGCTATACCCTAATTTATGCTACAACCTACTGCAGCTGCACTAAATGCTCAATGAATGCAGACAAGATTTGTTTTTTAGCCGACACTGAGATAAGAGATTATGGCCCTGCAGGTGGACTGGTCAGACACAAACGCTGACGAGAATAGCGAGTCTTTTGGAGTATCCTAATTTACGCTACAACCTACTGCAGCTGCACTAAGATGCTCAATGAATGAAGACAAGATTTGTTTTTTAGCACGACACTGAGATTAGAGATTAAGGCCTTGCAGGTGGACTGGTCAGACACAAACGCTGACGAGAATAGCGAGTCTTTTGGCGTACCTAATTTACGCTACAACCTACTGCAGCTGCACTAAGATGCTCAATGAATGCAGACAAGATTTGGTTTTTAGCACGACACTGAGATTAGAGATTAAGGCCCTGCAGGTGGACTGGTCAGACACAAACGCTGACGAGAATAGCGAATCTTTTGGCTATCCTAATTTATGCTACAACCTACTGCAGCTGCACTAAGATGCTCAATGAATGCAGCAAGATTTGTTTTTTAGCACGACACTGAGATAAGATTAAGGCCCTGCAGGTGGACTGGTCAGACACAAACGCTGACGAGAATAGCGAGTCTATTGGGTATCCTAATTTACGCTACAACCTATTGCAGCTGCACTAAGATGCTCAAGAATGTAGACAAGATTTGTTTTTTAGCACGACACTGAGATTAGAGATTAAGGCCTGCAGGTGGACTGGTAGACACAACGCTGACGAGAATAGCGAGTCTTTTGGCATATCCTAATTTACGCTACAACCTATTGCAGCTGCACTAAGATGCTCAATGAATGCAGTCAAGATTTGTTTTTAGCCGACACTGAGATTAGAGATTAAGGCCCTGCAGGTGGACTGGTCAAACACAAACGCTGACGAGAATAGCGAGTCTTTTGGGTACCTAATTTATGCTACAACCTACTGCAGCTGCACTAAGATGCTCAATGAATGCAGACAAGATTTGTTTTTTAGCACGACACTGAGATAAGAGATTATGGCCCTGCAGGTGGACTGGTCAGACACAAACGCTGACGAGAATAGCGAGTCTTTTGGCGTATCCTAATTTACGCTAAAACCTACTGCAGCTGCACTAAGATGCTCAATGAATGAGACAAGATTTGGTTTTTAGCACGACACTGAGATTAGAGATTAAGCCCTGCAGGTGGACTGGTCAGACACAAAGCTGACGAATAGCGATCTTTTGGCTAACCTAATTTACGCTACAACCCATGCAGCTGATAAGAAGCTAATGAATGCAGACAAGATTTGGTTTTAGCACAACACTGAGATTGGAGAATAAGGCCCTGCAGGTGGACTGAACAAACACTGTGAGAATAGCGATTTTTTGGCATTACTAAATTACGCTACAACCTACTGCAGCTGCACTAAGATGCTCAACGAATGCAGACAAGATTGGTTTTTAGCACGACACTGAGATTAGAGATTTAGGCCCTGAGGTGGACTGGTGAGACACAAACGTGACGAGAATAGGAGTCTTTTGGGGTATCCTAATTAGCTAAACCTATTGCAGCTGCACTAAGATGCTCAATGAATGCAGACAAGATTTGTTTTTTAGCATGACACGAGATTAGAGATTTAGGCCTGCAGGTGACTGGTCAGAACAAACGTGACGAGAATAGCGAGTCTTTTGGTATCCTAATTTACGCTAAACCTATTGCAGCTGCATAGATGCTCAATGAATGCAGACAAGATTTGTTTTTAGCTGAACTGAGATTAGAGATTAAGGCCTGCAGGTGGATGGTCAGACACAAACGCTGCGAGAATAGGAGTCTTTGGCGTATCTAATTTAGCTACAACCTATGCAGCTGCACTAAGATGCTCAATGAATGCAGACAAGATTTGTTTTTAGCACAACACTGAGATTAGAGATTAAAGCCCTGCAGGTGGACTGGTCAGACAAAAACGCTGACGAGAATAGGATCTATTGGGTATCCTAATTTACGCTACAACTCTGCAGCTGCACTAAGATGCTCAATGAATGCAGACAAGTTTGTTTTTAGCAACACTGAGATTAGAGATTAAAGCCTGCAGGTGATGGTCAGACAAAACGCTGACGAGAATAGGAGTCATTGGCGTATCTAATTTTGCTACAACCTATGCAGTGCACTACATGCTAAATGAATGCAGACAAGATTTGTTTTTTAGCAGGATACTGAGATAAAAGATTAAGGCCCTGCAGGTGGACTGGTCAGACACAAACGCTGACGAGAATAGCGAGTCTATTGGCGTATCCTAAATTTACGCTACAACCTACTGCAGCTACACTAAGATGCTCAATGAATGCAGACAAGATTTGGTTTTTAGCACGACACTGAATTAGAGATTAAGGCCCTGCAGTGGATAATCAGACCCAAACGCTTACGAGAATAGCAGGTCTTTTGGCATATCCTGAAGTACGCTACAACCTACTTCAGCTGCACCAAGATGCTCAATGAATGCAGACAAGATTTGTTTTTTGTACGACACACACTGAGATTAGAGATTAAGGCCCTGCAGATGGGCTGATCAGACCAAATGCTTACGAGAATGGTGGATCTTTTGGACATATCCTAATTTACGCTGCAACCTACTGTAGCTGCATTAAGGTGCTCAAAGAATGCAGACAAGATTTGGTTTTTAGCACGACACTGAGATTACAGATTAAGGCCCTGCAGGTGGACTGACAGACACAAACGCTGACGAGAATGCAAGTCGTTTGGCGTACTAATTACTCTACAACTACGCAGCTGCACTAATCTCAATGAAGCATACAGATTGTTTAGCCGACACTAAATTAGAGATTAAGGCCCTGCAGAGGAATGTCAGACCCAAACGCTGACGAGAATAGCGGTCCTTTGGCTATCCTATTACGCTACAACTACTGCAGCTGCACCTAAGATGCTCAATGAATGCAGACAAGATTTGGTTTTTAGCACGACACTGAGATTAAGATTAAGGCCCGTGCAGGTGGACTGGTCAGACACAAACGCTGACGAGAATAGGAGTCTATTGGCGTATCCTAATTTACGCTACAACTACTGCAGCTGCACTAAGATGCTCAATGAATGCAGACAAGATTTGGTTTTTAGCACGACACTGAGATTAGAGATTAAGCCCTGCAGGTGGACTGGTCAGACACAAACGCTGACGAGAATAGAGTTTTGGCGTATCCTAATTTATGCTATACAACCTACTGCAGCTGCACTAAGATGCTCAATGAATGCAGACATGACTTGTTTTTAGCATGACACTGAGATTAGAGATTTAGGCCCTGCAGGTAGACTGGTCAGACACAAACGCTGACGAGAATAGCGAGTCTTTTGGGGTATCCTAATTTACGCTACAACCTACTGCAGCTGCACTAAGATGCTCAAGAATGCAGACAAGATTTGGTTTTTAGCACGACACTGAGATTAGAGATTAAGGTCCTGCAGGTGGACTGGTCAGACACAAGCGCTGACGAGAAAAGCGAGTCTTTTGGTGTATCTTAATTTACTACAACCTACTACAGCTGCACTACAGATGCTCATGAATGCAGACAAGATTTGGTTTTTAGCACAACCTGAGATTAGAGATTAAGCCCTGCAGGTGGACTGGTCAGACACAAAGCTGACGAGAATAACGAGTCTTTTGATGTATCCTAATTTACGCTACAACCTACTGCAGCTGCACTAAAATGCTCAATGAATGCAGACAAGATTTGGTTTTTAGCACACACTGAGATTAGAGATTAAGGCCCTGCAGGTGGACTGGTCAGACACAAACGCTACGAGAATAGGAGTCTATTGGCGTATCCTAATTTACGCTACAACCTATTGCAGCTGCACTAAGATGCTAATGAATGCAGACAAGATTTGTTTTTTAGCACGACACTGAGATTAGAGATTAAGGCCTTGCAGGTGAACTGGTAGACACAAACGCTGACGAGAATAGCGAGTCTTTTGGCTATCCTAATTTACGCTACAACCTATGCAGCTGCACTAAGATGCTCAATGAATGCAGTCAAGATTTGGTTTTTTAGCACGACACTGAGATTAGAGATTAAGGCCCTGCAGGTGGACTGGCTAAAACACAAAGCTGACGAGAATAGCGAGTCTTTTGGCGTATCCTAATTTACGCTACAACTACTGCAGCTGCACTAAGATGCTCAATGAATGCAGACAAGATTTGGTTTTTAGCCGACATGAGATTAGAGATTAAGGCCCTGCAGGTGGATGGTCAAACACAAACGCTGACGAGAATAGCGAGTCTATTGGCGTACCTAATTTATGCTACAACCTACTGCAGCTGCACTAAGATGCTCAATGAATGCAGACAAGATTTGTTTCTTAGCACGACACTGAATTAGAGATTAATGGCCCTCCAGGTGGACTGGTCAGACACAAACGCTGACGAGAATAGCGAGCCTTTTGGAGTATCCTCATTTACGCTACAACCTACTGCAGCTGCACTAAGATGCTAATGAATGCAGACAAGATTTGGTTTTTAGCACGACACTGAGATTAGAGATTAAGGCCCTGCAGGTGGAATAGGTCAGACACAAATGCTGACGAGAATAGCGAGTCTTTTGGCGCATCCTAATTTCGCTACACCTACTGCAGCTGCACTAAGATGCTCTATGAATGCAGACAAGATTTGGTTTTTAGCACAACACTGAGATTAGAGATTAAGGCCCTGCAGGTGGACTGGTCAGACACAAAGGCTGACGAGAATAACGAGTCTTTTGACGTATCCTAATTTACCTACAACATACTGCACTGCACTAAGATGCTCAATGAATGCAGACAAGATTTGGTTTTTTAGCTCGACACTGAGATTAGAGATTAAGGCCCTGCAGGTGGACTTGACAGACACAAATGCTGACGAGAATAGAGAGTCTTTTGGCGTATCCTAATTTATGCTACAACCTACTACAGCTGCACTAAGATGCTCAATGAATGCAGACAAGATTTGTTTTTTAGCACGACACAAGATAAAGATTAAGGCCCTGCAGGTGGACTGGTCAGACACAAACGCTGACGAGAATAGCGAGTCTATTGGCGTATCCTAATTTATGCACAACCACTGCAGCTGCACTAAGATGCTCAAATGAATGCAGGCAAGATTTGTTTTTTAGCACGACACTGAGATAAGAGATTAAGGCCTTGCAGGTGAACTGGTGAGACACAAACGCTGACGAGAATAGTGAGTCTTTGGCATAACCTAATTTACGCTACAACCTATTACAGCTGCACTAAGATGCTCAATGAATGCAGTCAAGATTTAGTTTTTAGCACGACACTGAGATTAGAGATTAAGGCCCTGCAGGTGGACTGGTAAAAAACAAATGCTGACGAGAATAGCGAGTCTTTTGACGTACCCTAATTTATGCTACAACCTACTGCAGCTGCACTAAGATGCTCAATGAATGCAGACAAGATTTGTTTTTTAGCACGACACTGAGATAAGAGATTATGGCCCTGCAAGTGGACTGGTCAGACACAAACGCTGACGATAATAGCGAGCCTTTTGGAGTATCCTCATTTACGCTACAACCTACTGCAGCTGCACTAAGATGCTAAATGAATGCAGACAAGATTTGGTTTTTAGCACGACACTGAGATTAGAGATTAAGGCCCTGCAGGTGGACTGGTCAGACACAAGCGCTGACGAGAAAAGCGAGTCTTTTGGCGTATCTTAATTTACGCTACAACCTACTGCAGCTGCACTAAGATGCTCTATGAATGCAGACAAGATTTGGTTTTTAGCACGACACTGAGATTAGAGATTAAGGCCCTGCAGGTGGACTGGTCAGACACAAAGGCTGACGAGAATAACGAGTCTTTTGATGTATCCTAATTTACGCTACAACCTGCAGCAGCTGCAATAAGATGCTCAATGAATGCAGACAAGGTTTGGTTTTTAGCACAAAACTGAGATTAGAGATTAAAGCCCTGCAGGTGGACTGGTCAGACAAAAAGGCTGACGAGAATAGTGAGTCTATTGGCGTATCCTAATTTACGCTACAACCTATTGCAGCTGCACTAAGATGCTCAAAGAATGTAGACAAGATTTGTTTTTTAGAACGACACTGAGATTAGAGATTAAGGCCCTGCAGGTGGACTGGTCAGACACAAACGCTGACGAGAATAGCGAATCTTTTGGCATAACCTAATTTGTGCTACAACCTATTGTAGCTCCACTAAGATGCTCAATGACTGCAGTCAAGATTTGTTTTTTAGCACGACACTGAGATTAGAGATTTAGGCCCTGCAGGTGGACTGGTCAGACACAAACGCTGACGAGAATAGCAAGTCTTTTGGGGTATCCTAATTTATGCTACAACCTACTGCAACTGCACTAAAATGCTCAATGAATGCAGAAAAGATTTGGTAAAACACAAATGCTGATGAGAATAGCGAGTCTTTTGGCGTACCCTAATTTATGCTACAACCTACTGCAGCTGCACTAAGATGCTCAATGAATGCAGACAAGATTTGTTTTTTAGCACGACACTGAGATAAGAGATTATGGCCCTGCAGGTGGACTGGTCAGACACAAACGCTGACGATAATAGCGAGCCTTTTGGAGTATCCTCATTTACGCTACAACCTACTGCAGCTGCACTAAGATGCTCTATGAATGCAGACAAGATTTGGTTTTTAGCACGACACTGAGATTAGAGATTAAGGCCTTGCAGGTGAACTGGTGAGACACAAACGCTGACGAGAATAGCGAGTTTTTGGCATATCCTAATTTACGCTACAAAGTGGTTTTTAGCACGACACTGAGATTAGAGATTAAGGCCCTGCAGGTGGACTGCTAAAACACAAATGCTGACGAGAATCCTAATTTACGCTACAACGTACTGCAGCTGCACTAAGATGCTCAATGAATGCAGACAAGATTTGGTTTTTAGCTCGACATTGAGATTAGAGATTAAGGCCCGGAGGTGGACTGGTCAAACACAAACGCTGACGAGAATAGCGAGTCTATTGGCGTACCCTAATTTATGCTACA
Source organism: Allobates femoralis (assembly GCA_033576535.1). Lineage (NCBI taxonomy): Eukaryota > Metazoa > Chordata > Amphibia > Anura > Aromobatidae > Allobates > Allobates femoralis. The sequence continues at coordinate 479,231,889 of JARQOC010000004.1, read as the reverse complement.
ACCTACTGCAGCTGCACTAAGATGCTCAAAGAATGTAGACAAGGGGGGCGGAGCCTGGCTATGGAGGAGTGAGGACGCTGTGCAGATCAGCTCCTGTTCCCTGACCCACAATCAGCTACTTATATCAGACAGCAGCTCCACTGAAGTGGATTATGAGCACCCGGAGATCGGGGAGACCACAAAGAGCCCTTCCACAGCCTCACCCGAGCCCTGGGGAGTCCATCCAAAGGTTCTTCTCTAGAAGCTCCAGAAAGCCCGCCAAACACACAGCCTCCAAGATGGCCGCGGAGAGGAGCAGCCACAGCGTGGGGAGGATGGAAGGAGCAGGAGATGTGACACTAGCTCAGACGGAGGCCAGAGAAACAGACAGCCGACTTCCAGCAGCTAAAGAGTTAAAGGAAGGCATCCAGACAAGAGGCTCCAGTAAAGCCGGCGGCTCAGCACTGGATAACAACACTGTGAGGTACAGGGAGATGCAGGGGGAGGGCCGTGCACAGGACTTGGGCTTCACTGTGCGGACCCAGGCTGGAGGAGGACAGAGTGACCCCCCCTCACCCGTGCAGCTCTCTATGGAGAATTGTGCCGGAGTTTCTGTCTCCCCTGAGCCACCTAATCTGATAAAGATAACACCAGCCCCACTGCCTGGTTCAACTCCTCCAGCTGTTATAACAGACTCTGACAGGCTCACACCTATGGCCCTGCATGTGATTCCATATGGCCCTCACAACCCTGCTCATGTTATGTATCACCACCAGGGAATAACTCCACAGGCCCAGAGTGTAATGGCAGAGTTGAGCGATCTCAGAGCACGTATGGCATCCATACCCACTAGAGAAGATATGGAGAGCTATATAGCACGGTTAGAACATGCATGCCGCAGTGAAATGTTCACCTTGAGAAGGGAAGTCGAACAAATAGATGAGAGGGGTCAGGATCACTCCCAAAGAATCCTAGCCTTAGAAGAGACCTGTAGATCTCAACAATCCTTGCTAAACATACAGGCCACTCAAATTCATGGGCTGATCGACGCCATGGATGATAACGAAAACAGAGGGCGGAGAAATAATGTCAGGATACGTGGACTCCCCGAGTCGGTTGAATCCAGGGACCTCCCCAATGTGATCCAGACCCTGTTTAATGAGATCCTAGGAGACCCCCCGGATACCCGGATTGAACTTGACAGGGCGCACCGTGCGCTGGGCCCTAGACCCGCAGATTCTGATTGGCCTAGGGACGTAATATGCAGGGTGCACCGATACGTGATTAAAGAAGCAGTCATGCATAGAATCCGCAACGGGGCCCACTGCCGATACCGTGAACATGACGTTCTTCTCCTCCCTGACCTGTCAAGACTGACACTGCAGAAGAGAAAGGCCCTAAAGCCATTGCTGGACACACTTAGGGATCATGACCTGCCCTATACGTGGGGCTTTCCATTTAGGCTCCAGGTGAGAGCGGCTGGGCGCCAACACTTTCTGAGAACCCCAGCAGACATGTCAGTATTCGCAGCCTCTCTGGACATCCCGCCAGTGAACATACGAGGATGGCCAGACTTCCCCCTTCGCACAGGTGATGGCCTACCTCAAAGAGAGAGGAATGTACCCCGACGTCGAGATGGTTCATCCAGGGAGAAAATACCCCCCCGCTGAGATAGAGGTCACCTTACCTGCAGCTATATGACGTCCTCCTGGATACTAACATGAGAAATAAAACGTCTCCTTCTTGGCTGCGTGCCCGTTTCCTGCTACAAGGGTTCACATGAGAATTTTTCCAAACATATATACTATGTGTTTTTTGTTTTTTTTTGTTTTGTTTTTTGTTGCTTTTTTTTGATCCAATTCCGGGTGGACTTATAGACAGACTTACATGATTCCGGCTGATAGTTATTGTAGTTTTTGGTATAATGATCTGCCCGGGTTCAGTCGGTCATTGATGTTTATCTGATTGACATGATTTTCTATTTCAGAAACCACATGAGACTCCTCCCCCCTGGAGTAGGAACTGCGGCACAATGTACTGCAGTTGATCTGTTTATTTTTGTTTTTGCTTTGTTTTTTCTTTTCTTCTCTGACCCAATTTAGGGTGAACCCCTGGACATATTGCATATACCCGGCTGATAGATATTGAAGTATTTGGTATTGAGATTCTCCCGGGTTAGGTTGGTCACTGATGTTTATCTGATTTACATGATTCTCCATTATAGGAAACATGCAAGACTCCTCCCCCTTGCAGTAGGGGCTGTGATATAATATACTGCAGTTGATTCAGTTTTTCCTTTTTGTGTGTTATGGTTGCTATTGTTGGAAAGTTTCTGTAGCTCATATACCCCGCCTTTCTCACCCAATGGGGTCTGGGGGCAAAGGCTACCTGTGGGTCTTGGACGGGAGGCTCCTTGATAGAGGGCCGATCACCTATTGGGGATTTCCTGACGCCTTTAGCGTCTCATTTCTACACTCCCCACTTTATTGCATAATACAGTGACGAAAATAGTATAGCTGTACATCTAATTTCTTTCTCTTTCTACACTTTTAATCTTTCCTTTTTCAACCTCCCCCAACCCACCCTCCTTCCACGTATAGAGGGGGACAAGGGCACAACAGACTCTACTGTAGACGTCCCCCTCCTTGTATCAGTCTCTCTTTTCAGTTTACACCTGTGAGACCCACTATGACGCAGATCACACTGGGGTCCTTAAATGTCAGGGGCTTTAACACGCCACAAAAGCGAAAACAAATTCTATACGATATGCACAAACAGAATGTGACGATTTTATTATTGCAGGAGACTCACTTTAAACGGGACCACGTGCCCAGTCTTGGAGACCGGTACTTCACCACCTGGTATCATGGCCCTGATCCAGAGGCGCGAGCCAGAGGAGTATCTGTTGCTATACATAGGTCATTGGCCCACACCGTCCGGGACAGTCGGATAGACCCAGCTGGTAGGTACATCTTTCTGAAACTTGATGTACAATCTAGGCTGTTCACTATAGTCAATTGGTACTCCCCTAATCACAAACCGCTGGAAGCATGCATCTCCCTCCTATCTAAACTAGCAGACTTCGCCGAAGGAACAATCTTAATAGGGGGAGACTTTAACTTCCCTCTCAACCCCAATATCGACACATCCTCGGGACGGCAGATGTATCCTACCAGAAGGCTAAATGCAGTACGTAAGGCTATCCAGGGACTCCGGCTAGTCGACATATGGCGCGCTCTTTCCTCGTCTGAACGTGACTACTCGTTCTTCTCACAAGTACACAAGTCGTACAGTCGAATAGATTTTTTTCTTGTAAGTCAACACCTCCTAACCTGGCAAGCTAAGGCCTCAATAGGACAGATTTGTTGGTCGGACCATGCGCCTATATTTTGCCAGTTCCAGTTGGCAGAGGGATTCCCGAAGCACTGGACGTGGCGGTTGAACGATAACTTGCTCAATGACACTCTTTGCTGCGATGCTATCAAAGAAGCAATCTCAGAATTTCTCAAGGTGCATGAGTCCGATACAACTAAGCTTCCTTATCAATGGGAGGCGTTAAAGTGTGTTGTTAGGGGAGTCTTCATTAAATACGGCGCTCGACTCAAAAAAGAAAACGCCGCTAAAGTGGAATCCCTGACTAAACGGATCTCTGATCTTGAATGTTCTCATAAGAGATCCCTTTCCGAACAAGTCCTCACTGATCTAACTCTGGCTAGAGAGGAATTAAAGTCTATTCTTGACCAAAAGTATTTGAGACTGAGAACGAGGTTTCAGAGGTTCATGTATGAACACGGAAATAAATGTGGTCGCCCGCTTGCTAGATTACTTCACCCGAAGGGCAGCCCTGGTCATATTCCTCGGATAAAATGCTCCGGAGGGAGGGAATCCCAACACCCAGGGGAGATCATCGACGCCTTTCGGGACTTCTATGAGAAGCTCTACAATCTGAAAGGTCACTATGACGATATGCCCCCGAAGGTTGCCCTTGACACTACAGACAGATATATTATGGAGACGGCCCTGCCCATTTTAGATAATAATGATGTGGAGGCACTTGAAATGGAGTTCTCTGAGGCGGAGGTGTTGGAAGTCATTAAAAACTCCCCCGGGGGGAAATGTCCTGGCCCAGATGGCTTCACCCCGAAGTTCTTTAAGCAGTTTGGCCCTCAGATAGCCCCTCTCCTGACGAAGGTGTTTAACGTGATATCTCCAGAATCCTCGTGGGCGCCTCAATCACTGGAAGCCCACATTAGTGTTATCCCTAAACCAGACAAGGACCACACAGAGGTGGCCAACTATAGGCCTATATCCTTAATAAACATTGACATCAAACTGTTCTCCAAACTTTTGGCTAACAAGTTGGCGCCTCTCCTTCCTGGTCTTGTTCATACTGACCAGGTGGGTTTTGTCCAGGGAAGGGAAGCTAGGGATAACACTATAAAATTAATGAAGCTTATGACCCGATCGAAGACTAAATCCGTCCCTATGTGCTTGTTATCTGTCGATGCAGAGAAAGCATTTGACCGGGTCAACTGGAGATTCTTGCACGCCTCCCTGAGGCAGATTGGACTGGGAGCCAGATTCTTGGAGAAAGTGGGGTCTCTTTACAGTTGCCCTACAGCGAGGGTTAGAGCAAATGGGGTCCTATCTTCTCCTTTCCGTATTAGTAATGGCACGAGACAGGGTTGCCCCCTGTCTCCACTGCTATACGTCATTGTTATGGAACACCTTGCCATAGCAATACGACGTAACCCTGCTATACAGGGTGTACAGGAGAAACAGAGACACTACAAGGCTGCGCTTTTTGCAGACGATCTGCTGCTCTTCATTTCTCAACCACGCATTACCTTTCCCTCGCTGATTAAAGAATTCGAGACCTTTGGGAAGCATAGCAATTTTAAGGTGAACTTCACGAAGTCTGAGGCATTGAATGTAACCTTGCCGGGGGACGAACAGACTCACCTATCCGAGCACTTTCCATTTAAATGGCGGAGTGATGCGATCAAATACCTGGGAGTGATGGTCCCATTTGACCAGACTAAATGGTTCTCCCTGAACTTCCTTCCTTTGCTTCAGAGAACTATTAAGGATATCAAAAATTATGAGACAAAACGGTTGTCCTGGTTCGGACGTATAAATGTTGTGAAGATGGATATACTCCCTAAATTCTTATATCTCTTCCAGTCCGTCCCTGTTATTATTCCATCGTCATTCTTCACTAGACTTCAGGCAGCTGTTTCTGGGTTTGTGTGGAGACAGGGTAGACCGAGGATCAGTGCGTCCACACTGTTCCGACGCAAGTCCGATGGTGGGATAGGTCTACCAAACTTTAAGAACTATTATAAGGCGGCCATACTAACAAGACTACTAGATTGGCAGTATCGGGGTGGATCTAAACAGATTGTCGACATAGAGCAGGAAGAAGTAATGATCCCTATACATTACATGCCCTGGATACCAGCATCCCACAGGCCGGGGACGGGAACTGACGGTGACGTGACGACCACGACCTTGAAGATCTGGGATGGAGAGGTTAGGAGAGGTGTGGTCTCCAAGGGTAGGGGCCCCCTCACCCCTTTGTTCCATAACCCTGAGTTCTACCCTGCCACGCAGGCTCATACTTTTTTAGGCTGGCAGGAGGGAGATGACCCACGCATGGTCCATATTCTGAGTGGAGGGAACTTACCCCCCCTCCGAGTCCTCAGCGCCAACAGACCAAACCTGTCTTGGTTTGAATACGCACAGTTAAAATCATTTCTGACTTCTGATCGGACTACAGCCCACTATAACTCGGCCTTGACTGCGTTTGAAGGCTTGTTTATGCTAGATCACCCACCTATTCGAACTATCTCCATTATATATCATATTCTCAATCCTCCGGGACCCTTGAAAAGCCTCTCATTTTTCAGAAAATGGGAGCTAGATTTAAACCTAGACATCTCTGAGAAAGACTGGAAGAAGGCCTGTGTGTATTCACATGGTCTCTCCATGGCCTGTACAGCACAGGAAAGAAATTACAAAATAATCTCCCGTTGGTACCAATGCCCGGCAAATATTCACCGTATCTTTCCCACTGTCCCGGACGTGTGTTGGAGATGCCAAAAGGAAAAGGGGACTCTATTGCACATGTGGTGGGAATGTGATAACATACGGCCTTACTGGACACAGGTATTTGACTTATGCCAGAAGGTCACGAGCCAGGTGGTGGAGAGGACTCCGCAGGTTGCACTTCTCTCCATTCTGCCGGGACCTATGAAATCCCAAAAAACTGACCTCTTACGATTTTGCCTTACTGCGGCCAGGAATATTCTACCCAGACATTGGAAGACGCCTATTCAGCCTCGCCTGTCTGAGTGGATGATTGAGATGAATAGGCTATGTAGAATGGAGGAACTTACGGCCGAGGTCACCCATACGGGAGACAAATTCCGGCGTACCTGGAGCCAGTGGATAATTTTCCGTGAGTCTCCTGACATTCGGGGTTTGATATCCACACCAGACTGAGACATGGCAGAGGGGGCAGGAAGCCATGGAACGGCTTATAAGTGGAGGATGTACTGTGGTGACTGTCTCGCACGGAAATACGGCTACTAATAAACCCCCCATGGACCCATATGACCCTTCCCTTTTCCCTTACTTCCTCTCTCTTTCCTCACTCTTCTTTTCTTTCCCTTTCTCTTGCATTAGATGCAAAGTAATGAGAAATTTGAGAAATGCGTCACAATATAAATTGGATGTATGTTTAGATATCTCGTTTAAAGACCTTAAAGGACAGGTTAGCACAACTCAGGCTTACATATGTAAAGCGCGAGATGGTATACCCCCACCTACACAACACAATTAGAACAACTGAATTGGCGATTCATATGTGGTTGGGTAGGGGCAATGTAATGTATAGTGCTATATATTATGTCTTTTGCTGTTTTATCTTCTGCTGTTCCTCTTTTTAAACGCCTATGACAGATGAACAGATACTGCTCATGTAGATACCATGGTACGGACTTCCAGAGTTCGAAGTAACTCTCTATATTTGAATGCTATAGGTCCTATAATGTTTGGCGTACTACCTGTTATATAATTGATGTTATGTTATACCTCAATTTATAAACTCAATAAACTTAAATTGAACGAAAAAAAGAATGTAGACAAGATTTGTTTTTTAGCACAACACTGAGAATAGAGATTAAGGCCCTGCAGGTGGACTGGTGACACACAAACGCTGACGAGAATAGCGAATCTTTTGGCATATCCTAATTTACGCTACAACCTATTGCAGCTGCACTAAGATGCTCAATGAATGCAGTCAAGATTTGGTTTTTACAATGACACTGAGATTAGAGATTAAGGCCCTGCAGGTCAATTGGTCAGACACAAACGCTGACGAGAATAGCGAGTCTTTTGGGGTATCCTAATTTACGCTACAACCTACTGCAGCTCCACTAAGATGCTCAATGAATGCAGACAGGATTTGGTTTTTAGCTTGACACTGAGATTAGAGATTAAGGCCCTGCAGGTGAACTTTTCAGACACAAACGCTGACGAGAATAGAAAGTCTTTTGGCGTATCCTAATTTATGCTACAACCTACTGCAGCTGCACTAAGTTGCTCAATGAATGCAGACAGGATTTGGTTTTTAGCTCGACACTGAGATTAGAGATTAAGGCCCTGCAGGTGGACTGGTCAGACACAAACGCTGACGAGAATAGCGAGTCTTTTGGCGTATCCTAATTTACGCTATACCTACTGTAGCAGCACTAAGATGCTCAATGAACGAAGACAAGATTTTGTTTTTAGCACGACACTGAGATTAGAGATTAAGGCCCTGCAGGTGGAGTGGTCAGACACAAACGCTGACGAGAAAAGCAAGTCTATTGGCGTATCCTAATTTATGCTACAACCTACTGCAGCTGCACTAAGATGCTCAATGAATGCAGACGAGATTTGTTTTTTAGCACGAAACAGAGGTAAGAGATTAAGGCCCTGCAGGTGGACTTTTCAGACACAAACGCTGACGAGAATAGCGAGTCTATTGACGTATCCTAATTTATGCTACAACCTACTGCAACTGCACTAAAATGCTCAATGAATGCAGACAAGATTTGGTTTTTAGCACGACACTGAGATTAGAGATTAAGGCCTTGCAGGTGGACTGGTCAGACACAAACGTTGAGGAGAATAGCGAGTCTTTTGACGTATTCTACTTTACACTACAACCTACTGCAGCTGCATTAACATGCTAAATGAATGCAGACAAGATTTGTTTTTTAGCAGGATACTGAGATAAAAGATTAAGGCCCTGCAGGTGGACTGGTCAGACACAAACGCTGACGAGAATAGCGAGTCTATTGGCGTATCCTAAATTACGCTACAACCCACTGCAGCTACACTAAGATGCTCAATGAATGCAGACAAGATTTGGTTTTTAGCACGACACTGAGATTAGAGATTAAGGCCCTGCAGATGGAATAATCAGACCCAAACGCTTACGAGAATAGCAGGTCTTTTGGCATATCCTGAAGTACGCTACAACCTACTTCAGCTGCACCAAGATGCTCAATGAATGCCGACAAGATTTGTTTTTTCGTACGACACTGAGATTAGAGATTAAGGCCCTGCAGATGGGCTGATCAGACCCAAATGCTTACGAGAATGGTGGATCTTTTGACATATCCTAATTTACGCTGCAACCTACTGTAGCTGCACTAAGATGCTCAATGAATGCAGACAAGATTTGGTTTTTAGCACGACACTGAGATTACATATTAAGGCCCTGCAGGTGGACTGGTCAGACACAAACGCTGACGAGAATGCAAGTCTTTTGGCGTATACTAATACACGCTACAACCTACTGCAGCTGCACTAAAATTAGAGATTAAGGCCCTGCAGATGGAATGATCAGACCCAAACGCTTACAAGAATAGCGGATCGCTTGGCATATCCTGATATACGCTACAACTTACTTCAGCTGCACCAAGATGCTCAATGAATGCAGACAAGATTTGGTTTTTAGCACGACACTGAGATTACAGATTAAGGCCGTGCAGGTGGACTGGTCAGACACAAACGCTGACGAGAATAGTGAGTCTATTGGCGTATCCTAATTTACACTACAACCTATTGCAGCTGCACTAAGATGCTCAAAGAATGTAGACAAGATTTCTTTTTTAGCACGACACTGAGATTAGAGATTAAGGCCCTGCAGGTGGACTGGTGAGACACACACGCTGACGAGAATAGCGAATCTTTTGGCATATCCTAATTTAAGCTACAACCTATTGCAGCTGCGCTAAGATGCTCAATGGATGCAGTCAAGATTTGGTTTTTTAGCACGACACTGAGATTAGAGATTAAGGCCCTGCAGGTGGACTGGTCAGACACAAACGCTGACGAGAATAGAAAGTCTTTTGGCGTATCCTAATTTATGCTATAACCTACTGCAGCTACACTAAGATGCTCAATGAATGCAGACAAGATTTAAACCACGAATAGAGTTGCCTATACGAAACCGAAGAAAGCACAATTTTTTAGAACTAGATAAAAGCGATGTTAGCACACACTGTAAGATTAAGGCCTTTGCATATGCAAATAAACCTACGAAATAGCGTTGCTTAACCTAATTTACGCATACTATTAGCACAAGATTAGAATGAAGCACAATTGTTTTGCAACGAATTAGAAAAGGCCTGCATTGGCTCAATTACGCACTATAGCGAGTCTTTGCTATCTAAGTTTCCTAAACCGCAGATGATTAACAAAAATGTAGAAATAGTTTTTACCCGAGGAAGGTAGACACAAGGCTGCGAATACAGCTTTGACGTCTATTTGTATACATACAACTGATAGCAAGCTAGAATGAAATTGTATTTAGATCAACTGTTTAGAGATAATGAGTAGGGACTGCGCAAAAGTCAGAAAAGCTTACGGAATCATTTTTGCACCAATTGCCTACTAATGCATGACAAGATTGTTTTGGAGACACATTTAGAAAAGATTAAGGCCCTGAGGTGATTAGACACAACGCTAAAACGAATAAATTTGGTATCCTAATTTACTTACAACCTGCAACCAAAATGCTCAAATGATCAGATTTTTTTTAGCACGAATGAGATTATTAAGGCCCTGCAGGTGACTGAACAACAAATGCAGACAAGAAATCTTTTATCTAAACCTATTTACACAAACTCCAATGAAATAAAAGATTAGTTTTTTAGCACACATGATTAAGCCATTAAGGCCCTGGGGGACTGTAGACAAACGCTGCGAAATAGGAGTTTTGAGACCTAATTTACGCTACAACCTATTGCAGCTGCACTAAGAAGCTCAAAATGTAGACAAGATTTGTTTTTTAGCAACATGATAGAGTTAGGCCTGAATGGTAACAAAAGCTGACGAGAATAGGACTTTGATACCTAATTTACCTAAACACTACTAGTCATAAGACTAAATTGTTTTAGAATGATTTAGTAGCCTGCATTGATAAGCCCCAAGTGCGAATAGAGCTAGAAAGATTTTTTAACTAATTAGCTACAATACTGCACATAGTGTTAGAACAAAAGGATTAGTTTTTCTAGAGATTAGAAAACGCATGGACTTAAGGCTAGAAACAATTGTTTGCAACAGATTTAGTGATCAGCAATTGTTTTAGACAAGATATAGATTAAAGATAGGTGTTTGAACAATGAGAACAAAGAGTTAAAGCCGATTGATGCAGCAAAGTTGTTAAATATCTATTGCTATACTAATTACTCAACTGAGTAGATGTAGCAAAGATGATTTTTTAGCACACACTGATTAGAATAAGCCTAGGCTAGGTAGAACAAAGGAGTTTACAACTGTTGAGTAACCTAATTGTTCAACTAAAGCTTAAAGATTAATGACAGTTGATTTTTTTAGACACAGTGATAGAATTAGCTGAGAATTGTCTACAAAACTGATATAAGATTTAGCTATCAAGATTTTTAGCACATGACTGCAAAGATGCTCAAGAATGAAAAATTTTTAGACGAACGAGATTAAGATTAAGCTACAGGACTGGTTTGACCAAACGTAGAAATGCCGAAATTTGGCTTACACAGAACTAAGATTTACTAGATCATTTGGTAACATAAGTTGTGTTATGATACTACAGATTAAGACTAAGTTGGCAAATATTTGTAGAACAAGTTTGGTTAGCCACTGCACAGACAAGCTGAAGTAAGTGTCTATGAGCACTAATTGTATTTAGCTCTTAACAATTAAGTTACGCATCAGTGACAATTGTAAACGTACATGAATGATTTATGCCCTGAGATTTATTCACCAAGTGATGCACTAATATCTATTCGAAAATTTCAATGCTCTCATAGATAACTCAGCATGATTGCAACAATAATTGTCACAATTTGCTACCACTGATGTATAAGCCAGATATTTTAGACAAACTTTGAAAAAGTTTTTGAATTAAATTTAGCCCCCAGTGACGCACAAGACTAAATATGGACGAAAAATGTCCTATTTAGACAACCTACGAGTACTAAGCAATGCTAAGATAAAAGTTGTTTACGACAGCTGAGAATAAGCCAGCATGATGTCAGCCAGCCTAGATAGAAAAGCGGTTTTTTTCAGACAAATTAATAATATGTTTTGCAGTATGCAAAAAAGGACCAAGTTGATTTTAGCACACAATGACATTAAGATAACCTTTTGAATGTTGACACAAACGCGATAAATGTGAGCTTTGGCATAACCTAATTTAGCTACAACCATTACAGTGCACAAGATTAATGAATTAGTCAATTTGTTTTTAGCACGACTGAAATAGAATTAAGCCCTGCTGTGGACTGGTAACAAAAATGCGACAAGCATAGCGTTTGAGTACACAATTACAAACTACTGCTTTGCACTAACAATTGATTGAACTGCAAGATTGTTTTAGCACGACCTAGAAAGAATTAGTCCTGCAAGTGATTGCAACACAAACGCTGAGATAAAGCCATTGGAATCATTTCACTACAACATGCAGTTTCTTACACTAATAATGAACAGAGTTGGATTGACAAACTGAGTTAGAGATAAGCCCTCTGGGAATAGTTCAACACAAGCTGACTGAAAAGCATTTTGGCGATGCAATTTTCATTTTACTTACGCAGCTGAATAAGATCTTAGAGCAGACAAGTTTGGTTTTAACAAACTGAATTAGAGAGCTTGGGTGAATTCGACACAGTGAGCGAACAGTTTTAAGAATCAACCTAATTTTATATACGCAACAACTAAATAGAATTAAGCCAGAATTGCGTTTAGCTCGACTGAGATAGGTTAGGCTGTGACTTGACAACACATAACTGACAGAAGCAGTCTTTTGTACTATTTATGCCAACACTAAGTTGATTAAATGCCTCAAGAATGCAGACAAGTTGTTTTTTTACACGACACAATACAGATTAGGCCCAGTGGATGTCAGACCAACGTACATAAGATCGATTGGTCTATAACAAAGTGGAAACCTCAGACACTAACATTTAATTTTGCATCAAGATGTTGTTTCTAGCAATCACCGAACAGTGATTAAGCCTAGACGGTGAACAATGCTTCGAATAGATTAATAGATTCTTTAGCCTCATACGAACATAAGCCAAATTTGTTAAAAGAATTTATTTAAGCGCTTGATTAAGGCTGCAAAACTGGAAAGAACTGAAGAATTTATTTTGGCAAACCTATTACCTACAATAACAATAATCATATGTAATGATAGCAACTAGATTTTAAGCTGACAGAGTAGTAGTAGCCTCTGCGAGTAAAAAGCAATTGACAGGAATAGCATTTTAGTAACTATTGGATACAACTAGCACTGCAAATGCTGCAAAGATGAAACAATTTGATTAAGATATTTGCCACCAATTATGGCAAGTCTAGGACGATCAAAAATGTGTTGAGACTTTTAGTATACATACCTGACAACTAGAGCACAATGCATGAAAGTTTTAGATTTCACATTTTTAGATAGCCTTAGGCTCAAGATGAGAACAAGTGTTTAATATGCGACTTTTGAGTTTATTACGCTACAACCTATGCAGCACTAAGATGCCATGAATGCGACAAGATTTGGTTTTTACAGACACTAGATTAGTAGATTAAGGCCGCAGGTAAGGACTGGCAAAGAAGCTGACGAGAAACGAGTTTTTTTGTACTAATTTACTAAACCAGAGCGAATAGTCTAAGAGCAGACAAGAGTTTGGTTTCAATGAATAGAGATAAAGCCTGGGAAAATGGTCTATGAATAACTTACGTATTTGCTACATTAATTAAGTACAGGAGTTGCAAAAGCTTTTGATAGAAAGATTGTTAGGATTGAATCGATCAAGCAGCAAGATGTCGATAGCAAAGTTGTTTAACATACATTAGTTAAAGCTAATGCAACGATGTAGACAAAGTGTAGATAGAGTAGATTTGGCCTGCTAACTGCTGACATTAGCTCAATGGATGTTAACCTAACAATTTTTTTTGCAACACTGATCAGAATTTAAGCAGCAGTGGATTGTAACAAAGCACTGGAATAGAAACTTTTGGCTCCAAATTTCACAACCTATGCAATCAAATCTTTGATGCAGACAATTTGTTTTACAACTAACTGAATAAAGATTGATTGCAGACATGTTTGTACAACAACGATAAAACTTTGGTCCTAATTAGCTAACACAAGTGACTAAGAGCTAATGAAGCGACAATTTTTTAAACTACTGGATGATAAATGGCAATTGGCAGTACACACGACGAAAAGATTATTGAGTCTAATTTAGCACGACTGTTTTTGCACTAAGACGAATGAAGTAGCCTTTGGTTTATTTCACAACCTGAGTGGAAACCGTGCTTATGGAGACAAATTACGATAAGTTTTTGCAGGATTAGATTAAGCCATGCAGGAATTGTTTTACACAACGATAAGAGATAAGTTGGTTTTTAGCACAACACTAAGCTTTACAAACTGTTTCGCACAAATTTTACAGATAGAGATTTTGCTTCAGTTGATGCTAAAACAAATCTACGAGAATTAATTCCACTGCGCAAGACAAGTTTTCGAAAAATTTGGTTTAAGCTCTGACATGAACTAAGATAAGCCGAGGAGATTGGTTTAACAAACCTGAAGAAGTAGCTATGGCTAACAATTACTACAAATGCATTCTAAAGATCAATTAGGACAAGATGATGTTTTAGACAACACAGGAAAGATTAAGCTTGAGTTGGTGACACACTAAAGTGGCTGAGAATGGTACAAATTTCGGAATCACCAATTAGTGCAACCATGCAGTGTACTAATGCACAAGATTTTTACAATGAATTTTACAAATTAGACCTAGGCTAATTGGCAGAATGACGACAGTGAGCGTTTTAGACCTAATTTTGGATACTACCTATGCAGGTGCACTAAGATGCTTTGTTTTTGAACGACCTGAGATAAGAGATTATGGCCCTCCAGGTGGACTGGTCAGACACAAACGCTGACGAGAATAGCGAGCCTTTTGGAGTATCCTCATTTACGCTACAACCTACTGCAGCTGCACTAAGATGCTAAATGAATGCAGACAAGATTTGGTTTTTAGCACGACACTGAGATTAGAGATTAAGGCCCTGCAGGTGAATAGGTCAGACACAAATGCTGACGAGAATAGCGAGTCTTTTGGCGCATCCTTATTTTCGCTACTACCTACTGCAGCTGTACTAAGATGCTCTATGAATGCAGACAAGATTTGGTTTTTAGCACAACACTGAGATTAGAGATTAAGGCCCTGCAGGTGGACTGGTTAGACACAAAGACTGACGAGAATAACGAGTCTTTTGACATATCCTAATTTACGCTACAACATACTGCAGCTGCACTAAGATGCTCAATGAATGCAGACAAGATTTGGTTTTTAGCTCGACACTGAGATTAGAGATTAAGGCCTGCGCTTACGAGAATGGCGGGTGTTTTGGCGTGTACTAATTCATGCTACAACCTACTGCAGCTGCTCTAAAATGCTAAATGAATGCAGACAAGATTTGTTTTTTAGCACGACACTGAGATTAGAGATTAAGGCCCTGCAGGTGGACTGGTGAGACACAAATGCTGACGAGAATAGCGAGACTTTTGGCGTTTCCTAATTTACGCTACAACCTACTGCAGCTGCACTAAGATGCTCAATGAATGCAGACAAGATTTGGTTTTTAGCACGACACTGAGATTAGAGATTAAGGCCCTGCAGGTGGACTGGTCCGACACAAACGCTGACGAGAATAGTGAGTCTATTGGCGTATAGTTTTTTACGCTACAACCTACTGCAGCTGCACTAATATGCTCAATGAATGCAGACAAGATTTGGTTTTTAGCACGACACTGAGATTAGAGATTAAGGCCCTGCAGGTGGACTGGACAGACACAAATGCTGACAAGAATAGAGAGTCTTTTGGCGTATCCTAATTTATGCTACAACCTACTACAGCTGCACTAAGATGCTCAATGAATGCAGACAAGATTTGTTTTTTAGCACGACACCGAGATAACAGATTAAGGCCCTGCAGGTGGACTGGTCAGACACAAACGCTGACGAGAATAGTTAATCTATTGGCGTATACTAATTTACGCTACAACCTACTGCAGCTGCACTAAAATGCTCAATAGATGCAGACAAGATTTTTTTTTTTTTTTTTTAAATATTTTTATTGAGTTTTCATTTTTAATAACAAGGAAGAAAAGAAAAACAATCCAATAACCATACCCCCCCAGCCATCAATAGTTACAGCGAAAATACATCCAACAATCTCCCAAGACATACAAGGTCGAACATTGATTATAATCAATATTCAATACCAAAAACTACACCATAGTCACATCTCCTAACAGTCATAAGAAATGAAATGGAAAAACTGTTACGCCTGCCCCGAGTTACCTGGAGCAGGGGATACCCGTAGCCTTCCCAAGGACCCTTATAACTCCTCCAGAAGATACTAGGACAATTGCACAAACGGTAAGATTTGGTTTTTAGCACGACACTGAGATTAGAGATTTAGGCCCTGCAGGTGGACTGGTCAGACACAAACGCTGAAGAGATTATCGAGTCTTTTGAGATATCCTAATTTACGCTACAACCTACTGCAGCTGCACTAAGATGCTCAATGAATGCAGACAAGATTTGGTTTTTAGCTCGACACTGAGATTAGAGATTAAGGCCCTGCAGGTGGACTGTTCAGACACAAACGCTGACGAGAATAGCGAGTCTATTGGCGTATCCTAATTTACGCTACAAACTACTGCAGCGGCACTAAGATGCTCAATGAATGCAGACAAGATTTTGTTTTTAGCACGACAGTGAGATTAGAGATTAAGGCCCTGCAGATGGATTGATCAGACCCAAACGCTTACGAGAATGGCGGGTGTTTTGGCGTGTACTAATTCATGCTACAACCCACTGCAGCTGCTCTAAAATGCTAAATGAATGCAGACAAGATTTGTGTTTTTTAGCACGACACTGGAATTAGAGATTAAGGCCCCTGCAGGTGGACTGGTGAGACACAAAACGCTGACGAGAATAGTGAGTCTATTGGCGTATAGTTTTTTACGCTACAACCTACTGCAGCTGCACTAATATGCTCAATGAATGCAGACAAGATTTGGTTTTTAGCACGACACTGAGATTACAGATTAAGGCCCTGCAGGTGGACTGGTCAGACACAAACGCTGACGAGAATAGCGAGTCTATTGGCATATCCTAATTTATGCTACAACCTACTGCAGCTGCACTAATATTCTGAATGAATGCAGACAAGATTTGGTTTTTAGCACGACACTGAGATTAGAGATTAAGGCCCTGCAGGTGGACTGGTCAGACACAAACGCTAACGAGAATAGCAAGTCTTTTGGCGTATTTTAATTTACACTACAACCTACTGCAGCTGCACTAAAATGCTCAATAAATGCAAACAAGATTTGTTTTTTAGCGCGACACTGAGATTAGAGATTAAGGCCCTGCAGGTGGACTGGTCAGACAGAAATGCTGACAAGAATAGCGAGTCTTTTGGCGTATCCTAATTTACGCTACAACCTAATGCAGCTGCACTAATATGCTCAATGAATGCAGACAAGATTTGGTTTTTAGCACGACACTGAGATTAGAGATTAAGGCCCTGCAGGTGGACTGGTCAGACACAAACACTGAACGAGAATAGCGAGTCTTTTGGCGTATCCTAATTTACGCTACAACCTATTGCAGCTGCACTAAGATGCTGAATGAATGCAGACAAGATTTGTTATTTTTTTGAACCATCGTTTTTATTGATTTTCAAAAGTATGAACATATCTTCAGATATCAAAGAAACAGATATGAATCTACTATATAATTGCCGTAGGCAAAATCGTGTCGGCCCCCGAAATCGCCGTGGCTATGTCACTATTGTGACGTCACCACGGCGAAGCATTGGCCGCGTAGCGGCCAATGCGATCGTTAGCTGCGCGAGCAATGGCTGCGAGGCCATGCGAGTCGCTAGTCGTGCGAGCAATGGCCGCGAAGCGGCCATTGCGAGTCGCTGTCCGAAAATAGAACCAGAGGCTCGGCCACAAAGCTAGCGATTTCCCGCTCAGGTAGCGAGTCGCTAGCCTCAGCGGGAAATCGCTAACTTTGTGGCCGAGCCTCTGGTTCTATTTTCGGCCAGCGACTCGCAATGCCCGCTTCCAATTCACTTAAAATAACAAATAATAAATAAATTTAATAATAATAAAAATAGTAAAAAAATATATATAAATAAATAATAAAATAAAAAATAATAATAACAAAAAAAAAAAATATATATTAAATTAAGATATTAATTACATTAGCTAATTAAAATATAAGTATTGGACCCCCCAAAAAAAGTATTGGACCCCCCCCCAAAAGTATTGGACCCCCCAAAAAAAGTATTGAACCCCCCCAAAAAAAGTATTGGACCCCCCCAAAAAAGTATTGGACCCCCAAAAGTATTGGACCCCCCAAAAAAAGTATTGGACCCCCCAAAAAAAGTATTGGACCCCCCCCCAAAGTATTGGACCCCCCAAAAAAAGTATTGGAACCACCAAAAAAAGTATTGGACCCCCAAAAAAGTTTTGGACCCCCCAAAAAAAGTATTGGACCCCCAAAAAAAGTATTGGACCTCCCCCCAAAAGTATTGGACCCCCCAAAAAAAGTATTGGACCCCCCCAAAAGTATTGGACCCCCCAAAAAAAGTATTGGACCCCCCAAAAAAAGTATTGGACCCCCCCAAAGTATTGGACCCCCCAAAAAAAGTATTGGACCCCCCAAAAAAAGTATTGGACCCCCCCCCAAAAGTATTGGACCCCCCAAAAAAAATATTGGACCCCCCAAAAAAAGTATTGGACCCCCCCCCCCAAAAAGTATTGGACCCCCCAAAAAAAGTATTGGACCCCCCCCCCCCAAAAAGTATTGGACCCCCCAAAAAAAGTATTGGAACCCCCAAAAGTAATAAATGACACAAAAAAAAAATAATTGACCCCCCCCCAAAAGTATTGATCTACCTTACAATAAAAAAAGTATTGGACCCCCAAAAAAAAGTATTGGAACCCCCCCCAAAAGTATTGGACCCTTCCAAAAAAAGTATTGACCCCCCCCAAAAAAGTATTGGACCCCCCAAAAAAAGTATTGGACCCCCCCAAAAGTATTGGACCCCCCAAAAAAAGTATTGGACCCCCCCATGCCCCCAAAAGTATTGGAACCCCCAAAAAGTATTGGACCCCCCAAAAAAGTATTGGACCCCCCAAAAAAAGTATTGGACCCCCCCCCCCCCCAAAAAGTATTGGACCCCCCCAAAAAAAGTATTGAACCCCCCCAAAAAAAGTATTGGACCCCCCCAAAAAGTATTGGACCCCCCAAAAAGTATTGGACCCCCAAAAAAAGTATTGGACCCCCCCAAAGTATTGGACCCCCCAAAAAAAGTATTGGAACCCACCAAAAAAAGTATTGGACCCCCCCAAAAAGTATTGGACCCCCCCAAAAAAAGTATTGGACCCCCCAAAAAAAGTATTGGACCCCCCCCCCAAAAGTATTGGACCCCCCAAAAAAGTATTGGACCCCCCCAAAAGTATTGGACCCCCAAAAAAAGTATTGGACCCCCCCCCAAAAAGTATTGATCCCCCCAAAAGTATTGGACCCCCCCAAAAAAAGTATTGGACCCCCCAAAAAAAGTATTGGACCCCCCCAAAAAAGTATTGGACCCCCCAAAAAAAGTATTGGACCCCCCCCCAAAAGTATTGGACCCCCCAAAAAGTATTGGACCCCCAAAAAAAGTATTGGACCCCCCAAAAAAGTATTGGACCCCCCAAAAAAAGTATTGGACCCCCCAAAAAAGTATTGGACCCCCCCAAAAGTATTGGACCCCCCCAAAAAAGTATTGGACCCCCCAAAAAAAGTATTGGAACCCCCCAAAAGTATTGGACCCCCCAAAAAAAGTATTGGACCCCCCAACAAAAAGTATTGGACCCCCCCCAAAAAAGTATTGGACCCCCCCCACAAAAGTATTGGACCCCCCACAAAAGTATTGGACCCCCCCCCAAAAGTATTGGACCCCCCAAAAAAAGTATTGGACCCCCCAAAAAAAGTATTGGAACCCCCCCCCCCCCAAAAGTATTGGACCCCCCAAAAAAAGTATTGGACCCCCAAAAAAAGTATTGGCCCCCCACAAAAGTATTGGACCCCCCAAAAAACGTATTGGACCCCCCAAAAAAAGTATTGGACCCCCCCAAAAAAGTATTGGACCCCCCCCCCTCCAAAGTATTTGACCCCCCAAAAAAAGTATTGGAACCCCCAAAAAAAGTATTGGACCCCCCCCCCAAAAGTATTGGACCCCCCAAAAAAAGTATTGGACCCCCCAAAAAAAGTATTGTACACACCAAAAAAAGTATTGGACCCCCCCCCCAAAGTATTGGACCCCCCCAAAAAAGTATTGGACCCCCCAAAAAAAGTATTGGAACCCCCCCAAAAGTATTGGACCCCCCAAAAAAAGTATTGGACCCCCCAAAAAAGTATTGGACCCCCCAAAAAAAGTATTGGAACCCCAATATACCCAAAAAGTATTGGACCCCCCCAATAAAGTATTGGACCCCCCCTAAAAAGTATTGGACCCCCCAAAAAAGTATTGGACCCCCCAAAAAAAGTATTGGACCCCCCAAAAAAGTATTGGACCCCCCCCCCCCAAAAAGTATTGGACCCCCCCAAAAAAGTATTGGACCCCCCAAAAAAAGTATTGGACCCCCCAAAAAAAGTATTGGACCCCCCCCAAAAGTATTGGACCCCCCAAAAAAAGTATTGGACCCCCCAAAAAAAGTATTGGACCCCCCCCCTCCAAAGTATTTGACCCCCCAAAAAAAGTATTGGAACCCCCAAAAAAAGTATTGGACCCCCTCCAAAAGTATTGGACCCCCCAAAAAAAGTATTGGACCCCCCAAAAAAAGTATTGTACACCCCAAAAAAAGTATTGGACCCCCCCCAAAAGTATTGGACCCCCCCAAAAAAGTATTGGACCCCCCAAAAAAAGTATTGGAACCCCCCCAAAAGTATTGGACCCCCCAAAAAAAGTATTGGACCCCCCCAAAAAAGTATTGGACCCCCCAAAAAAGTATTGGAACCCCCCCCAAAAGTATTGGACCCCCAAAAAAAGTATTGGACCCCCCAAAAAGTATGATATATTGGACCCCCCCCAAAAAGTATTGGACCCCCCAAAAAAGTATTGGACCCCCCAAAAAAAGTATTGGACCCCCCAAAAAAGTATTGGACCCCCCCAAAAAGTATTGGACCCCCCCAAAAAAGTATTGGACCCCCCAAAAAAGTACTCAGACCAGCTATAACTATTATAAGCAAATGTATGCACGTTTTAGAATCCCGATGCATTTGCATCGGGCTCACAGCTAGTAGTAA
Source organism: Allobates femoralis (assembly GCA_033576535.1). Classification (NCBI taxonomy): domain Eukaryota; kingdom Metazoa; phylum Chordata; class Amphibia; order Anura; family Aromobatidae; genus Allobates; species Allobates femoralis. The sequence continues at coordinate 479,210,998 of JARQOC010000004.1, read as the reverse complement.
ATATTAGTACAACACACAATGTCCAAAATCATTCAAAATCAATTACACATCTCAAGAAGTCATAATAAACATTATCTCCCTTTAGCCCTCCCCTTGCCCAACCCTAGAGAATGTCCCCAACTGTTAGCAAACATAACTGAAAAAAAGAAAGTATTCATTTTCTGATAATACAGTGTAGCAAAACTCGAATGCATCCTTAGACTGAACAACGCAATCTACCTAAAGTCCTTCCTAAGTCTTCCAATGCATACCAGGCTGAAGACCGAAAGGGTAGCATAAAGGTCTTTATCTCCACATCAATTAACTCTTTTTCAATAAATCTTCTCCATTTGAGAAAAAAAAGTTTTGGCCAATTTACTTGGATTACGTAAAGTATCTACAGATTCAAGTGTAAGTGTATGTCGTAGAGTCGATCTGACCTGAGTCAAGTCTGGGGGTCTATCATTGAGCCAGTATTGAAGCAGAAGCCTCTTTGCTACAAGTGCGATGGAATGCCATAATATATGTGGCTGTCTACCAATGTCAGAGTTTTCATGGTAATGAAATATCCAGAGCATCGGGTCAGCCCTCATAAATCTTGACAAATCCCCCTAGCCCATATTTCCACATTTTTTCAGTATCTTTGTGAGTCAGGGCAGGACCAGAGACCATGCTCCAGGTCCGTCATATATGCTTTACATTTCGGAGAGTGAACCCATCTCCCCTGGTTAGTCTGAGTCGGAGGTATATTGAAACCCTGAATAGTACCGAGCATGATTCTGAATTGGGAATCTCTCCATCTCTCATTAGTGATATACCGTCTAACCATTCTCCAACCCTCAAGAATCTTCTGGGTGAGGTCGGGGCCAGCTAAATGTTTCCGCCATTTGTTAAAAAATCTTCTCTTCGCTAGCGGTCTCAAAATCTGTTGCAATTTGGCATATAAGGAGGTGATGGATACATCTCCTTCTCCTATGGTTAACAGCTTGGACCAAAGATTGTCCTCAATTTCCCCAGAAATATCTTGCAGGTGTGATAGAAGATGATGATGCAATTGACGGAATTGTATAGTATGGAACTGGGGGAGATCATATGTGGTCAAGACCTCCGTCTCTGTCATCCATCTCTTTTCCCCTATATTCATAAGATCCCCCAATGTGCTAATACCCCTATCTCTCCAAGCTTTAAATAATGAGTTTTCACGACCTAGCGGAAAGGCCGCACAACACCAAGGATTAAGCAGCCTTGAAACCCTCCAGGTTAATTTGAGCTTCTTCCTAACCCCCTTTTCAGCTACAATAGTATCTCTATATATCACCGTGTTTTTCAGGGTGACGGGCAGGCAGGGCAACGGCGAGTGTAGCAGAGCAGACAATTCCCAGGGTTTGGCAAAGTCCCCCTCCAGATCTATATCTGAAAACCTGTCAGTGCCCCTGATCCAATCAAGAACATTGCGTAAAATGCACGCAAAATTGTATCCTCTAATGTCCGGGAGCTTAAGACCTCCTTCCTGTTTTGATTGTATCAAGGCACTAAAAGCTAACCAGGGCTTCTTGTTCCCCCATAAAAATGTTGAGAAAACTTTATTGAGCCTCAGTATATCAGTATGTTTTAACAGCATGTGGATGGTTTGAAGAGGATAGAATAATCTCGCAAAACTGACCATTTTAAGTAGATGGCAGCGTCCCATCAGAGAAAGTGGCAATCCAGCCTATCCCGCCAATTCCCGTTCTATCTTTGAGATGATCGGGATAAAATTAAGTTTGTATGTCAGACCATGAGACCTAGCTAGGTGTACCCCCAAATATTTTATACTATCCTTGACAATTGGCAAACCACAAAAGTGTCCCCCTCTCTTAGAACCACCCCCAGAATTAATGAAAAGGATTTCGCATTTATCTTTGTTTAGGGAGAATCCAGAGTGTTTGCCAAGCGTCTCAATGTCTGCTAAAATATTCGGAAGGTCTCTCTCTGGATTCCGGACATACAAGATGACATCATCAGCGATAAGCGAGAGTTTAATCTCTCTAGTCCCCACTTTAAAACTTCATAGGTACTACGATGTTCCAGGTACAAGGCCAAAGGCTCTATAGCCAGATTGAAGGGAAAGGGGAGATAGCGGGCAACCCTGTCTCGTTCCCTTCTGAAGGGAGAAGGAATCCGACAAAAATCCAGGTATACTTATACAGGCCCTGGGATTACTATATAGGGAACAGATATATTGCCGGAAGGGTCCCGTAAGACCTATAGAATCCAGAACCCGACCCAGCCATGACCACCTGACATTGTCGAACTCTTTTTCCGCGTCCAGAGTGATCATGGCTGGGTTTCCCCCCTCTAGTCCCTCCTCTTTCCCATGACATCCAGCAAAAGCATTGCTCTCCGTATATTCGTAGTAGTTGATCTTCCCTTGATAAAGCCTGCCTGGTGTGTAGGTATTAATTTGGGTAGAATCATTGCCAATCTATCTGCCATTATTTTGGAGAGGAGTTTCAGATCTTGATTTATCAAAGAGATCGGTCTAAAACTCGCCGGGTCAGTTGGCATCTTGCCCGGCTTGGGAATCAGCTTTATATAGGCCAAATTCATCCTATCCAGGATAGGAGACCCCTGGAGTACAGCATTGAACAGATCTCGAAGGACAGGGGAGATCTGCTCTCTCAGTGCTTTAAAGAATGCTCCATTATAGCCATCCGGCCCAGGAGCTTTACCTGGACTTAAATTTTTGATAGCAGTCTCTATTTCTCCAACCGTAATTTGACTATTTAAGAATTGGATGTCTTCCTCAGATATAGTTGGTAATTTGATCGAGTTTAACCAAGATCCTCCCTTCGGACCATCATTGGCAGCATCAGAGTAGAGGGATGCATAAGATTTACCTAATGCCCGGGCTATATCTTTGGGATTAGTCCAGGTGTTGCCATGTTTATCTATTATAGTCTGGATAGGGGAAGAAGGATGCCTGCCTCGCGCTAACCGTGCCAGCAAACGACCGGCCTTGTCCCCAAATTTATGTAAGTCCAATTCCAATCTACTTTTAAAAATACCTTCACGTCTTCCCGCCCATACATCAAACTCTCTTTTGGCCTGTAACCATATTTCCCTGTCAGGGTCCGCCATTGTGGTCTTATAGCGCAAATAGGAAGTCCTCACCTCCAAACTGGCCTTAACAAATTGTTCCTTGACCTTCTTTTTCATCCCCATGCTGTAAGCCATAACATGTCCTCTCATGACTGATTTCACTGCCTCCCAAAATAACCCCAGGTCAGAACGGTGTTCTTTGTTATCTATAGTGTAATATGTCCACCATTCCTTGAGTAGGGTGACAAAATTTTCCTCCCTGGTAAGTGTGTCGGGGAATCTCCATAAATAATCAGATCCCTTCTCATAAACATCTCTAATTTCCAATACCAATGGGTTATGGTCTGAGATTACCATGTCCTCCACTTTAATGTCTATCATCTGTTGGAGTATCTTAGGTGAAATGAAAAACATATCCAACCTAGACCAAGACCCATGGGTGTGGGAAAAATGAGTAAATTCCCTATCTAGAGGGTGTGCTACTCTCCATGCGTCAGCCAAGTCTACTGCGTCGGTAAGGGATTCCAAAATGCTCTCAGTATAGGAGCCTCCCCCTCTTGGCTCCTCACCAGTAGCGGTGTTGAGTGATGCCTGTCTTCTTCTGCTCTCATCACCGTATTAAAATCACCTCCCAGTATTCTATTGTTCCCAAGATCAGTGAGTAGCCTAGACTGTAATTGTTGAAAGAAGGGTTTCTGGTTCACATTAGGAGTGTATATATTATAAACATTAAAGATGTCGTTCTGTATTTGTATGGTCATTTGGATCAGTCTGCCTTCGTCATCTTTTGATGTGGACAAGATTGAGTGGGCCAGTGACCTGTGAATCAGAATCAGGACCCCCGCTTTCCTCTCCACCGCACCAGATCCGTAAATCTCCCCCACCCATAACTTTTTAAGTGGAAAGAAATCCTCAGAAGTCAGGTGGGTCTCCTGAAGCAAGGCAATATCTGTACGTAATCTATTAAGATGGCGCAAGACCATCATGCGCTTTGCAATAATCAAATTGCTGAATTTCCTGGTTGCCTCCTGGGCCCACTCCCCATCCCCCTGACCACTGCTTCCCTCCTGCGTTTTCATGTGAATGGGGCTGAAGCTGTTGCTGCTGCTGCCTACAAGTGGAGGCACTGGACTGCTCAGGGGATGCATCCTGTTCCTCCGTTGCAGCTTTCTCTGTTATCCCCGCCGCTCTCCCGCCGTGAGCCTCAGCACCTCTGTGCACAGGCTCCCTCTCCGTTCCCCCATCTGCCTGCATGTTATGCGCGCTGTGCGCGCCATTACCGGTCACCTCGTGCGTCGACTCGGTCCGGTCGTTCTCCCCTCCACGGGTCACATAGCGATCCATCCTGGCAATGATGGACGCTTCAGGTGGTAGGGCGGCCAACTCTGTTGCAAAGATGATTCGGGGCAGAGATGGAGGCTGGATGCAGCCGGATTGCCGAAGCGGGGTCTGGAGCGGCACTAACCGCGGCCGCACATGGAGGCGCCGGAACCGGAAGTATCCACAAGATTTGGTTTTAAGCACGACACTGAGATTAGAGATTACGGCCCTGCAGGTGGACTGCTCAAACATAAAACGCTGACGAGAATAGCGAGTCTTTTGGCGTATCCTAATTTACGCTACAACCTACTGCAGCTGCACTAATATGCTCAATGAATGCAGACAAGATTTGGTTTTTAGCACGACACTGAGATAAGAGATTAAGGCCCTGCAGGTAGACTGGTCAGACACAAACGCTGACGAGAATAGCGAGTCTTTTGGCACATCCTAATTTACGCTGCAACCTACTGCAGCTGCACTAAGATGCTTAATGAATGCAGAGAAGATTTGTTTTTTAGGACGACACCAATCATTGTGTCCAATATCTGAACAGATCTCTGGTTGCAGTGAAATCATGGACACATTGCTCCATGTTGTACACAGCCACAAAATGGAACTATATGTCCATGATTTCACTGCAACCAGAGATCTGTTCAGATATTGGACACAATGATTGGTGTGTGTAAACCCACCATGAGATTAGAGATTAAGGCCCTGCAGGTGGACTGGTCAGACACAAACGCTGACGAGAATAGCGAGTCTTTTGGTGTATCCTAATTAATTTACGCTACAACCTACTCCTGCCTATAGAGAGCTAAATTAATCCCTAAAAGCACTGTTTTGGGATGGATAAGCCTGTAAACCAGACCCAGATGTGATGCAGGCTGGTATACTGGACCAACGAAGTTTGCTATATACCCTGCCTCCCTGCCTGTATACAGCTCTATTAGTGTCCTCAGAAGGAGTGCACTAGCTGAAAGGCCACAAATCTGTCCCTCAATCAGCAGCAGTTCTCCCTACACTGACTGTCTGTGGAGCAGAGTGACAAGCACAGCGCTGGTAGGTCTTATCAAGACCTGATGACGCTGTGCGGCCAGCCAATCACTGTAATGCCACAACCAACATGGCTGTGGCATTACAGTGTCTGTCAGCCAATCCCTGCATGCGATAGACAAAAGGTAGGGGAACAAGAGGCGCAATAGTGTCTTATCACTAAAGACCATCAGAATGTGGGTGGTAAAACAAGGTTCACTCACCTAGCCCAGTTGTGTGACCCACAACTGGCTTGAAGGCAAAGGATTATATTTGGCTGCTGCAGGACCTCCACCGACCACTCACATGTGGAACGACCATCAAAGGTTTGGGAAAACAAGGTGTGTTACAGTCCGCGCTGCCAAGTCATCACAAATTACCAGGAATCCAATTTGGATAGCAAAAGATCTTCTTTATTTCCTTTCCTACGCGTTTCGATGCCCCTCCTGGCACCTTCCTCAGGGATCCCTTATGGTGGATTTACACGTCCCAACGTCGGTCCAATATTGTATCCAACGACGCGGGAGCGCACTTTTTCTGGGCAGAATTCCAACATCGCATAGGAGATATTACACAGCGCAATATCGGCTTACAACGTCTCTACGATGTCTACGCCCCCCCTTGTACGGCCGACCCAGGAACGACTATTTAATAGGGGACGTTGTACTGCACATCGTAGTTGGGCGTTTACACAGCACGATCCGGCTCCAACCTCCATCCAATATCGGCCCGTTGTATAGCACGCTCATTTCGATCCCCGATATCGGTTTGACATCGTTCGTGCATCGTATTGGACATTTATACCATACAACGCACGAACGATATCGGGTCCAACGCACGAATCACGTGACTTTTGGTCGGAGTTGGACGCCGATATCGGGACGTGTAAGCACACCATTAGGGTATGTGCCCACAGGAAGGTTTTGCTGCGTTTGAGGGCCACTTTACACACACCAACTTATCTGTCCAACTTCTGACCAACTTGCTGGTTGCAGTGAAATCATGGACACATTGCTCCATTTTGTGACTGTGTACAATGGAACAATGTGTCCATGATTTCACTGCAACCAGCAAGTTGGTCAGAAGTTGGACAGATATGGTGGGTTTACACGTTGCGATATCGGCGTCCAACTCCGACCAAACGTCACGTGGTTCGTGCGTTGGACCCAATATCGTTCGTGCGTTGTACGGTGTGAACGTACAATGCGATGCAGGAACGATGGCAAACCGATATCGGGGGTCGAATGAGCATGCTACTCAACCGCCCAATATCGGATGCCGGTTGGAGCCGGATCGTCCTGTGTGACAGCCCAACTCCGATGTGTAGTGCAACGTCACCCATTCACTCCCATGTTAAATGGTCGTTCCTGGGTCGGGGGCGTACACATCATAGGGACGTTGTATCACGATATCGCAACGTCTAAACCGCCGATGCGATTCTGGGAAAACCGGGCACAAAATGCGCGCTCCCGCGCCGTTGTATACGATATCGGAATGATATCGTGACGTGTAAACCCACCAATAAGTTGATGTGTGTAAAGTGGCCTTAAGATCAGGTTTTGCCTTGGTTTTATGTAAATCTATGCTAATCTAATCCTGAGTTTTTGGTTTCCATCAAAACCTATGTGATCAGGGAAAAGCTTTCACACACACACTGTTTTTTTTGCTCTACAGAAAATGGAAATACGACAGGTGTTTCCACTTTAGCAAAAGTGCAGCAAAGAATTGACATGCTCATTCTTTCTAAAGGTGGGTTTACACGTTGCGATATCGGCGTCCAACTCCGACCAAAAGTCATGTGATTCGGGAGTTGGAGCCGATATCGTTCCTGCGTTGTACGGTGTGAACGTACAACGCGATGCTGGAACGATGCCAAAACGATATCGTGGTTGAATGAGCGTGCTAATTCAACCGCCCGATATCGGATGGCCGTTGTAGCCGCATCGTCCTGTCTGACAGCCCAACTCCGATGTGTACTGCCACGTCACCCATTAACTCCCTGTTAAATGGTCGTTCCTGGGTTGGGGGGCGTACACATCGTCGGGACGTTGTATCCCGATATCGGGCTGTCTAAAACGGCGATGCGATGCCGGGAAAAGCGCGCTCAAAAAGCGCGCTCCCGCGTCGTTGGCTACGATATCGGGCTGATATCGGGACGTGTAAACCCACCATAAGGGCCACTTTACACACACCAACTTATCTGTCCAACTTCTGACCAACTTACTGGTTGCAGTGAAATCATGGACACATTGCTCCATTTTGTGGCTGTGTACAAATGGAACAATATGTTCATGATTTCACTGCAACCAGTAAATTGGTCAGAAAATGGACAGATAAGTTGGTGTGTGTAAAGTGGCCATAAAACACAGCAAAACCTGAGGTGTTACCACTTTCTTCACCAAACAAAAACCAATGTGTTGGGACAGCTAATCCTAGAATCATTGATTTTGCTGGAAAACAAAAATGCAGCAAATCCTGTGGTGTTTACACTGTCTCCAGAGAACAAAAACCAATGTGTGTGAAAGCTTTTCCCTAATAACATAGGTTTTGTTGGAAACCAAAAACTCAGGATTAGATTAGCATAGATTTACATAAAACCAAGGCAAAACCTGATCTCAAATGCAGCAAAACCTTCCTGTGGGCACACACCCTTATTAGCATTCCCTCTTGTTATGTATGGAGCTTTCCCTTGTTATATAGTGTCCTCTCTTTTTATGTATAGCACTGTCCCTTTATATAGCTCTTGTATTCTTGTTATTCACAGTCCTCTCCATCTACTACCGTATGTTGTCCTCACGTTTTAGATATATAATGGCTGCTGATAGAGAAGCCTGTGCCCAAAAGTTCAGTCAATCAGCTCCTTCATTAGAAGAGAAGCGTCACCATGTTCTATCAGCAGTCATTTCACTTTATATCTAACAAGAGAGGACGCTCTGAAATAAATACAGGGTGCTTATAGATAACAAGAGAACCCGATGTGTAAAGGTACCTTTACACGCCGCCACTGTGCCTAGCAACAGGTATCAACCGTATGTGCACGCGCACGTTTTTGACGGTTGATACAGATCGACGATGCCGCATGTACACACCGCCATTGCGTTGTCAACTGAAGGTATCGTGCTGCCCTGGAAGTTCCGACAGATCCTTTGGATAACTTCCTGTTGAATACCTTCCCCGCTTTACACGACGCAATCAGTAGGGGAATGTGGGCGTACATTTTTCGCGCCGCAAGTACATAGGCGTGACAGAGTTGTATATTCCAAAAAGGGATTATCCACAGCACCCCATGAAAAGGGATTTCAATGAACCCCAGGTAGCAAGATGCTCGTACTCAACCAGGGAGACCCACCTGGATATAATGTAAACCAAAAGAAAGAAAGAACAGCGCCTCTCAAGCTGGTGTATTATCAAGTTGCTTCAAAGTTTATTCCGTCCATCCCCAGGCACAACGTTTCGGTACGCAGACCTTTTTCAAGTGCATGATCAGCCTACAAACACAGTGTCTTTTATATCCTAAAACTCCTCCCCCATCCTTAAAACACCAACCATGTGTAAGTATACAGTAAACATGGTTAAAAAATCCCCCATATACACTATACAGAGACCAGCTTACTCCATTCCCCATTAGTATAACAATTAACCTGACCATCAGTGCCATAAACTTACTCATCGCCGACATCCATAAATAGAAAATCGATATATACAGTTCCTTAGTATCTGACGCCGCACAGCCAATCACAGCGATGCATCCTCAGTCATCGTGGAAACCTAATAGTTTCACCCTGACTCCTCCAATGCGCGCTCCTTGACAGTTCCAGGCATCCAGTGCCTACTGCGCATGCGTCAGCGTCTTTCGTTGATAGGTGGAAGCGCTTGTCGCTCAAATCACGCACTTCGTGTCTCGTTGATAGGTGGAAGCGTTTGTCAATCCAGTGACGCGCTTCCTGTCACGGAGCGTGCTCGGCGATAGGCCTCAAAGATTTGTCAATCAGAGGACACATATCCTGTCTGGAAAGTCCTTTGTGATAGGTTCAGGGGCACGTCCATCACCAGCATATCATGCCTAGTTCTCTACACAAAGCGTCCCTGTTAGGGACAATACATATAATAACATAATATATAGAAATGAATCTCAAGTGCTCTAAGATATGTGTCCTCTGATTGACAAATCTTTGAGGCCTATCGCCCGAGCACGCTCCTTGACAGGAAGCGCGTCACTGGATTGACAAGCGCGTGATTTGAGCGACAAGCGCTTCCACCTATCAACGAAAGACGCTGACGCATGCGCAGTAGGCACTGGATGCCTGGAACTGTCAAGGAGCGCGCATTGGAGGAGTCAGGGTGAAACTATTAGGTTTCCACGATGACTGAGGATGCATCGCTGTGATTGGCTGTGCGGCGTCAGATACTAAGGAACTGTATATATCGATTTTCTATTTATGGATGAATAAGTTTATGGCACTAATGGTCAGGTTAATTGTTATACTAGTGGGGAATGGAGTAAGCTGGTCTTTGTATAGAGTATATGGGGGATTTGTAAGCATGTTTACTGTATACTTACACATGATTGGTGTTTTAAGGATGGGGGAGGAGTTTTAGGATATAAAAGACACTGTGTTTGTAGGCTGATCATGTACTTGAAAAAGGTCTGCGTACCGAAACGTTGTGCCTGGTAATGGACGGAATAAACTGTGAATCAAGTTGATAATACACCAGCTTGAGAGGCGCTGTTCTTTCTTTCTTTTGGTTTATATGATATCCAGGTGGGTCTCCCTAGTTGAGTACGAGCGTCTCGCTACCTGGGGTTCATTGAACTCCCTTTTCATGGGGTGCTGTGGATAATCCCTTTTTGTACTATTGGATTGAGCCACTTTTCACGTGCATCTGTGAAATTGTCAAAATGGATAATTCTGACTCTGGAGCTGGTGAGTCAGGTTCCGTCTGCCCTTTCTCCTACACGGATGAGGAGGCTGCAAGAATCATCTCGGATACCGAGGTGGACAATTCTTTCCTTAATCAACCAACACCTGACATGTTGAAGCGGAAGTGGGAGAATGAGCAAAAGAAGTTAATCTCTACTGAGCTACATGTTGTCACTTTGGTGGAGTACTATAAGGTACGCCGTATCCCTAGGGGGTTACGCCCTAATCTACAACCTACTCTGTTGCCTAATAACGTCAATTTTTGTGCTAAATTTGAAGCCATCAGCAACAAACTTGCATTCGATATTATGCTCCTGAACATCGAGTTTCTGAAAAGAGAGATGGAATCTCTGAAAAAGAAATTATCAGAGACAAGTACAGCATTGGTTGATAGTCTATCGGATGAGGAACTTAAGGATATGGATACCAAGATGGAAGAGATCCTGATCAAGTAAAGGTCCAATTTGGAGGACATTAAGAGATCCAAATGGTATCGGGACATAGATGATTATAATGATGGACGTATTTATGGATGGCAGTATAAAAGTGTTCCTCCGTCGGGTCCAAAACCGAAACCCGGCCCAAAGAACCCAAAGGGTAATAAAAAACCTAGAAAGCCACAAAAAACCCTCTGCACCACAAACTCTGTTGGGTTTCAGTGGAGATTTATTCCACCAATGATGGTGGTAATATGTCCAACGCTGTTTTTTTATCCAATCCCAGAGGTCCAGGTCTCGGATCCGGCGTGGATACAGGGGTGGCAGGAAACACAGGAGGAGGAGGTCCGAAGCCAGCGACGAGATCCAAATCGAAGAGGAGGTAGTCGAGGAAGAACATCTGGTGGTAAATATATCTTCAATTGTGTTGAGTGATATACAGAATGACATTTTAGCGAAAGGTTTGACTTTTTGCCCCATGGGTTCTGTAGATTGGTTTGTGTTGGACAATGATATGTACCTCTTTTTCCGTAGGTTAAATTTGGTTAAGTATTTCTCGGGAAAAGAAGCTGTTGGAGCAATTGACTCCAGTGATGTCCTCTCTCTCAAGAAAGTTAATTTATGGAAAAAAAGCAATTTCGAGCCCCCCGGACATGATCCGGTTATAGAGACCTTCATTAAGCTGATAAAAAGTGATATTGCCAGATTAAGGAAGGATAAGTATAGGGGTGGTAGACTGAATATCACGGCTCTGAAGAGAGAGGAGATCAAAAAACTAAAAAGTAATGGGTCCATCACCATAAAGCCCGCCGATAAAGGCGGTGCGATTGTGGTGATGGACACCGTACAGTATCGTGGTGAGATCAAGAGACAACTAACGGATTTTGAGGTATATGAGAAATTGTCATCAAACCCTACAGTGACATTTCAGAAAGAATTAAAATCTATGATCTTGGATGCCTTCAACGAAGGTATCATTGATCAAGGACTTTCGGAGTACTTGGTAGTGGAATTTCCAACTGTCCCTATCCTATATACTCTTCCTAAAATCCACAAGGATTTGAGGAACCCTCCCGGACGACCTATTGTCTCTGGGAGGGGGTCCCTATGCAATAGGGTCTCTATATTCCTTGATCAACTGCTACGCAGGTTTGCAGTGTCTGCACCTTCGTATACAAGGGATACTGGAGACTTCATTCGGTCGCTATCCGGAATGGAGGTCAGGGACACAACATGGTTGGTTTCCTTCGATGTTGTGTCTTTGTACACATCCATTGAGCATGAAATCCCTGTGCCCCGTTTAGACGCCACTACCATGGCAATTGTGCCTTTGTGTTGCCTTGGGTTTTTGAACACGGCTCAGAAACAGGTATCTGAGTCAACTGCAGGAAACTTGATAACTTTCCCTATTTACGCGCCGCCATTTTGTAGCAATTTCAAGGCAACAGTCACAAAAATCCCCATTGCCAGGCAGTTGCTACCACACAGTGGTGGTGTGTAAAGGTACCTTTAGGGTATGTGCACATCGGACGGGTCTGCATCTTTGCAGACCGTCCTAAAACCGGTGTAGAATTGCAGAAACTGAGTTTTCTGAGCTCAGCAGTGTCCCTCGTTTTGTTAGCGTTTTGCTAACGTTTTGCAATCGGTTTATTAGCATTTGTACAGTGTGTTCTTGGCGATTTCCCCGGCGTTTTTCTTAGCGTTTTCCAGACTGGTTTTTGGTGCACTTGCTAGATCCGCTGGAAAAACGCTCAAAAGAAGTCACTTGCTCTATCTTTGAAAACCGGTGGAAAACCGGTGTAGAAACTGGAAAGGAGACAAAAAAAAACATTCTAATGTACACAGCGTTTTCTAAACTCCATTGACTAGCATGTTAATCCAATCGGTGGCTAGGATTAACATAAATTAACATAAAACTCAGCGGAAACCGCCGACGGAAAACGCTAAAAAACAGCCCACAAAACGACTGATGTGCACATACCCTTAGGGTACTTTTACACGCGGCAACTTTTCTAGGAATTTCACTGGCAACTTATTGGTTGCAGTGAAATCTTGGACACATTGTTACATTTGTACACAGCAACAAGATAGAACAATGTGTCCATGATTTCACTGCAACCACTAAGTTGCCAGTGAAATTCCTAAAAAAGTTGCCGCGTGTAAAGATACCCTTAAGGTCACTTTACACACACCAACTTATCTGTTCAACTTCTGACCAACTTGCTGGTTGCAGTGAAATCATGGACACATTGTTCCATTGTACACAGTCACAAAATGGAGCAATGTGTCCATGATTTCACTGCAACCAGCAAGTTGGTCAGAAGTTGGACAGATAAGTTGGTGTGTGTAAAGTGGCCCTTAGAGCCACCTTCACAGAATGCAGCCTTAGGGGGCTTTCACATTGGCGTTTGGTACCGTAGCGTAGGTCTGCGTAATTTTTTTTTTTTATCTGCATGCGCATTGCGGACCTATATTTAACATTGCGTACGCATGTACATGCATACTGTACATGCATAGGTATCAGTTTGTATGCATATGCGTTAGTTCGCGGTGTTTTGAGGTGCCCGGCGAACGCAACATGTTGCATTTTTTGAGGCTCCAAAAATATGCAGACGTGTGCATGCGGATGATTGCGGACAAACCACACATTGTTGTCTATGGGAACGCAGGAGAGGAGCATGCGGATGGCTGCGCTTGCGTACATGTCAATGCGCATGTCCAGGAGCTGATAAGAAGGCCCTCCCAATTCCACTCCCAATTTCCAGCTGTATAAAAAGGTGTGCATGTCAGAACCCTGGATGACAAGATGGAACACATGCGCATTACAACCACAAACGCAAACATAAACGCATTCAAATGCATACTTGCGCTGCGTTTTTTTAATATTTTGCGTAACATCATGCGTATGAAAAACTCAGCGTCAGTATGCGTTTGTGTATTGAACGGTGTGCACTGAAACGCCAATGTGAAACCGGCCTTAGTGCTGCTGAAGGGGGATATTTTACCTTCATAGGCCCTTGGGGGGCGACAGGTTCCCTTTAAAGGGAACCTGTCACCTAATCTATGGCCCCTAAACTATCACTACCTGCCCCTACAGACCCTAACTAGCTCCCTAACCATCCCTGCCTGACCTAATAGTGCTTTATATAAGGTGAATAAAACACTTTATAAACTTACAATTTCTCCGTCTGTGGGGCGTTCCTGTCGGCTCTTGTCTGCAGGGCGGGGTCCCCAGAGTCGCGCTCCCCCCGCCTCGCTCCCTTCCTAACGCCCTAATGGGCGGCATTATCGATTTGAAGAGCGGGGAGCCCAGTGGAATCTTCCCGCCCCGCTCTTCATGACGCGGCCGGAGACCGCGTCATTTCCGGTCCGCGCATGCGTAGTGCGCCGGGTGAAGCCGAAGCCGAGTCCCGGCGTCGCTAGGCAACGATCGGGAGCGTCTTCGGAAGGTGAGTATCGACGGCTCCCTCCCTCCCAAACCAGCACATATATGTGTGTGTGTAATCCACATGTACATATGGATTACACACACACATATATACATTCACTTTGATTAGGCACATTTCATATGTGCATCTATATATATATATATATATGCACATATGTATAGTTAGATTGTGTGTGTGTGTTGTGTATACATACGTGTGTGTGCGTGTGTATACATACGTGTGTGTGTGTGTGCATGTGTATACTTACGTGTGTGTGTGTGCATGTGTGTGTATACTTACGTGTGTGTGTGTGCATGTGTATACTTACGTGTGTGTGCATGTGTATACTTACGTGTGTGTGCGTGTGTATACATACGTGTGTGTGTGTGTGCATGTGTATACTTACGTGTGTGTGGGTGTGCATGTGTGTGTATACTTACATGTGTGTGTGTGTGCATGTGTGTGTATACATACTGTGTGTGTGTGTGTCGTGCATGTGTGTGTATACAACTTGTGTGTGTGTGTGTGTGCGTGCATGTGTGTGTATACATACTTGTGTGTGTGTGTGCGTGCATGTGTGTGTATACATACTTGTGTGTGTGTGTGTGCATGCATGTGTGTGTATACATATTGTGTGTGTGTGTGTGCGTGCATGTGTGTGTATACTTACGTGTGTGTGTGTGTGTGTGTGTGCGTGCATGTGTGTGTATACATACTTGTGTGTGTGTGTGTGTGTGTGCATGCATGTGTGTGTGTGTGCATGTGTGTGTATACATACTTGTGTGTGTGTGTGTGTGTGCGTGCATGTGTGTGTATACATACTTGTGTGTGTGTGTGCGTGCATGTGTGTGTATACATACTTGTGTGTGTGTGTGTGTGCGTGCATGTGTGTGTACATACTTGTGTGTGTGTGTGTGTGTGTGCATGTGTGTGTATACATACTTGTGTGTGTGTGTGTGCGTGCATGTGTGTGTATACATACTTGTGTGTGTGTGTGTGTGTGCATGTGTGTGTGTGTGTGTGCATGTGTGTGTATACATACTTGTGTGTGTGTGTGCGTGCATGTGTGTGTATACATACTTGTGTGTGTGTGTGCGTGCATGTTGTGTATACATACTTGTGTGTGTTTGTGTGTGTGTGTGCGTGCATGTGTGTGTATACATACTTGTGTGTGTGGTGATGTGTGTGTGTGTGTGTGTGCATGTGTGTGTATACTTACGTGTGTGTGTGTGTGTGTGCATGTGTGTGTATACTTACATGTGTGTGCGTGCATGTGTGTGTATACATACTTGTGTGTGTGTGTGTGTGCATGTGTGTGTATACTTACGTGTGTGTGTGCATGTGTGTATACTTACGTGTGTGTGTGTGCGTGCATGTGTGTGTATACGTGTGAGTGTGTGTGCGTGCATGTGTGTGTATACATACGTGTGTGTGTGTGTGCGTGTGTGTGTGCATGTGTGTGTTACTTACGTGTGTGTGTGCGTGCATGTGTGTGTATATACTGTGTGGTGTGTGTGCGTGCATGTGTGTGTATACATACTTGTGTGTGTTGTGTGCGTGTGTGCGTGCATGTGTGTGTATACATACTTGTGTGTGTGTGTGTGTGCTGTGTGTGTATACATACTTGTGTGTGTGTGTGTGTGCGTGCATGTGTGTGTATACATACTTGTGTGTGTTGTGTGGTGTGTGTGTGTGTGGTGCATGTGTGTGTATACTTACTGTGTGTGCTGTGTGTCATGTGTGTGCTGTGTGATACATACTTGTGTGTGTGTGTGTGTGCATGTGTGTGTATACTTACGTGTGTGTGGTGCATGTGTGTGTATACTTACGTGTGTGTTGGGGTGCATGTGTGTGTATACGTGTATGTGTGTGGTGTGTGTGTGTTCATGTGTGTGTGGTTCGTGTGTGTGTGCATGTGTGTGTATACTTACGTGTGTGTGTGCGTGCATGTGTGTGTATACTTACGTGTGGTGTGTGTGCGTGCATGTGTGTGTATACATACTTGTGTGTGTGTGCGTGTGTGTGTGCATGTGTGTGTATACTACGTGTGTGTGTGTGCATGTGTGTGTTACTAGTGTGTGTGTGTGTGCGTGCATGTGTGTGTATACATACTTGTGTGGTGTGTGCTGGTGTGTACATGTGTGTGTATCTTATGTGTGTGTGTGGTGCATGTGTGTGTATACATACTTGTGTGTGTGTGTGTGCATGTGTATATATATATATTTTGTAGAGAGAGAGACTGAGGGTGAGAGGGTCTGTGAGTTTTGCGTAACGCTGGGACCTGGGTGACGCAGTAAACTTCACCTGAAGTCAGAGTTAATCCTCGTCACTCTATCTGACCTCAGGTGATCTACACTGATGTCACCCTGTTCACATCGGTAACAGAAAACTCACTCTATGTGGGTCACGTTGTGAAGTGGGAAGTTTCACATGAGGTCAGAGAAACACATTGCTTTATCCGACCTCAGGTGACATAGACCATGAACTCTCCCCCTTCACTGCACGAGCCTTCAAATATAATTTTTAGGGAATCTTCACTAACGGACGGACCTCTACCAGGATCCTGGATGGGTATGTGGGAGTAGTAAAGATGGAGTCAAAATACGTGTTTGTGTTTTTTGTTGTAATAAAAAAATTTTTCTCGGTGTTGTGTCTTCTTTACTACTAAATAGAGATTCATAATGGCCATGTCTAACATTGGCATGACATTATAAATCTCGGGCTTAGTGCCAGCTGCTAAAAGAAAGGTGGCATTAACCCCTTATTACCCAGTCTGCCACCGCCACAGGGCAGCTGGAAGAGCTGGGTACAGCTCCAGAATATTGCGCTTCTATAAATGCGCAATTTTCTGGGGCGGCTGCGAGCTGCAATTCTCAGCGGGGGTGGCCCAGAACGCTTGGGCCTCCCTACGCTGGGGATTCCAGCCCTCAGCTGCCTAGTTGTACCTGGCTGGCAAAGAAAAATGCGGCGAAGCCCCACGCCGTTTTTTTTCTTGTCAGCCAGGTACACCTAGGTAGTTGGGGGTGGATGGCAGCTCCTAGCTGCCTAGTTGTACCTGGCTGGAAAAGAAAAATGTGGCGAAGCCCCACGCCGTTTTTTTTCTTGCCAGCCAGGTAGACCTAGACAGCTGTGGGCTGCCATCCACCCCCTACTACCTAGGTGTACCTGGCTTGCATGAAAAAACGGCATCTGTCTTCACCACATTTTTCTTTGCCAGCCAGGTTTAACTAAGTCAGCTGGGGGTGGATGGCAGCTCCCAGCTGCCTAGTTGTACCTGGCTGGCAAAGAAAAATGCGGCGAAGCGCCATGCCGTTTTTTTTCTTGCCAGCCAGGTACACCTAGGCAGTTGGGGGTGGATGGCAGCTCCCAGCTGACTAGTTGTATGTGGCTGGCAAGAAAAAAATGGCATGTGGCTTTACTGTATTTTCCTTTACTAGCCAGGTACAACTAGGTCGCTGGTAGCTGCCATTCACCCCCAACTACCTAGGTGTACCTGGCTGACAAGAAAAAAAACGGCGTGGGGCTTCGCCACATTTTTCTTTGCCAGCCAGGTACAACTAGGCAGCTGGGAGCTGCCATCCACCCCCAGCTGACTTAGTTAAACCTGGCTGGCAAAGAAAAATGTGTTGAAGACAGATGCCGTTTTTTCATGCAAGCCAGGTACACCTAGGTAGTAGGGGGTGGATGGCAGCCCACAGCTGTCTAGGTCTACCTGGCTGGCAAGAAAAAAAACGGCGTGGGGCTTCGCCACATTTTTCTTTGCCAGCCAGGTACAACTAGGCAGCTAGGAGCTGCCATCCACCCCCAACTACCTAGGTGTACCTGGCTGACAAGAAAAAAAAACGGCGTGGGGCTTCACCGCATTTTTCTTTGCCAGCCAGGTACAACTAGGCAGCTGGGAGCTGCCATCCACCCCCAGCTGACTTAGTTAAACCTGGCTGGCAAAGAAAAATGTGTTGAAGACAGATGCCGTTTTTTCATGCAAGCCAGGTACACCTAGGTAGTAGGGGGTGGATGGCAGCCCACAGCTGTCTAGGTCTACCTGGCTGGCAAGAAAAAAAACGGCGTGGGGCTTCGCCACATTTTTCTTTGCCAGCCAGGTACAACTAGGCAGCTAGGAGCTGCCATCCACCCCCAACTACCTAGGTGTACCTGGCTGGCAAGAAAAAAAACGGCGTGGGGCTTCACCGCATTTTTCTTTGCCAGCCAGGTACAACTAGGCAGCTGGGAGCTGCCATCCACCCCCAGCTGACTTAGTTAAACCTGGCTGGCAAAGAAAAATGTGTTGAAGACAGATGCCGTTTTTTCATGCAAGCCAGGTACACCTAGGTAGTAGGGGGTGGATGGCAGCCCACAGCTGTCTAGGTCTACCTGGCTGGCAAGAAAAAAAACAGCGTGGGGCTTCGCCACATTTTTCTTTGCCAGCCAGGTACAACTAGGCAGCTAGGAGCTGCCATCCACCCCCAACTACCTAGGTGTACCTGGCTGACAAGAAAAAAAACGGCGTGGGGCTTCACCGCATTTTTCTTTGCCAGCCAGGTACAACTAGGCAGCTGGGAGCTGCCATCCACCCCCAGCTGACTTAGTTAAACCTGGCTGGCAAAGAAAAATGTGTTGAAGACAGATGCCGTTTTTTCATGCAAGCCAGGTACACCTAGGTAGTAGGGGGTGGATGGCAGCCCACAGCTGTCTAGGTCTACCTGGCTGGCAAGAAAAAAAACGGCGTGGGGCTTCGCCACATTTTTCTTTGCCAGCCAGGTACAACTAGGCAGCTAGGAGCTGCCATCCACCCCCAACTACCTAGGTGTACCTGGCTGACAAGAAAAAAAACGGCGTGGGGCTTCACCGCATTTTTCTTTGCCAGCCAGGTACAACTAGGCAGCTGGGAGCTGCCATCCACCCCCAGCTGACTTAGTTAAACCTGGCTGGCAAAGAAAAATGTGTTGAAGACAGATGCCGTTTTTTCATGCAAGCCAGGTACACCTAGGTAGTAGGGGGTGGATGGCAGCCCACAGCTGTCTAGGTCTACCTGGCTGGCAAGAAAAAAAACGGCGTGGGGCTTCGCCACATTTTTCTTTGCCAGCCAGGTACAACTAGGCAGCTAGGAGCTGCCATCCACCCCCAACTACCTAGGTGTACCTGGCTGACAAGAAAAAAAACGGCGTGGGGCTTCACCGCATTTTTCTTTGCCAGCCAGGTACAACTAGGCAGCTGGGAGCTGCCATCCACCCCCAGCTGACTTAGTTAAACCTGGCTGGCAAAGAAAAATGTGTTGAAGACAGATGCCGTTTTTTCATGCAAGCCAGGTACACCTAGGTAGTAGGGGGTGGATGGCAGCCCACAGCTGTCTAGGTCTACCTGGCTGGCAAGAAAAAAAACGGCGTGGGGCTTCGCCACATTTTTCTTTGCCAGCCAGGTACAACTAGGCAGCTAGGAGCTGCCATCCACCCCCAACTACCTAGGTGTACCTGGCTGACAAGAAAAAAAACGGCGTGGGGCTTCACCGCATTTTTTCTTTGCCAGCCAGGTACAACTAGGCAGCTGAGGGCTGGAATCCCCAGCGTAGGGAGACCCAAGGGTTCTGGGCCACCCCCGCTGAGAATTGCAGCTCGCAGCCGCCCCAGAAAATTGCACATTTATAGAAGCGCAATATTCTGGAGCTGTACCCAGCTCTTCCAGCTGCCCTGTGGCGGTGGCAGACTGGGTAATAAGGGGTTAATGCCACCTTTCTTTTAGCAGCTGGCACTAAGCCCGAGATTTATAATGTCATGCCAATGTTAGACACGGCCATTATGAATCTCTATTTAGTAGTAAAGAAGACACAACACCGAGAACATTTTTTTTATTACAACAAAAAACACAAACACGTATTTTGACTCCATCTTTATTACTCCCACATACCCATCCAGGATCCTGGTAGAGGTCCGTCCGTTAGTGAAGATTCCCTAAAAATTATATTTGAAGGCTCGTGCAGTGAAGGGGGAGAGTTCATGGTCTGTGTCACCTGAGGTCGGATAAAGCAATGTGTTTCTCTGACCTCATGTGAAACTTCCCACTTCACAGCGTGACCCACATAGAGTGAGTTTTCTGTTACCGATGTGAACAGGGTGACATCAGTGTAGATACCTGAGGTCAGATAGAGTGACGAGGATTAACTCTGACCTCAGGTGAAGTTTACTGCGTCACCCAGGTCCCAGCGTTACACAAAACTCACAGACCCTCAGTCTCTCTCTCTACAAAATATATATACACATGCACACACACACACAGTGTATACACACACATGCACGCACACACACACACACAAGTATGTATACACACACATGCACGCACACACACACACACAAGTATGTATACACACACATGCACACACACACACACGTATGTATACACACACATGCACACACACACACAAGTATGTATACACACACATGCACCCCACACACACACACACAAGTATGTACACACACATGCACGCACACACACACACGTATGTATACACACGCACACACACACACGTATGTATACACACACACACACAAGTATGTATACACACACATGCACGCACACACACACAAGTATGTATACACACACATGCACGCACACACACACACACACAAGTATGTATACACACACATGCACGCACACACACACACAAGTATGTATACACACACATGCACACACACACACGTAAGTATACACACACATGCACACACCACACGTAAGTATACACACACATGCACACACACACATGCACGCACACACACACACACACAAGTATGTATACACACACATGCACGCACACACACACACAAGTATGTATACACACACATGCACGCACACACACACACACGTATGTATACACACACATGCACACACACAAGTAGTATACACACACATGCACCACACACACACACAAGTATGTATACACACACATGCACGCACACACACACACAAGTATGTATACACACACATGCACGCACACACACACACAAGTATGTATACACACACATGCACACACAGCACCACACACACACACACAAGTATGTATACACACACATGCACGCACACACACACACAAGTATGTATACACACACATGCACGCACACACACAAGTATGTACACACACATGCACGCACGCACACACACACACACACACACAAGTATGTATACACACACATGCACGCACACACACACACACAAGTATGTATACACACACATGCACGCACACACAACACACAAGTATGTATACACACACATGCACACACACACACACATGCACGCACACACACACATACACACACAAGTATGTATCACACACACATGCACGCACACACACACACACACAGTAAGTATACACACACATGCACGCACACACACACACACACAAGTATGTATACACACACATGCACACACACACACACACACAAGTATGTATACACACACATGCACGCACACACACACACACAAGTATGTATACACACACATGCACGCACACACACACACACAAGTATGTATACACACACATGCACGCACACACACACAAGTATGTATACACACACATGCACACACACACACATGTAAGTATACACACACATGCACACACACACACACGTAAGTATACACATGCACACACACACACGTATGTATACACACGCACACACACGTAAGTATACACATGCACACACCGTAAGTTACACATGCACACACACGTAAGTATAACACATGCACACACACACACGTATGTATACACACACACACACAATCTAACTATACATATGTGCATATATATATATATATAGATGCACATATGAAATGTGCCTAATCAAAGTGAATGTATATATGTGTGTGTGTAATCCATATGTACATGTGGATTACACACACACATATATGTGCTGGTTTGGGAGGGAAGCCGTCGATACTCACCTTCCGAAGACGCTCCCGATCGTTGCCTAGCGACGCCGGGACTCGGCTTCGGCTTCACCCGGCGCACTACGCATGCGCGGACCGGAAATGACGCGGTCTCCGGCCGCGTCATGAAGAGCGGGGCGGGAAGATTCCACTGGGCTCCCCGCTCTTCAAATCGATAATGCCGCCCATTAGGGCGTTAGGAAGGGAGCGAGGCGGGGGGAGCGCGACTCTGGGGACCCCGCCCTGCAGACAAGAGCCGACAGGAACGCCCCACAGTCGGAGAAATTGTAAGTTTATAAAGTGTTTTATTCACCTTATATAAAGCACTATTAGGTCAGGCAGGGATGGTTAGGGAGCTAGTTAGGGTCTGTAGGGGCAGGTAGTGATAGTTTAGGGGTCATAGATTAGGTGACAGGTTCCCTTTAATAATTGTCTTTCAAAGAAGACTTTTTGCACCATTTATACCATGTAATTCACCATTCTACCAGCAGGAGTAAACGAAGAAAAAAGGTATTTTTTAGTTTAGCATTTAGTTATATGTCCCGATAGGGAGAGAGGTAATTCAATTTACTATTTATATTTGGCCATTTTATGGTATGGAAGCTCAGAAAAGTTTAGGAAGGTTCCTTTCTTCTGTTTTACACCTCCCATTTATCTAAATAGGTGTCATAGTGGGTACATTTTTGGTGTACGGAGCGAGGTTATATATACATACTTTTTTTTAAATTTTTTTTATTTTTGTTTGTGTGATACTAATCTTTATACTACCTACTACTACCTACCCTCTTGTTTTCCTTCTCTACTTATTGTTGTTGCTTTTTTTTTCCATTTTTAAGCAATATTATGCACATTAAGTGGGATTGTACCTCCCGATGGGGAAAAGGTTTTCAATTTATTGTTAATAGTTGGGCATTTTTTTGCAAATTTCACATGGAAACATGGGAAGGTTTCTTCTATTTGGTCTTTGCTCTCCGTCTTGCCGGGTGGGTGTTATTATAAATACATTTCTCTGTGCTCGGAATTACGCCATTGATTTATGTATCTTCCTCTTAGAGAATTCTATAGGGAGTTTAAATAATAATAAGAATTATTACAATTTATAACGTATGTTTACATGTACATATGAGTATGGTGGTTCCTATAACGATGTACTGTAATTATCATCTGTGTTAGGGTAAGATATGCATATTTATGCAAAAAAAATTATTATATATTTTTTTTTTTTTTTTTTTAGTCTCATAACATTTGAACTATATGAACTGTGGGTGTTTTTCTTATTCTATCTAACCTGAAGGGGTTAATCTGACACATGTTGGCTATTAAGGCCTTGAATGTTGCAGCAAAGTTTTTTTATTTGTCTATAAATGTATTGGTTTTATATTTGTATATACGCCGATGAGTAAGGACCTTGTCCGAAACGCGTCCGGCGGGATGTAAGTGTTTTTAAATATGTTCTAATAAAGTTGCTGTCAGTATGGTCAGTGGCCCTGGAAAATACCTTTTTTCTTCTGAACTGATTGGTGGAGCCAGCCACTGTTCCAGGTGCCTGGGAATCCGATGAGTGTTGAGGTGAACAGCTTCCTATTCCCCACCCCATCAGGAGGAGTAAACACCAAGCCCCGTCTGTATCTAAAACTAAATGATCATTTAAGTACAAAATGTCACACCGGCACAAATATTTTTTGGCTAGGTTATAGTACGGATATGAAAGATAAAGGAAACAAATCAATACGTTTCAGTAACACCAAGAAGTTGGCCACTTAACAGCGACACATGGATTTGCGGCCCAGGAACGGCCCCAGCAGTGCGCATGCGCTGCCATACGTAGCCTGGGACGCTCGCGCCAAAGTATAACGAGACTACCACGCCCAAAATATCCAGAAGCTCCTCCTCCTCCTTGGCGCCTCACGTGACTGCCTGGGAGCCCCTCCCCACGGTCACTGAGAGACACCAAGACC
Organism: Allobates femoralis; assembly: GCA_033576535.1. Classification (NCBI taxonomy): domain Eukaryota; kingdom Metazoa; phylum Chordata; class Amphibia; order Anura; family Aromobatidae; genus Allobates; species Allobates femoralis. Next base: position 479,186,930 of record JARQOC010000004.1, on the reverse strand, counting down.
GGGAGAGTAGAGACGCGGATAGAGGAAGAGTGCGCTCTGACTCTAAGGGACGATCTGGCTGAAATCCTCCACAGCGAGGAGAGAGACATGGGCCAGGCGGCGAGGGGGGCACCCGAGGATCGGAGCAGCCGCTAAGGACAGACGTCCTCACAGTGAGGGGAGGAGGGAGAGCAGCCTGAAGCGGCAGCCGGCCCAGAGGCCTCACAGGAGGTAAGCAGCTCGCCCCTCCCCCAGCTATGCTATGTGTCTATGGACTGTCATGTGTGCTGATCCTCCTCCATGTTTGCTGCTGACCCCATCACCTTCAGCTACTCATGTCACATGACCACCCGTCAGGGCGATCCGTGCTGCTACTGCTGCAGAACCTCTTGAAGTGACAGGCTTGTAGCAGGAGGTGCAGGGTCTTCATGTTCTCTATTTGGAGCCTGTAGAGTGCTGATATGTGTGGCAAGGTCTCTCCAGTGCTGGGGTACCTGTGCCCACCTCACCCAGACCACTGTCACTATCCTCTATATCGGTGTGACATCCCCCAACTAAGTGCTACCCTTGTGCCTGGTCTCATTAACCCTTCACAGGACGGTCCATGGGATTACATAAGAGGTGCTGCCTCTTGTCTTTTCATCAACTGTTCTTTTGTGATGATTAAGTGGTCCACAGTGGCCCGCAGTGGCAGGCTGGCACGGGGTTGCCCTCCCTGGTGGAAGCCGTGTGTGTGGCTGGCACGGGGTTGCCCTCCCTGGTGGAGGCCGTGTGTGTGGCTGGCACGGGGCTTGCCCTCCCTGGTGGAAGCCGTGTGTGTGGCTGGCACGGGGTTGCCCTCCTGGTGGAAGCCGTGTGTGTGGCTGGCACGGGGTGCCTCCTGGTGACCGTGTGTGGCTGGCACGGGGTTGCCCTCCCTGGTGGAGGGCCGTGTGTGTGGCTGGCACGGGGCTGCCCTCCTTGGTGGAGAGCCGTGTGTGTGGCTGGCACGGGGCTGCCCTCCTTGGTGGAAGCCGTGTGTGTGTGCTGGCACGGGGCTGCCCTCCTTGGTGGAAGCCGTGTGTGTGGGCTGGCACGGGGCTGCCCTCCTTGGTGGAAGCCGTGTGTGTGGCTGGCACGGGCTGCCCTCCTTGGTGGAAGCCGTGTGTGTGGCTGGCACGGGGCTGCCCTCCTTGGTGGAAGCCGTGTGTGTGGCTGGCACGGGGCTGCCCTCCTTGGTGGAAGCCGTGTGTGTGGCTGGCACGGTGGGCTGCCCTCCTTGGTGGAAGGGCCGTGTGTGTGGCTGGCACGGGGCTGCCCTCCTTGGTGGAGGCCGTGTGTGTGGCTGGCACGGGGCTGCCCTCCTTGGTGGAGGCCGTGTGTGTGGCTGGCACGGGGTTGCCCTCCTTGGTGGAGCCGTGTGTGTGGCTGGCACGGGGTCTGCCCTCCTTGGTGGAGGCCGTGTGTGTGGCTGGCACGGGGTTGCCCTCCTTGGTGGAGGCCGTGTGTGTGGCTGGCACGGGTTGCCCTCCCTGGTGGAGCCGTGTGTGTGGCTGGCACGGGGCTGCCCTCCTTGGTGGAGGCCGTGTGTGTGGCTGGCACGGGGTTGCCCTCCTTGGTGGAGGCCGTGTGTGTGGCTGGCACGGGGTTTGCCCTCCTTGGTGGAGGCCGTGTTGTGGTGGCTGGCACGGGGTTGCCCTCCTTGGTGGAGGCCGTGTGTGTGGCTGGCACGGGGCTGCCCTCCTTGGTGGAGGCCGTGTGTGTGGCTGGCACGGGGTTGCCCTCCTTGGTGGAGGCCGTGTGTGTGGCTGGCACGGGGTTGCCCTCCTTGGTGGAGGCCGTGTGTGTGGCTGGCACGGGGTTGCCCTCCCTGGTGGAGGCCGTGTGTGTGGCTGGCACGGGGTTGCCCTCCCTGGTGGAAGGCCGTGTGTGTGGCTGGCACGGGGTTGCCCTCCTTGGTGGAGGCCGTGTGTGTGGCTGGCACGGGGTTGCCCTCCCTGGTGGAGGCCGTGTGTGTGGCTGGCACGGGGTTGCCCTCCTGGTGGAGGCCGTGTGTGTGGCTGGCACGGGGTTGCCTCCTTGGTGGAGGCCGTGTGTGTGGCTGGCACGGGGTTGCCCTCCTGGTGGAGGCCGTGTGTGTGGCTGGCACGGGGTTGCCCTCCCTGGTGGAGGCCGTGTGTGTGGCTGGCACGGGGTTGCCCTCCCTGGTGGAGGCCGTGTGTGTGGCTGGCACGGGGTTGCCCTCCTTGGTGGAGGCCGTGTGTGTGGCTGGCACGGGGTTGCCCTCCCTGGTGGAGGCCGTGTGTGTGGCTGGCACGGGGTTGCCCTCCCTGGTGGAAGCCGTGTGTGTGGCTGGCACGGGGTTGCCCTCCCTGGTGGAAGCCGTGTGTGTGGCTGTCTCTCTCTGCCTTTGTGTGGCTCCTGGTGCAATCACCTCGCAGTGTTTTGCCTGGGATGATCGGCCTGTGATGGGCTGAATCTCCAGTAATTGACGTCAGGGCTTTGTTCCTCCAGTTCAGTGCAGTGAGCATGTCTGTGGCATCAGCATGGGGGGACGCTGTGCTGGAGATACTGCTTGTGTTACTGTGCCATTCATGTCCGTCCTCTTTATTGTTGCCCCTATTCTGGTTTTAGCTGGTGTAATTTTGTAAGAATTCACTTTTTTTATCAGGTGTGATAATTCCTCCTTTTCTCACATGCGCCATGCCTTTTTTTTTATTTGAGAGTTCTCTTTTTTTTTGTAGGTTGTTGGTGGTAAGGAGCGTCTATAATTAACATTTGTATTTCACAGTGGGACCCTCCACTAGAAGACCTCGCTCAGTGTACACTCAGTGACATCTATAACCCATAGGCTGCAATGGATGGAGTGCAGGGTTATATATTTGAGGTCTTCATAAGCAGGGGGCCACAAAGTCACAAGCATGGCTGCTCTTATGCATTTCTATTCTAGGGAGTAGATGAGTGGGAATATGGGGAGCTATTAATGGTGCACTGTGACCAAGGTCACCCCCAACTTTTATCACCCCATTCCCCCTCCACCACTTATTCACATCAGCCCCTCACTCCTGCCCTACTCTATGTACAGCTCCCATGCTATTTTCAGTTTACTGAAGATTCTAAACCCAGCATATTCCAAAATTTGTTATAATAAATTATGTCCTAAATCCAAAAACTATTTGCTCTTACTCTTTTTACTGTTGCTCCTGTCAGGTGATATCTCTCCGAACCCTGGTCCGCCCTCTGGTAACTTCAAACCCTCTCCCAAATCAAACAGAAACCCCACTAACCTTATTAACATTACCTGCACACCTTCATCTCCCTCTTTTAATTGTGCTCTCTGGAATCCACGGTCTGTATTTAAAAAGCTCCCTTCATTCATAGCTACTTTCTCACTAACCCTCTAAATCTCCTGGCCCTCACTGAAACCTGAATCCAGGATTCAGACACTTCTTATGGAGTTGGCTTACTCCTGTGCCAACAATGTGCTTTCCAGGTCATCCCTCCAGCTCCAGCACTCTTATTCCCCTCTTTTGAGGTTCACAAAATTAGGCTATTACATCCCCTTCTCCTCAGAGTAGCGGTGGTATACCGCCCCTCAGGGTCACCCACCCAGTTCCTCGACCATTTCTCCACGTGGTTGATACAATTCATGTCCTCAGAATTACCAGCCCTCGTTATTGGAGACTTTAACATCCCCTTTAGGCTGGCTTCACACCATGGTGTGATCTGGTCCAGGGCTGTCCGGTGTAAACCAGACAGCCCCGGACCGGTTTTTGGCCCCATAGTAGCCTATGGAGCCGGATGGCAGCTCTCTGCCATCCGGTTTCATCACTCCGGGAGAATACAGATTATTCTCTCCGGACATAAAAATGTTGCTTGCAACATTTTTGTGCCCGGGGAGAAGAATCTCCCCAATTTGCCAAATCCTGGATTCTCATCACTGTCCCCAATCTCCTCATTTTCCTGTCCAGATGTGGCAGTAAATCACTATAATAACACTCTCAAGGTACCGTCACACAGGGACATATCGCCGGCGATATTGCCGGGGATCGCGGGAGCGCGCATCCCTGACAACATCGCCGGTGAGATGTCACACTGAGCAACTTACCGGCGATGTCGCCGGCTAGTTGCCGCGGCTATCGCTCGCTGGGTTGCCCAGCAACCCAGCGAGCGATCACTCGCAATGTTAGATATAGGCGGAATCGCCCGCAACATTGCAGGAGGCCGCGTTACACAGGGCGATCAGGCAGGATCGCCTGAGCAACATCGCCAGGTTTCCCAACATTGTTGGGAAACCTGGCGATGTGACTCAGGCGATTCATCGCCTGATTATCGCCCTGTCACACGAGGCAACTCGCCGGCGATGTCGCTTCAACCTGGCCACGCCCCTCAGTTGCCGGCAACATCGCCGGCGATATGTCCCTGTGTGACGGGCCCTTCAGGAGCACCTGGACCAAGTAGCGCCCCTCACTCTCAGAACCTCCAAACATAGAACAAAACAGCCCTGGCTCACATCACAAACTCTATTCCTCCAGCGATGTTCTAGGAGTACTGAACGCCTATGGAGGAAACTCACTCACCAGAAGACTTTATCCATTATAAATTCATGCTAAAAACCTACAACTCCGCCCTTCACCTTGCCAAACAAACCTACTTCACCACCCTGATTTCCTCACTATCCAACAATCCATAAAAACTCTTTGACACCTTTCACTGTCTCCTCAGTCCAAAAGTAAAGGCCCCCATCACTGACTTCAGTGCTGTTGATCTGGCCTCTTACTTTATGAAGAAAATAGACAACATCCGCCAGGAAATCATCTCCCAGCCTTCAAGCGCTGCCACTCACATTCTTTCCCACATCTCCTCCGGCTCACTCTTCACATATGACCCAGTTACAGAAGAAGTTGCCAGGCTCCTCTCGTCCTCTTGTCCCACTACATGCACCACTGACCCCATTCCCTCACACCTACTCCAGTCTCTCTGTCCGGTCATCACTACTCACCTAACCAAAATCTTCAACCTCTCCCTCTCTTCTGGCATCTTCCCCTTCCTCCTTCAAACACTCAATCGTTACTCTATTCTTAAAGAAAGCTTCTCTCAACCCATCCTGCACAAATAACTACAGACCAGTCTCCAATCTCTCCTTCATCTCAAAACTCCTGAAGCGCCTGGTCTACTCCCGCCTCACCCGTTACCTCTCTGCTCATTCTCTACTAGATCCATTAAAGTCTGGCTTCCGCCCCCTTCACTCTACAGAAATTGCCCTCATCAAAGTGACCAATGACCTTCTGACAGCAAAATTTAATGGTGACCACTCTCTGCTTATTCTTCTTGATCTCTCTGCAGCTTTTGACACTGTTGACCACCATCTCCTACTCTCTGTTGCACTCCATTGGTATAATGACACTGCTCTCTTCCAATAGCCCTCGCTATTAAGGTCCCTCAGGGTTCAGTCTTCGGCCTCTTCTCTCTCTACACGGCCCCGATTGGACACACAATCAGCAGATTTGGCTTCCAGTACCATCTCTATGCTGACGACACCCAATTATACACTTCAGCCCCTGACCTTACCCCTTTGGTTTTAAAGCACACCAATAATTGTCTAGCTGCAGTTTCCATCATCATGTCGGCTCTCTTTAAAACTCAACCTTTCCAAAACTGAACAACTTTTGCTCCCGCCCTCCACTAACCTCCCTAAATCTGACATTCCTCTCAGTATGTGGTACTATGATAACGCCTAGGCAGCAGGCTCGCTGTCTGGGTGACACCGATCTCTCCTTCACCTCCTATATATAATCTCTCGTCCACTTTTGTCGCTTACACCTGAAGATCATCTCTAGAGTTCGCCCCTTTTTTCCTATCGCCATGACAGCACCCACCGAGAGAGGGGATCTGCCCACAAGGACAGGAAATCTACAGATAAAAAGGGGCGGTCCCCCTCACCTCCTCAGTTGGTTTCCTGTCCTTTTGGGAGGAACCTACAGTTTGAAGCTTACCCAGGGTCTGAGGCTGCCATGGAGGGCTGGGAGAAGTCTGTGGCATCCAGGTCCTGGCTGCAGCGTCGGGGGAGCCCTGTTACAGCAGTCTCCCTCGTTGTCTGGTCGTTGTTAGCACGATCCCAGAGTCCGGGTGGTGCCGCTCTGGGTCGTGCGAGCGCTGCCTGGGGCCGTCCCCAGTGCTCTTCCACGGCGCAGGGCGGTGGGAGCGTGGAGATTGACGCCCTGCGCCACTCTTTGACCCAGAGGTGCGCGTCACTTCAGGTCCGGAGGAGGGCGCGTCTATAAGGGAGACACGCCGTTCCAGTGCGGTGCTGGAGCCTCGTGGATGGCGCACAGTATGTCTTCCCCCAGGGACGCGGAGGGGCACCAGGAGGGCATCAGCCAGTCGGTGCCTAAAACCAGCAGTGGGGGCAAGCAGGCGTCAAGGTCTGCTGCTGCATCCAAGGAGCGATCCACTGATTCTAAAGGCTCCAAACCCAAGACTGGGACTCCACCTCCTGAACCAGTACCTGCAGGGCAATAGGGGTGAGTTGGTATTGTGAATCCACTCTGCTAATTGCCTTTTCTCTCTGTCTCCTTCCCTCTCTCTTCTGTGTTCACGAGCCTAAAAAGCGCGCTGACAAAAAGAAGCATAAGAGCTGTGTATTATGCGACCAACCCATGTCTGATGACTATGACAAGCAGTTGTGCCGGCCCTGTATCACTCAGACCCTTGACGAGGAAGCCCCTATACGGACGACTGACATTAAGACGTTTATACGGGATGAGATCCGATTTTCCCGGTCCCAGCTGCAGCAGCCCTGTGGGCCTGCCCCTCTCCACCTGTCTCCCTGTCGGTCCGAGGCTGAGCAGCAGGAGGAGATCTGGTGCATTCATCCCCTTCCGGCTCCTCGTCGGAGGATGAAGGGGGTGCTTGTTTTGCTATACAGGACATGGATTGTCTGGTTAAGTCTGTACGGGCAACCATGGGGATTGTAGACACTAAAGAGGCACGGTCGGCTCAGTACGTTATGTTTGCCGGATTGTCTCAGAAGAAGAGACGTGTGTTTCCTGTCATTGAGGCTGTCAAGTCTTTAGTCAGGTCTGAGTGGGAGAAGCAGGACTCTAAAGGGTTTATGCCCTCCTCTTCCAAGCGGAATTACCCTTTTGATGATCCTGATTTGCTGACCTGGTCTAAGGTCCCTAAGGTGGATGCGGCAGTTGCCTCCTCTTCCAAACGGAATGTTTTGCCCTTGGAGGACGGGGGGGCTTGTTACGTGACCCCCTCTGATAGGAAGGCTGATACCCTATTGAAAACAATCCTGGGAAAGGGGTATTGGGGCTCTTCGGCCAGCTATTGCTTCCACGTGTGTAGCCCGTTCCCAGTTAGTCTGGTTAGATGAGTTGGAGGACCAGATTCGGTCTGGGGTTCCCAGAGACAGGCTTTTGGCTTCGCTTCCTCTGATCCGGAGTGGCTCCGCATACCTGGCGGATGCCTCAGCTGATTCTCTCTGTCTGGCGGCTAGATCGGCTGGGATATCTAATTCCGTCCGTAGGTCCTTGTGGCTTAAGGAATGGAAGGGGACGCCCATGCAAAGGCTAAGTTGTGTGCTATCCCGTGCGGGGGTGAGTACCTCTTTGGCTCCGTGCTGGATGGTATTCTGTCTAAAGCTGGGGAAGTAAGAAAGGGCCTCCTTAACCCTTCTGTCCCTAACTACAGGAGGGCCTTCCAGAAACGTCAGTTTTCCAGGTAGCAGTCCTACCCCAAGTGGGAGCCGCCCCGAAAGAGACAAAGAGCTGCTTATTACGGTGGTTCCTCATCCTCCAAGCCCCCGCCCAAGCGTACTTGATTTTGATCCACCTGTCGGTGGTCGATTGGCTTATTTTTTCCGCAATGGTCCCAGATTTCCAATAGTCGATGGATCCTGGACCTCATTTCTGCTGGCCTTTAAACTTGAATTTTTGCAGGTCCCCGGGTGATTTCTTTTTTCTGACTACTCTTTCCAATGCTTGCCAGCAGCGGGCGCTGGAATCGGAGGTTAAGGACTTAATACAGAAACAGGTGTTGGTTCCAGTTCCAGGGGACCAGGAGGGAAGGGGATTTTATTCCCCTTTGTTCCTGGTCTCCAAGCCGGATGGTTCCTTTCGCACCATTATTAATCTTCGGAAATTAAACTCCTTCCTTCCGCTTCCAGTCCTTTAAGATGGAGTCCATCCAATCGGCTATTCGCCTTTTGTTCCCTAGGTGTTTTATGGCGGTGCTTGATTTAAAAGACACATATTATCATCTCCCCATTCTTCCATCTTTCCAGAAGTTCCTCTGCGTGGCGGTGGTTTTGGAGGGTCAGGTTCGCCATCTGCAGTTTGCGGCCATGCCGTTCAGTCTTTCCAGTGCTCCTCGGGTGTCACGGCTCCATCCGGTTCAAGTCCAGACTTTTTTGGGTCTTCAGTTGGACTCGGTTGCCCACAAGTGTTTCCTTCCAGCGACCAAGGTCTCGGCTGTCGGGGGCAAGGTGGCTGGGGCCATGCACAATCCGTCGCTGTCTCTGCGTCAGGCCATGTGTCTGCTGGGGACTCTGTCGTCCTGCATTCCGGCGGTCCCGTGGGCACAGTTCCATTCTCGCTGTCTCCAGCAGGACGTACTCAGGGCCGGAGACTCTCTGCAGGGACGGTTGGAGGGTCGTCTCCGTCTGTCCCCGACTGCCTTGGCCTCTCTGTCCTGGTGGATGGATTCTCATCACCTGACTCTGGGGGTTCCATGGGTGGTTTCTCCAGACTTTGTAGTGACGACCGATGCCAGCCCCTTGGGGTGGGGAGCTCATGTCAGACCTCGCCTGGCCCAGGGTCAATGGTCCGCAGAGGAAGTCTTGGTCTCGTCCAATTTGAAGGAGTTGCGTGCAGTTCTGTATGCTCTCCTCAGGTTTTTGCCCCTCCTCCGCAACTCCCATGTCCGGATTCAGTCAGACAACACCACCGTCGTGGCTTACCTGAATCGCCAGTGGGGAACCCGGTCTCCTTCCCTTCTGGCGACTGCGACCTCAATTTTTCATCTGGCGGAAGTTCATTTTCTCTCCCTGACAGCCCTACATATCAGAGGGATCGACAATGTCAGGGCCGACTTTCTCAGCCGCCACTCCCTCAGGCAAGGGGAGTGGGTTTTGGACAGGGGCGTCTTTCAGGACATTGTACATCTCTGGGGTTGTCCAGTGATGGATCTCTTTGCGACCAGGGTGAACAGACAGGTTCGGCGCTTTGCTTCCCTGTATCCCTCAGATCTGCCGGAGGTGGTGGATGCTCTGCGAGTGCCATGGGATTTTCCTCTGGCTTATGCTTTTCCTCCGTTCTGTCTGCTTTCTCTGGTTCTGCGCAAAATCAGGGAGGAGGGAGCGAGTGTTATTTTGATCGCCTCCTTTTGGCCTAGGAGACCATGGTTTTTCTGGTTTCGGGCGTTGTCGGTCTCCGATCCTTGGGTTCTCCCGGCGGTTCGGGGGCTGCTCTCTCAGGGTCCGTTTTTTCACCCACAAGCAGAAGGCCTTCGTCTGACGGCCTGGAATTTGAGAGGCAGCTTCTGAGGCGGCGGGGGTTCTCTGAGGCTTTGGTTTCTACCCTCTTCGGTAGTAGAAAGGCGGTCACCACTAACCTATATTGTAGGGTTTGGCGTAAGTTTTTGAATTTTTACCCAGGGGGTGTCACTGACCATGCCCCGATTCCTGCTATTTTGGAATTTTTGCAGAAAGGGAGGGAGTTGGGTCTTGCTGTCAGTACTCTTCGGGTCCAGGTTTCTGCTCTGGGGGCCCTTTTTAGTCAGAATATCACAGATGACAGGTGGATTGCCCGTTTCTTTCAGGCTTGTGACCGCGCTGCGTTGGTGCCCGTCCCTAGGCTTGCTCCTTGGGTTTTGAATTTAGTTTTGGACGCCTTGACCGGACCTCCCTTTGAACCCTTGACCTCGGCCTCCATCAGACACTTGACTTGGAAACCGGCATTACTGGTAGCCTTGACCTCTGCTAGACGGGTGGGGGACCTGCAGGCCCTGTCCATTGACCCCTTCCCCCGTTCCTGTTGGTGTTCCCTGACAAATTGATCCTGAAAACGGACCCCTCCTACCTTCCTAAGGTTTCCTCAAAGTTCCATAGAAGCCAGGAGATCGTTCTGCCCTCCTTCTGTGAAAATCCCTCTTGCCCTGAGGAATTGACTTATCAGACCTTAGGTGTTAGGAGGACTGTGCTGGAGCATCTGGCTAGGACCCAATCCTGGAGGAAGTGTAGGGCCTTGTTTGTTTCTTTCCAGGGGGTTCATAAGGGCACTCGTACCACTAAAGCACCATTTCCAGATGGATCCGGGACGCTATCTGCTCGGCCTATTCCGCGAAAGGTGAGCAGCCTCCGCCCGGTATTCATGCCCATTCTACTCGTGCCATGTCGGCCTCTTGGGATGAACGTGCTAATGTGTCGATTGAGTCTATTTGTAGGGCGGCTACTTGGGCGTCACCCTCTACCTTTTTTCGGCACTATCGCCTTGACCTTTCCTCTTCGTCTGACCTCGACTTCGGGAGGGCAGTTCTTAATGCTGTGGTCCCTCCCAGGTGATTGTCTCTGCAAGTCTCTCGGTGGGTGCTGTCATGGCGATAGGAAAATCTGAGATTACTTACCGGTAATCGTATTTTACGGAGTCCATGACAGCACCCACTCACTTCCCACCCTTTCTTTTCTTTGCAAGTTGTTAGCCGGAGTTATTGTTTGATGTGTTGTCACTTGCCACGGGTGGCCACTGCTTGCCTGCGGTGTTTTGTGTGCCCTTTTCCTGCACGTCTTAACGGTCTTGGTCTTCTTATGCTTATTGCTGTTTTTATGTGTATATTTATATGGTGGGCGGTTCCTCCAATTTCTCTGTAACCCAACTGACGAGGCGAGGGGGATCGCCCCTTTTTATCTGTAGGTTTCCTGTCCTTGTGGGCGGATCCCCTTTCTAGGTGGGTGCTGTCATGGACTCCTTAAAATACGATTACCGGTAAGTAATCTCAGATTTCACCATGGAAACAACTAAAACCCTTACCATGGCTTTAATCCACTCCTGCCTTGATTATTGCAATTCTCTATTAATTGGCCTCCCCCTCTCTAAACTTTCCCCTCTACAATCCATCCTTAATGCAGCAGCCAGGATCACCTACCTGGCCGATCGTTACTCAGATGCCTCCGCTCTGTGCCAGTCATTGCACTTGCTGCCCATACACTACAGGATAAATTTCAAATTGCTTGTTCTCACCCACAAAGCTCTTCACAATGCAGCACCCCCTACATCTCCTCCCTCATCTCTGTCTATCACCCCACCCATTGTCTACGTTCTACAAATTACCTTCGACTAACATCTGCACTAATCCGATTCTCCTTCTTCCTGCTCCAAGACTTCTTCCGAGCTGCACCAATTCTCTGGAATGCTCTACCCCAAGAAATCAGGACCATCCACAACTTGCATGGCTTCAGACGCTCACTAAAAACACATCTTTTTAAGGCTGCCTGTCATGCTCCCTAACAAAATTCCTTTGTACTGTGCATAGCCCATTCACTATCTCTCGCGACATAACTCTTCAAACTCCACCAAACCCAAAAGGTCTACACAGATTGTCTGGTGACCATTCATGTAACTTTATTTCTATCCCCCATTTCCTCAAGATGCCTGGACCATCAGTGTAAAAAGCCCCTGCACTTTGTGTAACCCCTATTTCGTTCTAGATGGTAAGCTCTTTTGAGCAGGGTCACCTTTACTTATCTATTGTATTGTATTTTTTACATTGATTCTATGCTTATTGTATTGTTGTTATTGTACTGTATTCTTTCTCTACTGGAGTTAATGTATTATATTGTGTATTTTCTTACTGTATTATACTGTGTATTTTCGTCTATTACACACTGTATTGTAAAGCGCTGCGGAATATGTTGGGTTTGGGCTATGTAAACAAAGAATTATTATGACGACGACGGATCAGGCTTCTCCCACTCCAGTCCCTGAGCCACCAACGTCCATTTCTCTGGTTTGTGTGGTGTTTGTGTAGCCACATGCCAGAGATATGGACACACATACAAATATTAGTCAATGGTCTTCTTTACACATCATTGTGAATCAGACATGTGTCCGTGTGCACCACACATTGAAATGTCCATTTTTGGGCTGGCAGCTCTTACGCCACAATGACCAAAAACTCATGTGATATGTAGCAGAGCACAGTTACTAAAATAAATTAGATTGTTATACTTGACTGTTTCTGGTGCTGCTTTCACACACTCCTCCGGGTCATCGCTCATGAATATTGACTGCACTGACTGCTGCAGTGGACCCAGAAGCAAGCGTGATGGCAGTGTCGGAGACAGGTAAATATACAAAGTCATGCTGTGCTTATGCTATCCGAGCAGCACAGGTATGACACACGGATGCATGAATCAGACTCGCACGTGTTTTTTGCATGGACGTGTGAAAGGGACCATAATTCCAACACCTGTTCAATGTCAAGAAAATTCTGGTAACATGCACTGTTGGTGGCTCTTGAGGTCTGGAGTTGGGGAGCACTGCCTTAAGGCCACTTCACAAACTAGGGTCTTGTTAACGATATCATTGAAACGTCACAGATTTGGTTTGGTTAAATCAATATTTATTGAATTTCCAACACGTATACACACATCGCATAATTATGCAAAAAGAAAACCACAGAGATGACAGATAAATATGGTAAAACAGTGCGATCTACGTAACCTTGACCTCGTTACAACAGACATGCGACGTGGTCCGTCTAAGGTAAATAGCCTATATATTTAAGTCCCATATATATGGAGGTCTCGGCTCTATAACTAAAATCTCTAAAAACGAAGAGGAATAAAATTGAATCATATTGGAAATCTATTAGTGTCTCCAGCTAGAGGGAGAAATAATGTCCACATAAGGAAAAGCAGTTACGTCTGATTGTATTCAACCTGTGGCTGTAAATGAAAAGTAATAGAATAGATAGGAAAGGGTAAAGAAAAGGAACAAAGGAGCAAAAGAGAGGATAGGAAGGGAAAACAGAACTAAGTGGGAAGTCATTAAAATCAGAATGGTATACACAAAGTACCAAGTAGTGCCCCTGAAGTGAGACGTGGAGGGTAAACCCATATGACTACTCCCATTGGGACAGCCAATCTCTCAAATCATGCGATTCTCTGTACATAATCCAAGGCGCCCATAAATTACAATGTCTGTCCGTGGCGTCCACATCAGGAAGGACCTACGACGCTAACTCCTCCAACCTACATATGTCATTAAGCTCAGAAACAAGCTCTGCTGTTAAAGGGCCTCTAGTTCTTTTCCACCATCTGGGAATCGGGCGTCTAGCTGCTGTCAAGAAGTAACGAAGTAGACCCTTCTTGAATTTTGATATAGACATGGAGGATACATTCAAAAGCGCAAGCTCTGCTGTAATTAACAGGTGGCGTGATGTGACCTTATTATAAAGTGTATTTACTTCCCGCCAGAAGGGGCGTATATGTAACTAAGAACCAACGTCTGTCAGGCCACGCCCAGCACTTATCTGATATTGTAGGAAAGATCGCATGCACGTCCGCCGGGCATCTGTACCACCTCGCCACCACCTTATAATTCCGTTCTTGAGACAAAGCTGTAAGGCTACTTTCACACTACGATTTTGCTAAATCCAATGCTGTCCCTCTCTCCTGCTCCCCTCTCCTGTCCCCTCTCCTGTCATTTCACATTAACAAATCTTTATTCTCACCTTCCAGCGCTTCCTCAGCGTCTCCATCAGCTTCCGATCGGGTGTACAGGACCTGTGATGACGTCAGAAGCGTTATCGGGTCACATGAGCGGTTACCGCGGTAAGCGGTCATGTGACCCGATCAGCTGATCGGTTTGTGACATCATCACAGGTCCTGTTACCGAGCGGCTGCAGATGGAGACGCCGAGGGAGCGCTGGAAGGTAAGAATAAAGATTTTTTTATTTTAAACACTTGATTTAACTTTTAACTTCTGCAATGTATGTATATACATTGCAGAAGTTAAATTAGGCGGCACACAATAGGTTTAGTGTACTGAGCATGCTCAGTACACTAAAATCGGGTCCGAGGAGACATCAGATGTTTCCTCGGACCCTGCTCCATAGGGCCCCATGTTAAATTGATCGGACCGAATCTGATGTGCACTAAATGGCATCCGATTTGGTCCTATCCGAGTTTGTCTGATTTTATTTTCGGTGCAAAAATCTGAGCATGCTCCGATTTTTACACTGATAAAAAAAATCGGACAGAATCGGATCGGACCAAATCGGATGCAATTTAGTGCACATCCGATTCGGTCCGATGCCCATAGGGCTGCATGGGGGCCAAAATCGGACAGCATCGGAAATGCAAATATTGTAGTGTGAAACCAGCCTTAGGGATGATTTATTTGTGAAAATAAATTTTTTTTTTCCCAGTCAGTCGGGCAAAGAGATACCCAAATCCCTTTCCCAGGCCTCTCTGAACCTGGGGGGCCGAGGCACCATGTTGTCGAGTTGGTCCTGTAGGATGCGATATAATGTAAAAATGGCATGAGGAATCTGGGATCGTCGACTACGAAGCTGTTCAAATATTGTCAATGGTCTTACAATATCTGTATAGGTTAAAGATTTAAAGGGATCCTGTCACCTCCAAAACACCTCCAAAGCTAGCAAAACATGTCCCTGCACCATCCTTTCACTAATCTCACACTCCTTTTGTCTCCTAAAAGCATCCTGTGAAAGTGGAGAAAAACGTTTTAATACTCGCTCATTATTATAATTAATTAAATAAAGTTATTATAATTAGCAGTGGCCATATTCTTTAGTCACCAGGGGGTGTTGTTTAGCAGCTCCAGGATCCACCCTCTCTGTCTGTGCTGCTGTGAAACTGAAACTGAAGGCAGGACTAATGATTTGCATTCTGTGAGTGATAGAGAGGGGGGAGGCAATGCCTGCACATCACAGCAGAACACCCAGTGACAGGGTGGATCCTGGAGCTGCAAAATAGCCCGCCTTGGTGACTAAAGAATAGTCACTCTGCTAATTATAATCACTAATGAGTGAGTATTAAAACGTTTTTATGCACTTTCACAGGATGCTTTTTAGACGAAAGGAGTGTGAGATTAGTGATGGGATGCTGCAGGGACATGTTTTGCTAGCTTAGGAGGCGTTTTGGAGGTGACAGGATCCTTTTAATGTAGCTGCAAAATCTGGCGTAGGTAAACCATGCGCCTTTTGGAGAGGGGCCAGATGGATACATATCAGAGAGGGGCTTGACTCCTGTGTGGGAAATATAATCCTTGAATATAGGATGTGAGGGTTTCATGAGATGTAGAAAGGATGGTTCACTAGCGTCCACTGAGAAGGAAGGGTTCCCATATATAGGGGTTAATGGGCGTGGGTGAGTGGTCAAATGAAGAGTCCGAGTCTGAGCCACAAACGAGGTATGTAATTGAGTGACTATGAATGAAGGGTGGGAGACCAAATCAATGGTAAGGGGATATCATCTCTTTCACCTGTCTCCACCCACCTCTTCTACTATCCCTAACAAAAGAGGTGCAAAATGCATCTGTCCATTGCCGCATAATATTAGGAAGACCCATGCCCCCACGGTTGACCTGTTTGTGTAATAAAGCGAAAGCCTGGGATGGCCGTAGGACCAAATGAAACGTATAATTGAGGTCTTCAGCCTGGAGAAGAATGCCACTGGCAAGCGAATGGGTATCGTCTGGTATATATACAAAAGTCGGTGTAAAAGGTCCATGCGGATAGAGTAGATCCTCCCCAACCATGTTAGAGAAATGTTGTGCCATTTAGTAAGGTCTGCATCAACCCGGGAAAGCAAAGTAGCATAATTAACCTCATACAATTGGGAAAGATCCCTTGGCAGTTTGATCCCTAAGTAAGTTAGATATTCTTTACTCCATTCGAATGGGAAGTCTCGCTCAAGCATATCGGCTATGAGCCTGGGAAGGAATATGTTCAAGAGCTCCGACTTTGAAGCATTAATTTAAAAATTGCTAAGATGACCGAAGATGGAAAGTTCTGATAAAATGTTGGGAATACTGATCAGGGGATTAGAAATATACATAACCAGGTCATCAGCAAAGAGAGCCAATTTATGCTCCTGACTACCCACGACTAGACCTCGATGGAGGGATTATTGCGGAGAGCGCATGCAAGTGCTTCCATACATAGTATGTACAGCAGAGGGGAAAGTGGACACCCTTGACTGGTTCCATTTTTAATGGAGAATACTTCTGAGAGGGATCCATTGATCCGCAGTCTAGCAGACGGGCAGGTATATAGGGCTGCAATACGGTGGATCATGGTATCATCCAATCCCAAGTGCCTGAGCGTGGCAAACATAAACCCCCAGTGCACCCTGTCAAATGCCTATTCGGTGTCAACCAACAGGATGCACATGGGGATCTCCCGCCGCTTAGGCCGCGTCAGTTAGAGCTATTGATCTGATCGTGTTGTCCCTCGCCTCGCGACCTGGGCCAAAGCCCACCTAATTGGCATCTATCGATCCAGGGAGGAGGGTTTTCAACCTATCTAACTTCATTAAAGATATCGGCCTATAGCTTCCACACAGGGATGCATCCTTTCCGGGTTTACGCAAGACAACCATGTGAGCTATAAGGGCCTGGGTGGGAAATGATCCCCCTGAGGAGACAGCATTACACACATCCAGTAAGATCGGACTTATAAGGTCAGAGAATTGTTAATAGAATCCAGAGGTAAAACCGTCCGATCCCGGACTCTTGCCAGCTTTCAGTTGTTTAATCCCATCTTCAAGTTCGGTCAAGGAAAGCTGCTAGGCAATAGCCCACATGCCTCCTTTGGGAAAGACTGAAGGCCACACTTCCGGAGGTATGCCCCTATCTGCTCCGTGATTTGGGCCGGCAGAAGTGCATCATATTGGCTATTTAGCTGGTATAAAGATGAATAAAATTGGTGAAACCCTGAGAGTATATCTGGGGTCTTGTGTAGCAGCTGTCCACCAGCATCCCGAATACCGTATATACTCGTGTATAAGCCGACCCGTGTATAAGCCGACCCCCCTACTTTTGCCCCCAAAACCTGGAAAAACCTATTGACTCGTGTGTAAGCCGAGGGTGGACCCCAGCACAGGTATACAGTCCCCCCCCAGTGGTATACAGCAGCCTCCCCAGTGGTAGTATACAGCAGCCACAGAGGTATATACAGTAGCCCCAGTGGTAGTATACAGCAGCCTCCCCAGTGGTAGTATACAGCAGTTTCCCCTATGGTAGTATACAGCACCCCTCCTGTGTAGTATACAGCAGCCCCTCCCCTGTGGTAGTATACAGCAGCCCCTCCCCTGTGGTAGTATACAGCAGCCCCCCTGTGTAGTAACAGCACCCCTCCCCTGTGGTAGTATACAGCAGCCCTCCCTGTGTATATACAGCAGCCCCTCCCCTGTGGTAGTATACAGCAGCCCCTCCCCTGTGGTGGTATACAGCAGCCCCTCCCCTGTGGTGGTATACAGCAGCCCCTCCCCTGTGGTGGTATACAGCAGCCCCTCCCCTGTGGTGGTATACAGCACCTCCTGGTGGTATACAGCACCCCTCCCCTGTGGTGGTATACAGCAGCCCTCCCCTGGTATCAGCACCCACCCTGTGGTATGGTAAAGAAGCGCTTTCATACTTATCCTCCTGCTGTCACGTGCGCATCCTCCGCCCTCCTTGCACCCGGCGTCCATCCATATGACCGCGCACAAATAATGACGTCATTATTTGTGCGCGGTCACGTGGATGGACACCGGGTGCAAGGAGAGCGGAGGATGCGCGCGGTGACAGCAGGAGGATAAGTATGAAAGCGCTTCTTTTTACAGGTGTGCGGCAGCAACGGGGGGGGGGGCTGTGTATACCCACAGGGGGGGCACTGCTGTATACTACCACAGGGGGCGGAGGAGCGCTGACAGCAATGTAATATGCACCGCTCCCCCTGCCGCTGATGGACAGGGGGATGCAGTGCATATTGCATTGCACTAATGAGCGGGAGCACGTGACTGCCCGCTCATTGTACAGCCTCCCCCACCTCCTCCAGCCCCCGGACACCGGCCCCACACAGTCAGCCGTCACTGACTCGTGTATAAGCCGAGGGGGGCACTTTTCAGCACAATTTTTGTGCTGAAAAACTCGGCTTATACACGAGTATATACGGTATGTGAGATGAAGGTCCGTGGGGGGTTAGGGTGTAATGTTTTTGCTAGTAACTTGCCACATTTATTCCCCAGCAAGTAATAGCGAGATCTAATCCTACCTCTAAAAGCTTGACCTTTCTCATCCAAGAGGGCAAGTAATTTATGGCGTGTAGTGGAGAGATCAGAATAAGATAACTGGTCCGGGGTATGTTTGTGTGCGGATTCCAACATGGTGACCTGGGAAAGAAGGGCCTGTTTTCTTCTCACCACAACAGCACTCACATGAGAGAGGGGATCCGCCCACCAGGATAGGAAACCTACAGATAAAAAGGGGCGGTCCCCCTCACTCCCTCAGTTTGGTTTCCTGTCCTGATGGGAACCTACAGCAAAGGCTTACCTGGGTTCAATCAGCCTCTATGTTGGTGTCTTTGAGAACGGATGGGCCTGGAACTCCAGAAGCAGCGTCGGGAAGTCTGGTTTCCGGCTCTCCCCTCGTCTGACTAGGATGTCACAATGTCAGCGTTCGGGTATCCACCCTGACTCGTGGGAGCGTGGTGCAGTATGGGCAAGCTGCATTCATCCGAGGTGGTCACCGCGGCCAGGGGGTCCCGGAGGTATGTATTTGGGCTTCTACTGGTTGGCTGATATGGTTGGCAGCGCCTGCGCCTCCTGGGGGCCGGGGCTCTGTTGCGCGGGCATTTTGCCGCCATTTCGCGGGGGATGGGGGCTGTGCCTAGTGGTGGGCGGGCCTTTGTCTCCCGATGGTGGGGCGGGGTGTCGGCGCCGTGGTGCCCGGGGGCTCTCTGAGGAGCGCGGGGTGGCTGCAGCCGTGGTGGTCGGCCGCCCTCTGATTACTGCGCCGGCTTCCGGGTCGTGCCTGCGCAGTGGGAACAAAGCGCTCCTGACCCGGAAGTACTGGACTTTGCTTCCGGGTGGCCCCAGCACAGGAAGTATCTAGCATTGAGGCGGCAGCGCCGGCGGTATGCAGATCCTTGTGATGTCGTCTCCTGGGGCAGGGGGGGCTGCATCAGCGTGACTGTGAATTGCAGCCATCCAGCAAGGCTCGTGGTGGCAGTGGGCGCAGCAAGGAGGCTGGGTCCGCAGAAAGGAGTGAACGGAGTAAGAATGGACAACCATCACAGGCTGGTCCTCCACCTCCTGAACCGGTCAGTATGCACAGCTTCACGGGGTGAGTGTGATTCTCTCCTATGCTGATCTCCTCCCTTTCTGTCTCTCCTTAGGTTAAGAAAGCCAAAAAATTGACGCATAAGGAATGCGCTCTGTGCACGCAGCCCCTTCCTGAGTCGTATGTTAAGCGTCTGTGTCAGGCCTGTATAACTCAGACATTGCAGGTGGAATCCTCCATTAAGACGGCTGATATTCGCTCTATGATCCGGGAGGAGTTATTGCCCTTCAGAGAGGTGGCTCATTCTCGGGCTTGTTCTTCCAAGGCTAGGAAGCTTTTTTTTTTTTTTTCCCCTAGTGTGTCCTCTCCGGAAGGCAGTCCGGTTAGGTCTCATGGTGTCTCCCGGTCCCCATCGGCCTCTCCTGCTGCTTCTTCTTCCTCATCGGATGATGAGGGGAAGTCATGTTTTCCCCTGGAAAGTGTGGACAATAGAGTGACCGATCTCATATGGGGGGGAAAAAATGTCGGAATCTTGTTAGTCTGGACCCCACAAAATGATTCCCCTTTCCAGATATTGACATAGCCAAAATTTGAGCTCGATTAAACGACGTTAACCCGTGCTGCTCGTTGCTCAAAGTTTGAAAAAATCCAAATTTTTGGCCAAAAAGCTGACATATGGAGAGAATAATTCCAGAACGGTAAATAATAAAAACACGCTTAATATCTCAAAAGAAAGCTAATGTTGTTCTTCAAAATTTATATTTTATACATAATTGTTATTTTAAGTCAAACTGAGTTACAACAGCTTTTAGCCCCAAGAACGTGACCTGGTACCACTAGGAGCATACTTCGTATGTTTTGTTATTAAGTGATACATTTTTTTTTCGGTATATTTTTTAGTTTTAAAGTAGAAATATAATAAAAAAACAAGTAATACTGATAAGTCTAATGACATTTTTTATTTTAAAATATAAAAATGAGGTATATAATACATACAAAAAAAGACAATAAATTTACTTACCAAAGAAACGTTTACATTCTTTGACCGATTTAATATAAAAACAGATTTCCTAAGACAAAATCCAAACAACTGGCCTCAAAATAATGACTTCCAAGAAGGATTGAAAATTGTCAAAACATTAAAAGTAGTTAATGATATGGCTGAGCGTGGTGTTAAATTAATAACCGACTTTAACGACCTTCTGACAAAAGATGAAGAACAAAAGCAATATGTCCTGCAAGTTGTAAGCAAATGCCGAGCATTATATTCTGACGTTTCAAAAACTACTTTAACAAAAGGTCTAGAATAGATTAGATAACTATTAGTGATGAGCGAGTACTAAAATGCTCGTGTGCTCGAAGCTCGGGCCGAGCATCCCGAGATACTCGTGTACTCGGCCCGAGTAACGAGCCCAATGTTATCCTATGGGAGACACGAGTAATTTTATGAAATGACTGCCGTCAGCATGGAAAAACCCTAAAAATGTCAAGTCTCAAAAGAGTGCTGAAATGACATGGCAACACCATGGGGAAGATCCCTGGAAGCATTTCTCACTCAAAAGTCACAGCTGTGAACAATGTTGTCCGAGTTTCACGCCAATTTTACGGAGTCTCCAGAAAACCTTCCAAAATGACACCAAAATGAATATTTAGGGTGGAAATGTTAAGGGCACATACCCAATAGTGAGATACAGCTGGTGTATGTCACTTTTTGTGATTACATGAAAAATTTTACGTGAAAACATTGTGCGACACTCCGATGAGCCTGACAAGAGACGTACATGAAGCCCTGTCTAGAAATAAAGTGCCCATTTTGAGGAACTAGGTCTATTGTAGTATCTTCCTTTGCCAGGGCAGTCCAAAATTGGGAGGTTCACCAATGCCCCTGGATACAGACATGCAGGATGGCCTGTAAACAAGAACTGGGTGTATTGTAGTATAGCCCTTTGGCCAGGGCAGCCAAAAATTGGGAGGTTCAACAATGACCCATGCATACAGACATGTAGTAGGGCCTGTAACCCTGAAGTGGGTGTATTGTAGTATAGCCCTTTGGTCAGGGCAGCCAAAAATTGGGAGGTTCAACAATGACCCATGCATACAGACGTGCAGGAGGGCCTGTAACCCTCAAGTGGGTGTATTGTAGTATAGCCCTTTGGTCAGGGCAGCCAAAAATTGGGAGGCTCCTCTTTGTCCCTGGATAGAGACGTGCAGGAGGGCCTGTAACCCTCAAGTGGGTGTATTGTAGTATAGCCCTTTGGTCAGGGCAGCCAAAAATTGGGAGGCTCCTCTTTGTCCCTGGATAGAGACGTGCAGGAGGGCCTGTAACCCTCAAGTGGGTGTATTGTAGTATAGCCCTTTGGTCAGGGCAGCCAAAAATTGGGAGGTTCAACAATGACCCATGCATACAGACATGTAGTAGGGCCTGTAACCCTCAAGTGGGTGTATTGTAGTATAGCCCTTTGGTCAGGGCAGCAAAAAATTGGGAGGTTCAACAATGACCCATGCATACAGACATGTAGTAGGGCCTGTAACCCTCAAGTGGGTGTATTGTAGTATAGCCCTTTGGTCAGGGCAGCCAAAAATTGGGAGGTTCAACAATGACCCATGCATACAGACATGTAGTAGGGCCTGTAACCCTGAAGTGGGTGTATTGTAGAATAGCCCTTTGGTCAGGGCAGCCAAAAATTGGGAGGCTCCTCTTTGTCCCTGGATAGAGACGTGCAGGAGGGCCTGTAACCCTCAAGTGGGTGTATTGTAGTATAGCCCTTTGGTCAGGGCAGCCAAAAATTGGGAGGCTCCTCTTTGTCCCTGGATAGAGACGTGCAGGAGTGCCTAAAAACATTTTTCCCATTGAAAAGGAGCGGGTCTCCTGTCGTTGTTATGCCCATTCTAACAGAATGGGCTAAAAAATTTACCACTGCGGGTATACCTCAAACAAGAGACTAACTATTCTAACGGTCATCATGGTGTCACATGAGGAGAAGGAGGAGCAGTCCAGCGATTAGCCAAAGTCCGGAAGTGTGTACCCATGGGTGAGTGGAGGTACATGTCAAATTCAAATAACAAAATTTAATTCAGTTGTCATTTGCTGGTGGTGTGGTGAAGTCTGGCCCAATCCAACCCTTGTTCATCTTGATCAGAGTCAGCCTGTCCGCATTTTCAGTTCAAGACAATGATGGGAGTGCTGGTGTGTCACGGTCCGCGCTGCTGTGGCATGAATAAACTCACCAAAGAGACAGCAGTTATTCCATCCTTTTATTTCCTCCTCTCTCCTACGCGTTTCAGCGCCACACCCGGCGCCTTCCTCAGGGACATTACAATCATACCAGCAGAGGGGGTTTTTATAGCCCTCTGCTGTACAGACAAAAGAGGTGTCATCTGTTTACCTGATGATGTCATCCTCATCATCAAATGGGTGGATCTGCCCATTTTGGCGCTATTTTTTGCTAAAACATTAAATACAACACAAAATTACATAGGCTTGGGCTAGATGGTTTCATAAAAATACAAATACTGATGCCCATATAAAATTTCTTTAAAAAACACCAAATAAAAGCTTAAAAGTTTGCAAAAAAACAATGGGTGTTGTCTGATAATATATATAAAGATAAGACATATATACTATGCCCATATGGGACTAGAACCCGTGGTATTTCATTCATATAGGTTATACATCAAGGTTTTAAGCTATGTGCCACCACTGGATTTGATGTTAAAAATTCGTTCATAAAATCTCATAGAGTAAAAAGATGGCGCTGAAAGGGATTCATATAAAAAGGGAGGAATAGCAATTTAGAAATATAAAAGTAAAAAATATTTTATTAATTAATTAAAAAATATTTAAAACGAAACTGATTTCAATGAAAAATATATAAAAATATATAAAAAGTATGTGTTTTCATCACTGTATGGTGGCGCAGCAGGAAGGTGGCGCTCCCACACTGCAACACCCCAGGTTCTAATCTCTAATTGGGAACAACAATGAAGTCATCACATTGACAAGAAATGAACTAAATGATGAAAAAGCACACAGCATCTCTAAATCAATTTGGGGATGCATACTCAAAAGGGACACAAGATGGCGCTCACGCGCTGTATTAATTAAGACCAGAATGAAATCACGGGCAAATCGCAACCAATATATGTGGAATGCTGAAATTATATATAAAATTGAAATTAATCACTAGTTTAAAACAGAGAAATCTAGATAAGTGGACAAGGGTGCTCATAAGTGTCAGAAAAATTAGTAAATTGCAAATTTCTCAAAATTCTCAGATTAAAATTTGCAATTTACTAATTTTTCTGACACTTATGAGCACCCTTGTCCACTTATCTAGATTTCTCTGTTTTAAACTAGTGATCAGACCGGGTTGACTCTCTGACTTTTTTGCTATAATTCATTTATCAAGAGCTATCGCTACCTACTAAGCAGATGACATCTTCCTATCTTCACTTCTATGTTCTCATTATGGTCTACTTCATTACCCAAATAATTTCAGCATTCCACATATATTGGTTGCGATTTGCCCGTGATTTCATTCTGGTCTTAATTAATACAGCGCGTGAGCGCCATCTTGTGTCCCTTTTGAGTATGCATCCCCAAAATTGATTTAGACATGCTGTGTGCTTTTTCATCATTTAGTTCATTTCTTGTCAATGTGATGACTTCATTGTTGTTCCCAATTAGAGATTAGAACCTGGGGTGTTGCAGTGTGGGAGCGCCACCTTCCTGCTGCGCCACCATACAGTGATGAAAACACATACTTTTTATATATTTTTATATATTTTTCATTGAAATCAGTTTCGTTTTAAATATTTTTTAATTAATTAATAAAATATTTTTTACTTTTATATTTCTAAATTGCTATTCCTCCCTTTTTATATGAATCCCTTTCAGCGCCATCTTTTTACTCTATGAGATTTTATGAACGAATTTTTAACATCAAATCCAGTGGTGGCACATAGCTTAAAACCTTGATGTATAACCTATATGAATGAAATACCACGGGTTCTAGTCCCATATGGGCATAGTATATATGTCTTATCTTTATATATATTATCAGACAACACCCATTGTTTTTTTGCAAACTTTTAAGCTTTTATTTGGTGTTTTTTAAAGAAATTTTATATGGGCATCAGTATTTGTATTTTTATGAAACCATCTAGCCCAAGCCTATGTAATTTTGTGTTGTATTTAATGTTTTAGCAAAAAATAGCGCCAAAATGGGCAGATCCACCCATTTGATGATGAGGATGACATCATCAGGTAAACAGATGACACCTCTTTTGTCTGTACAGCAGAGGGCTATAAAAACCCCCTCTGCTGGTATGATTGTAATGTCCCTGAGGAAGGCGCCGGGTGTGGCGCTGAAACGCGTAGGAGAGAGGAGGAAATAAAAGGATGGAATAACTGCTGTCTCTTTGGTGAGTTTATTCATGCCACAGCAGCGCGGACCGTGACACACCAGCACTCCCATCATTGTCTTGGATTTGAACCACTATCCAGTGGTCGGTGGAGGTCCTGCAGCAGCTGGAACACTGATTCCAAAACGCCTTCAAACCAGTTGTGGGGATCACAACTGGACCAGGTGAGCAGCTTCACAGCACCACCACCTTACACAAGTGTCATCAGTGATAAGGCACTATTGCGCCTCTTGTCCCCCTCCCTTATTTTCTTTTTACACGCATTTTCAGTTGACAGGCGGGTGCGTTTATCAGTGATGATTCCACCTGCAGCACTGAAAACACGCTCTGATAAAACGCTAGCGGCAGGGCAGGCCAGGACTTCCAAGGCGTAGAGAGCCAATTCATGCCACGTGTCGAGCTTGGAGACCCAATAATTGAAAGGCACCGCGGAATCTCGCAGTACAGTTGTTCGATCTGTAAGGTACTCCTTCAGCATCTGCCCAAACTTAGCATTTCTGGTGGCACTACCCCGCACCTCAGGGGCTGTGGTACGTGAGGGGCTGAGAAAACTGTCCCACATCGTAAAGACAGTTCCCCTGCCTCTGGCGGATTGGACTTGTGCCCCTCTCGGCCGTACGCCTTGGTTGTCCATCGAATCCTGACCTATGCCGCTAGCGTTTTGTGAGGGGAATGATTTGACAACTTCCGTGACTATGGCCCTGTGGAACTGCTGCATTTTGGCTGACCTCTCCGCCTCAGTAATGAGAGACATAAAGTTCTCCTTGTAGCGTGGGTCTAAGAGTGTTGCCAACCAGTACTGATTGTTGGCCAAGATGTTCTGAACGCGAGGGTCACGAGACAGGCAGCTTACCATAAAGTCAGCCATGTGCGCCAGACTCTTAACAGCCATCACATCAGTATCCAGACCAACACGATGACTGAACATGCTGTCCTCCTCCTCCTCCTCCTCATCTCCCCTGTCCTCTGGCCAGCCACGCTGAATCGAGGGTATGACTGGTGTGCATGTCATATCCCCAATTTGGCCTGAGAGTTGCTCCATGTCTTCCTCCTCCTCCTCCTCGTCATAGTCCTCCACTACACGTTGTGATGACATGAGGCTGGGCTGTGTGTTTTCACCCACACCCACTACAGTTTCTTGCTCTAAGTCGTCGCGCTCGGCCTGCAATGCATCCTCTGATTTTCAGCAGAGACCGTTTTAGAAGGCAGAGTAGTGGTATGGTGACGCTAATAATGGCGTCATCGCCGCTCACCATCTTGGTGGAGTCCTCAAAGTTTTGGAGGACGGTGCATAGGTCCGACATCCATCTCCACTCCTCAGGTGTTATGTGTGGAGTTTGACCCATTTCCCGACGGCTTAGGTGATGCAGGTAGTCCACAACTGCCCTCTTCTGCTCACATATCCTGACCAACATGTGCAGAGTTGAATTCCAAAGCGTAGGGACACCACACACCAGTCTGTGGGCCGGAAGACGCAAACGGCGCTGAAAGCTGGCAAGGCCGGCTGAAGCAGCAGGTGACTTGCGAAAATGTGCAGACGGCGAACTTTTACCAGCACTTCAGACACCTCCGGGTATGACTTCACAAACCTCTGAACCACCAGGTTGAGCACATGGGCCACGCATGGAACATGCGTCAGCTGCCCTCGCCTCAAAGCTGCCACCAGGTTCCGGCCATTGTCACACACGACCTTTCCTGGCTTTAGGTTCAGAGGTGTGAGCCAGTGATCTGCCTGCTGTTTCAGAGCTGTCCACACCTCTTCTGCATTGTGGGGTTTGTCACCTATGCAGACTAGCTTCAGCACAGCCTGTTGCCGCTTTGCAGAGGCAGTGCTGCAGTGCTTCCAGCTTGGGACTGGTGTGGAGGGTACAGTGGATGAGGATGCGCAGGAGTAGGAGGCTGAAGAGCATGACATTCCGGAGCTGTAGAGTGTCGGTGAAACCCTGACAGAGGTAGGGCCTGCTATCCTTGGTGTGGGAAGGACGTGTTCCGTCCCTCGCTCAGACTGGGTCCCAGCCTCCACAATATTAATCCAGTGTGCCGTCAAGGAGATGTAGCGGCCTTGCCCACAAGCACTTGTCCACGTGTCTGTGGTTAGGTGGACTTTGTCTGAAACAGCATTGTTCAGGGCACGTGTGATGCTGTTGGACACGTGGTTATGCAATGCGGGGACGGCACATCTGGAGAAATGGTGTCGGCTGGGGACCGAGTAACGTGGGACAGCAGCCGCCATCAGGTCGCGGAATGCGTCCGTCTCCACCAGCCGGAAAGGCAACATTTCTAGCGCTATGAGTCGCGAAATGTGATCATTCAGGACTGTGGCATGTGGGGCATTGGCAGCGTATTTGCACCTGCGTTCAAATGTTTGCTGAATGGATAATTGAACGCTGCGCTGGGACAAGGACGTGCTTGATGGTGGTGTAATTTGTGCGTGGGCAACTTCAGGTGCAGGGCCGGAGGCTTGTTCGCGGCCAGCATGGACAGGGGATTGGCTCGCATGCACAACAGGCGAAGACGTAGCAGTGACATCAGCACGCACCTCTCCTCGACTCTGTGGTACTTCCCACAAAGTCGGGTGCTTGGCTGACATGTGCCTGATCATGCTGGTGGTGGTCAGGCTGCTAGTTTTTCGTACCCCTGCTGATAGTGGCATGGCAGGTGTGGCAAATGGCCTTTTTAGAGTCTTCTGGAGCCAACTTAAAAAACTCCCAGACTCGGGAAGACCGAACATTTGCACAGGCACCTTGAGTCGTGTTGTTGTTCCGGGGAACGGTTGCCTGCCTTCTGCCTGCGGACGCAACCCTGCTTCGTACTGCCTGTTGGGATGCTACGCCTCCCTCTTTCTGTGCACTGCTGTCCTCGCTCTGCATATCCTCCTGCCATGTTGGGTCAGCTACTGGATCATCCACCACGTCGTCTTCCTCTTCCGCACCCTGATCCTCCTCCTGACTTCCTGGCAATTGTGTCTCATCATCGTCCACCCCTTGTTGAGACACTTTGACAACGTTCTGTTCGTCATAACGTGGCTGCTCAAATATTTGGGCATCTGTACATACCTTCTCCTCATGACCCACTTCAAGAGGAGGTGGCGACAGGCCAGATTCTGCGAATGGATACGTGAACAGCTCTTCCGAGTGTCCTAGTGTGGGATCAGTAATGTCCGTGGACGTGTACTCGGCCAGGTGGTAGGAAGGAGGATCAGGTTGGGAAATGTGCGGTGCAGTATCATGGCTGACAGTTGACCGTGTGGAAGACAGGGTGTTTGTGGAGGTGCCCATCTGACTTGAAGCATTATCCGCTATCCAAGTAACAACCTGTTGACACTGGTCTTGGTTCAACAGTGGTGTACTGCTGCGGGCCCCAAGAATTTGGGACAGGACGTGCGAGCGAGGAGATGTGGCCCTTTGTTGTTGCGAAATGAGTGCTTGCACACGACCTCGGCCTCTGCCTGCACCACCATCACGTCCACTTCCTTGTTCCTTGCCAACGCCCTTGCCAACGCCTTTGCGCATTTTGCCTGTATAGAGTGACAACTGTTGAGGTCACAGGAGATTAGGATTTTAGTTCCCTAACCTGTATAAAGGTATGACGTACACCAGTGTGGAGACTGTTGAGATCACAAGAGTTAGGATTTTAGTTCCCTAACCTGTATTAAGGTAGTACGTACACCTGTCTGGTGACTGTAATGGTTTCAGGAGAGGATTTTAGTCCCTAACCTGTATTAAGGTAGTACGTACACCTGTCTGGTGACTGTAATGGTTTCAGGAGAGGATTTTAGTCCCTAACCTGTATTAAGGTAGTACGTACACCTGTCTGGTGACTTTAATGGTTTCAGGAGAGTATTTTAGTCCCTAACCTGTATTAAGGTAGTACGTACACCTGTCTGGTGACTGTAATGGTTTCAGGAGACATTTTTAGTCCCTAACCTGTATTAAGGTAGTACGTACACCTGTCTGGTGACTGTAATGGTTTCAGGAGAGGATTTTAGTCCCTAACCTGTATTAAGGTAGTACGTACACCTGTCTGGTGACTGTAATGGTTTCAGGAGACGATTTTAGTCCCTAACCTGTATTAACACCTTCACGACCCTTGGCCCACCGTTTGGGCCATGGAAACAAGTTCGTTCCTGACCCTTGGCCCAGGGGGTGGGCCATGGATTGATCGGGCTCCTGCAGGCCGAGTGAGGGTCTCACTGACCTGTCACTCGGCCTGCAGGTACATGGGGTGTTGTACAACACCCCATGGGGGGTCGATTTGCCCCTACCCCCACGCCCCCCGGCTACAGGCGCGGTGATTGGCGCTCAAAAGTGAAAGTGACAATCACCGCGCCTGTCATGCTTCCCTGCCTGCCCCTGCTCTCCCTACCCTCCGATCTTCTCCCCTGTCATACTCTAACTGCCCCCCTGTCCCCCACCTCTCTATCCTGCCCCCTCTTCATCTTTCTTACCCCCCCCCCCCCACTTCCTGTCCCTGCGCCCGCTTCCTGTCCCTGCCGCGGCTTCCTCTTCCTGCCGCCCGCCTCCTCCTGCCTGCCCCCGCTTCCTCTGAGTGCCCCCCCCATCTCCTGTCACCCCCCCCCCCCTCTTCCCCCTGCCTGCCCCCCCCCCCCCCCCCCCCCCCCCCCCCCCCGCGATCACCAGAGCGGCGATCGCCTCTCCCACTCACCCATCCGGCGATCGCGCTTCATCCTGCTGCATGGCTGCGTCCCGCTCCTCCTCCTCTTCTCTCCGGCCGCTTCCGCATCTGACAGCTCTGTGCTGGAGCTGTCAGATGACTTCTACAGCTAGATCCTGAGGATGCAGCTGTAGGAAGTGATCTGACAGATCCAGCACAGTGATCCACAGTGACCATTATGTGATCACTGTGGATTACTGTACTGGATCTGTCAGATCACTTTCTACAGCTGGATTCTGAGGATCTAGCTGCAGAAAGTGATCTGACACCCCGGGCGCAGTGACCCACTATGTGCATCACTGCGCCTGGGCTGCCAGATCGCTTTCCGCAGCTCGATCCCCCATGCATTGGGATCGAGCTGCGGAAAGCGATCTGGCATTCCAGGCGCAGTGATGCACATAGTGGGTGACTGCGCCCAGGCTCTTAGATCGCTGCTCTGCAGCCCGATCTCCCTGCATGGGCATCGAGCTGCAGAAAGCAATCTGACAGCCCGGACGCAGTGATGCACATAGTGGGTCAATGCGCCTGTGCTGCCAGATCGCTTTCCGCAGCTCGATCCCCATGCATGGGGATCGAGCTGCGGAAAGTGATCTGGCAGCCCAGGCGCAGTGATGCACATAATGGGTCACTGCGTCCGGGGTGTCAGATCACTTTCTGCAGCTCGATCACCATGCTGGCGGATCGGGCTCCAGAGTAGCGATCTGAAAGCAAAGGTGATCGAGCGTCGTGGGACCTTCGTTGTGGACTACGTCGGAGCGATCGAGCGTCGTGGGACCTTCATTGTGGACTACGTTGGATCTTTTTATAATAAAGATGGAGTCCGAATTGTGTCTGTTTTTTTTTTCAAATAAAAAGATTTTTCTCTGTGTGTATTTATTGACTACTGTACTAGAGATTCCTAATGGCGGGTCTAACATTGGCCCTATATTATGAATCTCGGGCTTAGTGCCAGCTGCCAATAAAAAGCTGGCATTAACCCCTTTATTACCCAGTTAGCCACCGGCACCAGGGCAACTGGAAGAGCGTGGGTACAGCGCCAGAAAATGGCGCTTCAGTGAATGCGCCATTTTCTGGGGCGGCTGCGGGCTGCAATTCGCAGCATGGGGGGCCCAGAACGCTTGGGCCTCTCTATGCTGAGGATTCCAGCCCCCAGCTGCCTAGTTGTACCTGGCTGGACCAAAAATATGGCGGAGCCCCACGTAATTATTTTTTCTAGAATTAGTTCTAGAAATTTTAAAAAAAATGGGCTTCGCTGTATTTTTGGTTCCAGCCAGGTATGACAAGGCAGCTGGGGGTGGGTGGCAGTCCGTAGCTGCCAAGTTGTACCTGGCTGGACCAAAAATATGGCGGAGCCCTATGCCATTTTTTTTCTAGAAATATTTCTAGAAATAAAAAAAAAATAGGCTTCGCTGTATTTTTGGTTCCAGCCAGGTATGACAAGGCAGCTGGGGGTGGGTGCAGTCCGTAGCTGCCAAGTTGTACCTGGCTGGACCAAAAATATGGCGGAGCCCTATGCCATTTTTTTTCTAGAAATATTTCTAGAAATAAAAAAAAAAATAGGCTTCGCTGTATTTTTGGTTCCAGCCAGGTATGACGAGGCAGCTGGGGGCTGGTGGCAGTCCGTAGCTGCCAAGTTGTACCTGGCTGGACCAAAAATATGGCGGAGCCCTATGTCATTTTTTTTCCAGAAATAAAAAAAAAAATAGGCTTCGCTGTATTTTTGGTTCCAGCCAGGTATGACGAAGCAGCTGGGGGCTGGAGGCAGTCTGTAACTGCCAAGTTGTACCTGGCTGGACCAAAAATATGACAGAGCCCCATGGGTCCCCTATGCTGCGAATTGCAACTACTAGACTAGTATGTTTTTTCACAAAAAGTTTCTTTATTCATTTATACGTCTCAATTTGTGAAGCACATGGTGGTTCAAAGTGCTCACTGTGCATCTAGATATGTTCCCTGGGGGGTCTAGTTTCCAAAATGGGGTCACTTGTGGGGGAGCTCCAATGTTTAGGCACACAGGGGCTCTCCATACGCGACCTGGTGTCCGCTAACAATTCCAATTGTTGGCAAACACCAGGTTGCGTATGGAGAGCCCCTGTGTGCCTACACATTGGAGCTCCCCCACAAGTGACACCATTTTGGAAACTAGACCCCCCAAGGAACGTATCTAGATGCATAGTGAGCACTTTGAACCCCCAAGTGCTTCACAAATTGATCCATAAAAAAAAAAAAGTACCGTATATACTCGTGTATAAGCCGACCCGTGTATAAGCCGACCCCCCTACTTTTGCCCCAAAAATCTGGAAAAACCTATTGACTCGTGTATAAGCCGAGGGTGGGCCCCAGCACAGTTATACAGCCCCCAGCAGTGTGGTATACAGGCCCCCCAGTGGTAGTATACAGCAGCCCCAGTGGTAGTATACAGATTCCCAAGCAGCCCCAATGGTAGTATACAGATTCCCCAGCAGCCCCAGTGGTAGTATACAGGAGCCCCAGCAGCCCCAGTGGTAGTATACAGATTCCCCAGCAGCCCCAGTGGTAGTATACAGGAGCCCCAGCAGCCCCAGTGGTAGTATACAGCAGCCCCAGTGGTAGTATACAGGAGCCCCAGTGGTAGTATACAGTAGCCCCAGCAGCCCCAGTGGTAGTATACAGGAGCCCCAGCAGCCCCAGTGGTAGTATACAGGAGCCCCAGCATCCCCAGTGGTAGTATACAGGAGCCCCAGCAGCCCCAGTGGTAGTATACAGCAGCCCCAGTGGTATACAGCAGGCCCGGACCACACCCGGGGTACCACACCCTGGGACAACAGCCCCCAGGGGGTACCCAGCAGCCCCCTGGGGGTACCAGCAGCCCCCTGGGGGGACCACAGCCCCCAGGGGGTACCCAGCAGCCCCCTGGGGGTACCCAGCAGCCCCCTGGGGGTACCACAGCCCCCTGGGGGTACCACAGCCCCCTGGGGGTACCAACAGCCCCCAGGGGGTACCAACAGCCCCCAGGGGGTACCACAGCCCCCAGGGGGTACCAGCAGCCCCCTGGGGGTACCCAGCAGCCCCCAGGGGGTACCAACAGCCCCCTGGGGGTACCAACAGCCCCCAAAAGCTGGCACTGTCCCCCCTTGTAAGGCCTCCCCCCCGCTACTTATACATTACCCTCCCGGTGTTCTGATCGGCGCCGCTCCTCGGTGCTGCGTCGCCGTCTTCATCCTCCTGCGCTGGCTGCATCCAGGATCTCCGGCGGTCGCGCGATGACGTCATATCGCTGCGACCGCCGGAGAACCCGGATGGATGCAGCGAGCGCGGACGGGAGGATGAAGACGGCGACGCAGCACCGAGGAGCGGCGCCGATCAGAACACCGGGAGGGTAATGTATAAGCAGCGGGGGGGGGAGGGCCTTACAAGGGGGGACAGTGCCAGCTTTTGGGGGGGCCATATGCACTGCTTCCCCCTGCGCTGATTGACAGGGGGAAGCAGTGCATATATAATGAGCGGCCCCACGTGACGGGGCCGCTCATACAGCAGCCCCCCCCTGCCTCCTCCAGCCTCCACAGCCCCCACCACACAGCCCCCACCACACGGGTCTACCGTATAGACCAGTGTATAAGCCGAGGGGGGACTTTTCAGCCCAAATTTTGGGCTGAAAAACTCGGCTTATACACGAGTATATACGGTACTTTTTTTTCCACAAAAAAATTATTTTTTCATTTTTACAGATCAATTTGTGAAGCACATGGTGGTTCAAAGTGCACACTATGCGTCTAGATACATTCCTTGGGGGGTCTAGTTTACAAAATGGGGTCACTTGTGGGGGAGCCCCAATGTTTAGGCACACAGGGGCTCACCAAACGTGACATGGTGTCCGCTAACAATTCCAATTGTTAGCGGACACCATGTCGCATATGGAGAGCCCCTGTGTGCCTAAACATTAGAGCTCCCCCACAAGTGAACCCATTTTGGAAACTAGACCCCCCAGGGAACTTATCTAGATTGATAGTGAGCATATTGACCCCCAGGTGCGTCACAAATTAATGGAAAAAAATTTTTTTTTGCGGAAAACAAGTACTTTTTCATTTTTACAGATCAATTTGTGAAGCACCTGGGGGTTCAAAGTGCTCACTATGCATCTAGATACGTTCCCGGGGGGGTCTAGATTCCAAAATGGGGTCACTTGTGGGGGAGCTCCAATGTTTAGGCACACAGGGGCTCCCCAAACGCAACATGGTGTCCGCTAACAATTTGAGCTCATTTTGCATGTCGTGTTTGGAGAGCCCCTGTGCGTCTCCACATTGGAGCTCCCCCACAAGTGACCCCATTTTGGAAACTAGACCCCCCCAGGGAACATATCTAGATGGGTAGTGAGCATATTGAACCCCCAGGTGCTTTACAAATTGATCTGTCAAAATGAAATAGTACTTTTTTTTTCACATAAATTTTTTTTTAGCCTAAATTTTTTCGTTTTCACATGGCAACAGCATAAAATTCATCCTAAAATTTGTTGGGCAATTTCTCCTGAGTACACCGATACCTCATATGTGGTCAGAAACCACTGTTTGGGCACACAGCAGGGCTCAGAAGGGAAGGAGCGCCATTTCACTTTTTGGATGTAAAATTAGCTCCAAAATTCAAATTGTGCTCCTTCCCTTCTGAGCCCTGCCGTGCGCCCAAACAGTGGTTTATGACCATATATGAGGTATCGATGTACTCGGGAGAATTTGCACAACACATTTTATGATCCATTTTATCCCGTTGCCCATGTGAAAATGAAAGAATTGAGGCTAAAAGAACATTTTCGAGAAAAAAATTAAAATATCCATTTTTTGTTTCCACTTTGCCTTAGGTCCTGTGAAGCACCTGAAGGGTTAATCATCTTCTTGAATATAGTTTTGAGTAGCTTGAGGGGTACAGTTTTTGGAATGGTGTCACTTTGGGTGTTTTCTGTCATGTACACCCCTCAAAAGGACTTCAAATGTGATGTGGTCACTAAAAAAAAATGGTTTTGTAAATTTTGGTTGAAAAATGAAAAATTACTCATGAACTTTGAACCCTTATAACGTCCTACCCAAAAATTTTTTTTTTCCCCAAAATTATGCTGATGTGAAGTAGACATGTGGGAAATATTATTTAATAACTTTTTTCTGTCACATATCTCTCTGGTTTATCAGAAAAAAAAAATAAAAAATGTGAAAATTGTGAAATTTTCAAAATTTTTGCCATATTTTTGATTTTTTCACTAATAAACACAAAAATTATCGACTTAAATTTAATACTAGCATGAAGCCCAATGTGTCACGAAAAAACAATCTCAGAATCGCTGGGATCGGTTGAAGCGTTCCAGAGATATTACCTCATAAAGGGACACTGGTCAGAATTGCAAAAAATGCCAAGGTCTTTAGGGTCAAAATAGGCTGGGTCCTGAAGGGGTTAAGGTAGTACGTACACCTGTCTGGTGACTGTAATGGTTTCAGGAGAGGATTTTCGTCCCTAACCTGTATTAAGGTAGTAAGTACAAGAGTGTGGTGACTCTAATGGTCACAGAAAAGCTTGGATTCCAATCTGTATCACCCTGCCTATATCCTCCTAGATTAGTCCTGAGAAGGACTGTTGTGGTCAGCAGCAGTTTGCAGCCCTGCTCCGGATCTACCTGTAAGGGCCGCAAATCTGTCCCTAATCAGCAGCAGACACTCTCCCTACACTCACTGTCTGGAAGGCTGTGTGCCGAGCACAGCGCGCCGGGAGTTATAAAGGCTCGGTGACGCTGTGCAGGGCGGCCAATCACTGCTATGCCACAACTAACAGGGCTGTGGCATTGCAGTGGTCTGCCAGCCAATCCCTGCACGTGGGCTGGCTCTCAAAAGAGCGCCAACATGCAGAGATGACGACCACGAGCACAGCACGAGTATCGCGAGATTACTCTGTGCTCGGCGAGTTGCCCGAGTACAGTGATACTCGTGCGAGTAACGAGTAGTGGCGAGCATGCTCGCTCATCACTAATAACTATGTAAAATTATCAACTCATGTAGGTACTACGTCTGTATCTTTTCTGTGTCTGTTTTTTATGTATTGTATACCTCATTTTTATATTTTAAAATAAAAAATGTCATTAGACTTAGTATTACTTGTTTTTTTTATTATATTTCTACTTTAAATTAAAAAATATACCAAAAAAAAAAACCAATGTATCACTTAATAACAAAATATACAAAGTATGCTTCTAGTGGTACCAGGTCACGTTCTTGGGGCTAAAAGCTGTTGTAAATCAGTTTGACTTAAAATAACAATTATGTATAAAATATAAATTTTGAAGAACAACATTAGCTTTCTTTTGAGATATTAAGCGTGTTTTTATTATTTACCGTTCTGGAGTTATGGCTCCATATGTCAGCTTTTTGGCCACAAATTTGGATTTTTTTCAAACTTTGAGCGACGAGCTGCACGGGTTAATGTCGTTTGATCGAGCTCAAATTTTGGCTATCTCAATATCTGGAAAGTGGAATTGTTTTGTGGGGTCCAGACGGACAAAATTCTGACATCGAATTTTTTTTTTTTTTTTTGTGGTCACCCTAGTGGACAACCTAGTCAAATCCATTCGTCACACTATGGAGGTTCCGGATTCTAGGGAGTTTCGTTCAACACAGGATATCATGTTCTCCAGCCTCCCAGAAAAACAGAGACGAGAGCTATTCCTGTGGTTGCGGCTCTCAAAGATCTGGTTTATCGTGAGTGGGATAAGCAGGACAGACGTGGCTCTCTTCCTTCTTCTTCCAAAAGGCGGTATGCCTTCGATGATGAGGATTTGGCTACATGGTCCAAGGTTCCAAAGGTGGATGCAGCTGTCGCCTCCACGTCTAAACGTTCCACCCTACCGATAGAAGACGCGGGTTTGCTAGCAGATCCGCTGGACCACAAGGCCGAGAGGTTACTCAAGCGGTCTTGGGAATCTTGCATCGGGCCTTTAAACCCGCTATTTCGGCTACATGTACTGACAGATCACTGTTGGTCTGGGTAGATCAGCTCGAGGATCAGATTTAGTCAGGGGTTCCCAGGGAGCAGTTGTCTTCTCTTCCATTGATTCGGGGTGCCACGGCTTATTTAGCAGATGTGTCTGCTGACTCCTTGCGCCTGGCAGCTAGGTCCACAGGCCTGACCAACTCGGCGCGTCAGGCCCTGTGTCTTAAGGGGTGGAAGGGGGATTCTCAATCCAAATCCAAGTTGTGTACACTCCCCTTCCGTGGTGAGTACCTCTTCGGTCCTGAATTAGATGATATTCTGGCTAAAGCAGCTGACCGTAAGAGGGGGTTCCTTAATCTGACTGTTCCATCTTATAGGAGAGCCGTTCGGACAGAAGAGGTCGTATAGGGCGACCCGGGATCGTTGGAAGCCCAAGGAGGGTAAACAACGGGGTGCCCTGTTTGGGGGGTCCTCCTTTAAACCTGGTAAAAGGTTCCATTAGGTCGGATCTCATAGTGGGGGGTAGATTGTCGGCCTTCTCCGATCGCTGGGCATTTGTATCCTCTAGTTCCTGGATTCTGCGGTTGATCGCCTCCGGTCTGACTCTGGACTTTACCCATACTCCTCCAGATTCTTTTGTACTCACCTCCCCTCCGTCTCATCATCAATTTGCCCTGGAATTGGAGATTCAGTCCCTTTTGTTTAAACGTGTTCTTAAGGTTCCGGTAGGCCAGGAAGGGGTTTTACTCCCCTTGTTCCTTGTTTCTAAACCTGATGGTTCTTTTTCCGGATAATTATTAATTTGAAGAAGTTAAATTCCTTCCTGGCATTCCGGTCCTTCAAAATGGAGGCTATTCATTCCACGATTAAATTGTTGTTTCCTAGATGCTTCATGGCGGTCCTGGACCTAAAGGATGCTTATTATGATCTAGCCATCCACGTCGATTACCAGCAGTTTCTTCAGGTGGCGGTCGTCTGGGAGGGACGGACTCGACATTTCCAATTTGCAGCAATGCCCTTTGGTCTTTCGATGGCTCCTCGTGTCTTCACCAAAGTGATATCTGAGGTGATGGCTTATTTGCGGCACCAGGACACGCTCATTGTGTCGTATTTAGATGACTTTTTGATAGTGGGTAGCTCCTCTTAAGTGTCAGTCCCGCCTGGTTAATGTCATCTCATCTTTGCAGTATTTGGGCTGGATCATCAGCATGGGGAAGTCCCGACTGACTCCCATGACTCGACAATCTTTTATGGGTCTCCTTCTGGCCTCTGTATGTCAGGTATGCCTCCTTCCGGAAGACAAAATATCGCATATCATGGCTAGGGTCAGACAGGCTATTGCTCACCCTTCCATGTCGTTGCGGGAGGCCATGCCCCTGTTGGGTTCCCTTTGGTCTTGCATTCCCGCGGTTCAGTGGGCGCAGTTTCATACGCGGCCATTGCAACAGGCGGTTTTGCTGGCGGATGTTGCCTTGCAGGGTCTGCTTCAGGGTCGCCTTACCTTGTCCCCAGAAGCTGTAGGGTCCCTTGCCTGGTGGTTGGACCTGCATAACCTTTTAAGGGGGGTTCCTTGCGTGATTCGCCCTTCTCAGGTCCTTCTGACCGATGCCAGTCCGGACGGGTGGGGGGGGCTCACCTGGGGGCCTGTTTAGCTCAGGGACGTTGGTCGGTGGAGGAGTCTTCCGATTCTTCCAACTTGCGTGAATTAAAGGCTATCCACCTTGCTCTTCGTCAATTTCTTCCACAGCTGCGGGCTCGCTCGTTCAGATTTTGTCAGACAACACCACGTCGGTGGCCTACATTAATAAGCAGGGCGGTACTCTATCCCGGACGCTGCTGTCTACTGCGGTGGCTATCCTCAACCTGGCAGAGGCCAACCTGTTGTCCCTCTCGGCACTCCATATCAGGCGTGTCGACAATTCCACTGCGGACTTTGAGTCGCCATACCCTCCCATCAGGGTGAGTGGGGCCTCTGCCGCCAGACCTTCCGGAAGATAGTTGCCTTGTAGGGTCTTCCGGACATCGATTTGTTTGCAACCAGGGACAACAGGCAAGTCCGCCGGTTTGCCTCCCTGGATTTGAGGGATGCCCCGGAGTTGGTGGATTCCCTCCAGTTCCCTTGAACTTTTCGTCTAGCTTATGCATTTCCACCAATGAACTTGCTTTCGGTTGTGATCCGGAAGATCAGGAACGAGGGGGCGAGGTTAATTCTCATCGCCCCGTTTTGGCCAAAGAGGCCAATATTTTTTGTGGCTCAGAGCCATGTCTGTGTCAGATCCGTGGCTTCTTCCTTCAGTTCCGGGCCTGCTCTCTCAGGGTCCATGCGTCGCCCTCGGGTGAAGGGCCTCCACTTGACGGCTTGGAACTTGAAAGGAGCTTATTGAAATTGCGTGGATTTTCAGAGAGTCTTATTTCCACCCTTCTCTTAAGTAGGAAGGAGGTTACGACTAAAATTTATGGTAGGGTCCTGGCGGAACTTCCTTCAGTTCCATACAGCTCCTTTTTACTCCGGTTGTACCCATCCCTTCTATCCTGGAGTTCTTCAGAAAGGTCGGGAGTTGGGTCTTTCAGTAAATACCCTTAAGGTCCATGTTTCTGCCTTAGGGGCGTTGTATGGTTTGGATGTTGCAGGGGACAGATGGGTCTCGGTTTATAGCGGCTTGTGAGCGTAGTGCCCCGGTTCATATTGCTCGTGTGGCCCCGTGGGATTTAAATCTGGTCCTTGACGCCCTGGTGGGGGCCCCCTTTGAACCTCTAGAGGCAGTCTCTCTTAGGTCCCTTTCTCTCAAGTCTGCTCTTCTAGTGGCTCTCACTTCTGCTAGTCGGGTAGGTGATCTTCAGGCTTTGTCTATTGATCCTCCTTTCCTGTCCATCTTTCCTGAAAGGCTTGTCCTGAAACCAGATTCTTCCTACCTCCCTAAGGTCGCTTCTCGGTTTCATCGGAGTCAGGAGATTTTCCTCCCTTCCTTTTTTCCTCTTCCTACTTCTCCGGAGGAACAGAGGTTCCATACGCTAGATGTCAGGAGGTTAGTGTTGCACTACCTTGATAGGACCAGCACTTCTAAGCAGAGTAGGGCTCTGTTTGTGTCCTTTCAGGGTCCCAGGAGGGGGGCAGCCGTATCTAAAAGCACGTTGTCTAGATGGATACGGGATGCCATATGCCTGGCCTACTCGGTGAAGGGTCGTAGTCCTCCAGAAGGTGTACGGGCGCATTCTGCTAGGGCCATGGCTTCGTCACGGGCTGAACGCGCTGACGGTTCCATTGACGCGATATGTAAGGCTGCAACTTGGTCTTCCCCTTCTACATTTTATAACCACTATCGCCTGAATTTGTCTTCTGACTCTGACTTGGCTTTCGGGAGCTCGGTCCTCAGCACTGTTGTCCCACCCTAGTCTTGCTCTCTGCAATTCTCTCATGTGGGTGCTGTCGTGGCAAGAAGAAAAGACATGATTACTTACCGGTAATTGTGTTTTATGGAGTCCACGACAGCACCCACTCACTTCCCTCCCTCTTTCATTTTGGCACGTTAATTTGGTTTTGTGCTTTGGTCCACTGGCATTGTAGAGGGTTGTTGGGTTTGGTTGTTTTATGTATGTGATTTGTTTTGCTTGTCTTAACTATGCGGTTACTCTCATGCTCTGTAACACAAACTGAGGGAGCGAGGGGGACCGCCCCTTTTTATCTGTAGGTTTCCTGTCCTGGTGGGCGGATCCCCTCTCTCGTGGGTGCTGTCGTGGACTCCATAAAACACAATTACCGGTAAGTAATCATGTCTATTTCTTGTGCACACAACCATTTCAAACATGTGCCGTGAGAGATAAGAACCCCTCTTAATACGCTTTTCAATGCTTACCATTTTAGTGGAAGAGGGGTGGGGTCAGACAGGTGATCGGAAATGAAGTGTCGAATCGTGGATGTCAAATCTGCATGTCATGAGGGATCCCTTAACAAATTTTCATTTAGTCGCCACGTAAATTCTTTTTTTGACTCTGGGCCAATTTGTATCGAAAGAAATATAGGGGCATGGTCTGACCATAGGATGTTGCCCAATCTATGCCTAGACCCCCCCCCCCCTCCTGTCCAGCAAGGAGTGGGAGATAGGTTCCATATCTATTCTGCTGTATAACGAGTACACAGGAGAGTAAAGGGTGTAATCCTTAGTGTCTGGGTGCAATATGCGCCAGACATCTGCCAAGTTTAAGCCTTCCCAATGCCTTGTGAGGTGGTGGAGAGATGGCCCAGAGAGGTGGGACTTACCCGACGAGACGTCCATGGATGGGTTGATAGGGTAGTTGAAATCACCCCCTAATATGATAGGGGTTGAACCAGCAAGCGCCTCCAGCCGTTTACGTGATTGTGCCCCAAATCGCCTCTGCCTCCTGTTGGGATAGTAATTATTAGCCAGCACATATGCACAGGAAAGCCAGGATATTTTCAGAAATATATAGCATCCCAATGGATCCACTGACTGCTCCAAAATTGTCAGGGAACATGTTCTATGGAAAGCAATGGACTACTGCTTGATTTTGAGATTCAAACGATATCGTTTGTGCATCGTAAACGAACGATGTTGGAAGGAT
Organism: Allobates femoralis; assembly: GCA_033576535.1. NCBI lineage: Eukaryota > Metazoa > Chordata > Amphibia > Anura > Aromobatidae > Allobates > Allobates femoralis. Next base: position 479,146,059 of record JARQOC010000004.1, on the reverse strand, counting down.
AAATCGTTGGAGCGTTCATCAAAAAATTTGAGATCCTGACCTCAAATCTATTATTCGTCATCCAATTAACATTCTGTGAACAAGCAACATCGTTCAGTGTGACACCTTTTTGAACGATGTCGTTCATAATTCTCCTATTCCTGCCACTTTATAACATTGTTCAATCTTTCATCTCAAAGTAGCTGGCGCGTTGCCAAATTTTAACCCCTTAGTGACGGAGCCAATTTCCACCTTAATGACCAGACCGGTTTTTTGTAATTCTGACCACTCTCCCTTTATGAGGTTATATTTCGGAACGCTTCAACGGATCCTAGAGATTGTTTGTTTTTCCGTGACATATTGGGCTTCATGTTAGTGGTGAATTTAGGTCGATAATTTTTGCTTTTATTTGTGAAAATATAAAAAAAAATTGGCAAAAATTTTGAAAATTTCACAATTTTCAAATTTTTATTCTGTTAAACCAGAGTTATGTGACACAAAATAGTTAATAAATAACATTTCCCACATGTCTACTTTACATCAGCACAATTTTTGAAAAAAAAAATTTTTTGGGTTAGGAAGTTATAAGGGGTCAAAGTTCATCTGCAATTTCTCATTATTCCAGCAAAATTTAAAAAACCATTTTTTTTTTTTAGTGACCACATCACATTTGAAGTCCCTTTGAGAGGTGTAAATGACAGAAAACACCCAAGTCACACCATTCCAAAAACTGCACCCCTCAAGCTACTCAAAACTACAGTCAAGAAGATTATTAACCCTTCAGGTGCTTCCCAGCAACTAAAGCAAAATGGAAACAAAAAATGGACATTTTAATTTTTCCAACAAAAATTTTCTTTTGTCCTCAATTTTTTTTCCTTTTTACTAATTTGTGAAGCACCTGGGGGTAAAAACTGCTCACTATGCATCTAGATATGTTCCTTGGGGGTTCTGGTTTCCAAAATGGGGTCACTTGTGGGGGAGCTCCAATGTTTAGGCACACTGGGGCTCTCCATATGCGGCATTGTGTCCATTTGAATGGAAAATTAGCTCCAATAGCTAGCGGACACCATGTCGCATATGGAGAGCCCCTCTGTGCCTAAACATTGGCGCTCCCGCACAAGTGACCCCATTTTGGAAACTAGACACCTCAAGGATTATATCTAGGGGTATAGTGAGCATTTAGAAACTACAGCTACTTCAAAGAATTTGATAACGTCATATTGAACATTTTCTTTTTTTCACACAATTTCTCACTTTTAGAGCATGTGCACAAGATATGGAGACACCGTGTCCTGGTCGTCTCCTCTCCTGCATTTTTTTTTTAGTATTTCTTTATTAAACTTTAAAAAAAAAACTACGTGGGGCTTCGCCATATTTTTGGTCCAGCCAGGTACAGCAGGCAGCTACGGGCTGCCACCAACCCCTTCTGCCTAGTTTTACCTGGCTGGAAACCAAAAATATAGGGAAGCCCGTTTTTTTTTTTTTTTTTTTTTATTTTAATTATTTCTTGACATAATTTTAAAAAAAAATGGCATGGGCTTCGCCACATTTTTGGGCCAGCCAGCTACAACTAGGCAGCTGGGGACTGGAATCCTCAGCGTAAGGAGGCCCAAGCTTTCTGGCCCCCCCCCCGCTGTGAATTGCAGCCCGCAGCCGCCCCAGAAATTCATTCATAGAAGCGCCATTTTCTGGCGCTGTATCCAGCTCTTCCAGCTACCGTGTAGCGGTGGCAGACTGGGTAATAAGGGGTTAATGCCAGCTTTTTGGCAGCTGGCACTAAGCCCGAGATTCATAACGTCTGGCCAATATTAGACCGGACCATTAGGAATCTCTAGTAAATTGTAAAGAAGACACAACACAGAGAAAAATATTTTTAATATTTTTATTGGAAAAAAAAAAAACACAAACACATCTTTAGACCCCATCTTTATTACTGTGACGTCCGACGTAGTCCAAAGGGAAGGTCCGACGTAGTCCAGTGGGAGGTCCCGTGATTCTCATTTAGCATGATCTGCAGTTAACCCCTGTGTGGTCACTCAGGGGTTAACTGCAGATCATCATCCCTGTGTGGTCAATCAGGGTTTAACTGCAGATGAGTTAACCCCTGGATGACCACACAGGGATCATGATCTTCAGTTAACCCCTGTGTGGTTACTCAAGGGTTAACTGATCTGCAGTTAACCCCTGTGTTACAATACAGGGGTGATCTGCAGATAGTTAACCCCTGAGTGTCCACACAAGGGTTAACTGCAGATGTTCATTCCTGTGTGGTCATTCAGGGGTTAACTCTGCCTCTGTCCCGTTGCATGCCCACAGAGTAGAGATGCCAGGACAGAGGCAGGGAGAAAAAGCAGAGTCCAGGACGCCGGGACTGACGGCAGGTGAGTATAAGAATCGGGGGCGCAGGGGGGTGCCCAGAGGGGTGAGCACGGGGGGGATGCGCCCAGAGGGGGGCAGGGGGGGTGCCCAGAAGGGTGAGGACAGGGGGGGTTTGGGAAAACTCCATCCAATCTGATGTTTGATCAGATCGGATGGAGTTAATGGAGGAGGCACAGGGAGCATGGAGCAAGGAGGAGGGGGGAAGTAACTGCGGAGGGGAATCATGGAGGAGGGTAGGGGGGAATAATATTGGGGGGGGGGGGGCCACTGAGGGGACAGCCATGGATGGCATCTCCATGTGATCTGACCTGTCAGATCGTATGGAGATGCAGCGGAGGTGGCGGGTTTTACCGGCCGCCGCCACCATTTTGGATGTTGGTGTTTACCGGTCATCACATTACAGGTGCGGGTACAAAAGCAGCTTATTACTAATCTCTAGGGTCTCCGCTACAATCGGTACACTGACAACCTAGAGATATTAGCTACAGGGGCTGCGCTACAGGGCATTTTCCTGCCTTACGTCTACAGACGTCGGCTAGGCTTTAGTACCCTTTTTTTCCGACGTCTGTAGACGTAAGGCTGTCGTCTAAAGGTTAAGATCGTTAACGATATCCTTGTGTGTGACAATGCACTAACGATGTCGAAAGGATCACGTGACATAGCTAACGATCTCGTTCACCTATATCCTAGCGTGTGATGGTACCTTTTGATGAAGTTACGTGGCCTTTCATCGGTGCTGTCATTATTGTAGTTTATGGGGAAAGGGAAATATTTGACTGTCAGTGCTCCCATAAACTACAATGGAGAAAACGGAGTCCATGGGCTCTTCTTGACTTGTAAATTGGAGAGACCCTCCATCTTCCTGATAGGTGGGAATCCTAAAAATGGAATCTGTCTAGATAGGACAAAAAAAAAGCTTTACAAATCCAACAACAAACGTAACCTCACAATATATGTGTTCATTTTTTTTTTTTCTCGCTGATGGTTGGACAAAGTTCAAAATTGTGTATCTGATCAGACCTATTGAATAACATGTGTCTGTGCTGTGATCAGCGCACTTCCAGTTTATGCACTTGTCTGCATGAACCCCAACACTGTGTGCAAAGAGCTTATCTGTGCGTCAGGAGACACAAATCAGCCCATGGTGGTAAATTACCCACACTGCCATGGGTACCACTTTGAGTGGGTTATGCTGCAGATTTTCCATCTGAAATGTTTTGTATGGAAATCTTGATATGTGTTATAATACCAGTGTTCAGTTAAGGTTTTTTTTCTGTACATTGGTCTAAATATGGTTTGAAGTATACATTGTAAGGCTGTTATAAGATGGTATATGGCATAGGGTACATTTCTAGTGGGGCTGCATCATGTAAAAAAAAAAAAAAAAAAAACCATTTCAAGACAAAGCAAAGATAAAAAAACAAGAAAGAGCAAATAGGCCAAAACTGGGAGGGGAATGGGTTGTCTGGAACAGGTACTTATCTTGTGGATCACCCATCAAGGGTGCACGACCTAAGTCTCTCTTTGGGAGTTGTGCAGGAGTCACTGTCACTAGGATTGACCTCTGACCCTTAGATGTGTCTCTGTTTGGCGGCTCTATCAAACATGTATCTATAGAAGTGCTTCCGCTAGTAGTACCTGCTCTTGATACCACACTGTAGTTTGGAAACAAGTTTTGATGTCATCTCGGATGCGGGAGCAGAGAGATGCTTTCCATGTAGATACCTGGAGGGGGTTTCTCTTCACCTCAGCTGGCAGTTCAGTATAAGGGAGGTGTAGGAGAGCAGGGAGAGCCAGTCCTGGTGTAAGACAGCACTCTAAATCATTCTGGGTATAGCAGGAGGTTCCTCCTAGCCTGTTCACCACCACTCGGAATAGGGATGCTAAATTATAGTGTCCGATATCGGGGAAGTTTATTCCCCCCATTTCTCTACGAACCCTCCACGACAGCATAGGGGGTTGCCTCTCCACGTCCACGCCCTAATTGGGAAAGGAAGCACATGAGAGGTTAAAAGGCCCCTCCCACCTCCCACTAGCCAGTGTGTCTTTCCTGTCCCCATGGGGCATTGAGAGGTTTTTCTTCTCCTATGCTGTGGTGGTGGCATGCTGCAGCATACCTTTTTCTGTGGATTTTTGCCTGCCGGGCGGCGTTGGTTGGGCCCCTGCTCCTCCTCTGGGGTGGCTGGGACGGGCCCTGGCCCTCCGGATCCCCTCCTGGGGTGAAGCAGGCTGGTGGCTCCCTGGCCGGCGGCCTCTTCCTAGGGCTGAGCCCGCCGGCCGCCTCCTGTGATGCATGCTGCTCGGGGGACCGGAAGTGATGCCGGGGGGTAGGACTTCTGGTCATGCGCGCCTCCGGCGGGAGCGCACCGCGGGACCCGGTGGCGGAGCGTGCAGGCTCACCGCCGTGATTGGGGCCTGCCTGGACCAGCTGCAGGAGGCAGGGAACCTTGAAGCACTGGGGGCAGGCCTTGGGAATTTAAGGCTGCCCTGAAGACATCTGACATCGGTAAGCAGTAGTTTGTCCGGTAGTCTTCCTCTGGATCTGCAGAGCCCAGTGCTCCCCGGCCACAATGTGTCTGTAGGGTGCAGGGGGGGTCCTTTGTGCTGTGCAGTAGGCAGGGCCGATGGGTGCTTCTCTGAGGATGGCCCCAAGAGAGATCTGGGAAGTCTGCAAAATGCCCTGTCTGTTCTAAGACGTTACCCTCCGGGTGGAATGAGAGGCTCTGCCAGGGCTGTACTGACAAGATAGTTCAGGCTGAACACCCTAGCCTGGTAGATGATTTGTGTGCCATGGTGCAGCAGGAGATTCAGGCTTCCCTTGCCTCCCTGTCTCTGTCTGCCCCTGTTCCTGGTCCTTCCCCTCCTGAGAAACGGAAACTCCAGGCTGGCCCTTCAGGCTTTGAAAATGTCAGGGATTCAGACTCTGAGGGCCCCGATGATGTCTCAGCTTCCAAGCAGGCTGACTTTAGATGTTTCCTTTACCCCTCTGAGGACATGGCGGAGCTGATTGGGGCCGTTAGGAGCACCATGGGATTGGATGTGGAGCAGGTCCTTCCTTTAGTGCAGGATGACGTATTTGCTGGCCTTCAATCGGCCAAACTTGTCAGATTCCTAATCCATCTTGAATTTGATTTCACAAGAGTGAGAAGTCCCTAACAACAGATCCAGGTGTTATCCCGGTGGTTGTTCCCTCTTAAGGACAATGAGATTCACTGGGAAGTCCCCAGGGTGGCTGTGCAGATTGTCCATGTGGCAAAAAAGACTGCCCTCCCCTTTGAGGACACTTCGGGATCAGATGGATCGAAAACTTGAGAGCTTTTCTGAAGCGTTGATGGGAGATGTCCTCTTCCGCCATTCAGGCTAACATCGCCTCCACTTGTGTCTCCAGGTCCCTGCTGATGTGTGGGACCATTTGGAATCCCATCTTTCTCAGGGCACCCCTAGAGAGGAGCTCCTCGCTTCACCTCCTTTGCTCTGGAAGGCGTCCTGTTTCCTCGCTGATGCCTCAGCTAAATCGGTCCACCTGGCGGCCAGAACCTCGGTCTTGTCTACACTCCGCCAGACTGGCATTGTGGCTATAGGTGTGGCGGTGATGCCACTTCTGAAATGAGGCTCTACTAATATTTGGCCCTGCGCTTGCCAAAATTCTGGACAAAGGCCAGTAATCCATGCGTAAGCTGTCCTTTCATCCTTTGGTGCCTCAGGCCTCAAAGCCCAAGGGCAAGGGAAAAGCAGACAGGTGGAGTTGTCTGAAGGGGTGGGGTAAGTATATCCTCGTCCCTGCTCAGCAGCAGCAACCTCACCCAGACTGACAGTCTCTCGGTCCCGGTGGGGGGACAACTCTCGGCCTTTCTTCCCCAGTGGCGGCAGATCACCGATTGCCGGGGGTTCTGAAGGTCATTTCCGAGGACTCCTCAGAGTTTGAGTCGCCTCCTCCGCCGAGTCTCCAGGTTACTACCCTGCCCTCTCAGGATGCTCAGGATCTCTTGTACTCGAAAGTGCAGGAGTTCCTTCACTCCAATGTCGTCTCCTCTATTCCTAGCCACGGGGACGAGGTTGGTCATTATTCCCGGCTGTTTGTCCGAATCGCGATTCCATTGCTCGGGCTGCACCACCAGATTGCTACAATAGCCTTGAAGGACGCATATTTTTCCTGTGCCCATTCATCCTCGGCACAGGAAGTTTCTCAAGTTCGCCATCCTGTGGGGGAAGTCCTCCACTTCAGTTCAACTTTCTCCCCTTCGGGATTGCCTCGGCACCCCGGATTGTCTCTAAAATCATGGCGGAGATCGTGGCCTTCATTCCGGGTCGCGACATCTGTTTGGTGTCTTATCTGGTCAACTTCTTTCTCATTTCTCCTTTGCCTCAATCCCTCAGGAGCAGTATTGAAGAGTCCCTGCATATTCGGTCTCTGGGTCTCTCCTCTCGTGGTTAGACCTCTGCAATCTGCAGCCGGGGGCGGTTCTGGGCTCATACTCCTCTTGTAACGCTTACTATGGCTGTCAGCCTGAGTAGGTAGGGAGCTGTGTTGGGTCGCACCCCACTCCAAGGCGTCTGGAGTCGCGCCATTAGTTCCCAGTCCTCCAATTACCGGCAGCTGAGAGCAGTAGAGGAGGCCCTTCTGACTGCTCATTCTCAACTCCAGGGATCTCACGTTCTTGTATACTCGGCCTATGTCACCACTGTGGCACAACTCCGTCACCAGGGCAGCACAATGTCCAGGTCCTGACGTCTGTCCACCAGGCTCTTACTCTGGGCCGAACAGTTCCTACTGTCACTCTCCGCCGTCCACCTGAAGGGGTCCCTGTACCTTCAGGTGGATTTTCTCAGTCGGTGGGATGTCCACCCGGGAGTCTGGATAACGCAGTGTTTTGCTCCTTGGTCGCACGATGGGGCACTCCTGCGAGCGACCTCTTTGACTCCAGCGCAAATCGAAAGGTCGCAACATTTTTCTCCCTGACCCATCAGGACTAGGCTGGGGGGATGTGTTCTGCCAGCCTTAGGATTTTCCCCTGGCTTTCACTTTCCTCCTATTCCCCTTCTCGCAAGACCCCTGAAGAAGATCAGGGTAGATGGACTCCCCACTATCCTGGTGGTCCCGCTGTGGCCGAAGAGGAGTTGGTGCAATCTGATAGTGGCACTCAAAGTCGACAGTGCGGTCATCCTGAGTCCGGACCTCAACCTGTGGTCTCAGGGTCCCCTCTTCCATCCTAATCCGCAGAAGCTCCGCTTAGATGCATGGCTGCTGAGGCCCAGGTGCTGAGGGCTCACAGCCTGTCTGAAAACGTGGTAGCCACCTTACAGATGAACTGCAAACCGGTCACTATCGCAATCCTATAATAAGATTTGGAAGAAATTTTCCAGCCATCCTGATCCGCTACAGCCAATATTTTTCAGATTCTGGATCTTCAGAATTGTTTGGACCTCGCTGCCATCACACTGAAAGTACAGGTTTCAGCTCTCAGTTCCGTGTTTGATGCTGCTTTGGCAAATCACCGGTAAATTCGAAGCTTCAGGGTGTCCGCTACTCGTGTTTGTCCTCGTACTAAAGTCCTTGCTTGCTCCTGGGACCTCAATATTGTCGTGACGGGACTTTCTCGGCCTCGGCATCCTGTGTTCTACTTCGGTTGTCTCACAAGTTGGCGTTCTTGCTGGCGATTACGTCTGCCCGTTGCGTGGGAGACCTCCAGGCTTTGTCCCTCCAGGTACCGTCCCTTCCTGTCCGGAAAGACTGCCTTGTTCTTCACCTGGATTCTTTGTTTCTTCCCAAGGTGGTCTCGGATTTTCCAGCGCTCTCAGACGCTTGTTCTTTCTTCCTTCTGTCAGCATCCCTGGATCCCTAAGGAGGAAGAGTTCCATGCTTTGGATGTCCAGCACGTTCAGTGCTCCATTATCTCGACGTGACGTAAGCCCTGGCGCATCGATCCCAATCTCTTTGTCCAGCCCTTAGCTCAACATAAGGGCAAGAAGATGTCTAAGAGTACTATCGCCATCTGGTTTAAGAATGCCATTGCGGAGTCCTACCTTTCCCAGCAGCTGCAAGCACCTTCTGGGTTTCCTGCCCGTTCCGCCCGGTCTTCTGCTTTCTCCTGGGTGGACTAGCAGGGGCTTCTCCTGAGCAGATCTGCAAGCATGCTACATGGTTGTCCTTGCATTCCTTCACGAAACACTACCGTCTGGACCTGGGTTCCAGTAGGGATTTGGCTTTTGGCAGGAAGGTCCTGCAGGCCATAGTCCCGCCCTAGGTATTAATTCATTGGTATACCTCCTATGCTGTCGTGGAAGGTTCCTAGAGAAAATAGAATTATTCTTATCGTTAAGTCTGTTTCTAGGATACCTTTCACGACAGCACTTAATTCCCTCCTTGTTATTCCTGGTGTTATTTCTGAAATGTTTTACTATGTACTGTTGTTACTCTCATGCTATGGTTCTTTGTAAGACACTGGCTAGTAAGAGGTGGGAGGGGCCTTTTAACCTCTCATGTGCTTCCGGTCCCAATTAGGATGTGGACAGGCAACCTCCTATGCTGTTGTGGAAGGTATCCTAGAAACCGAATTAACGGTAAGAATAATTCTATTTTCTCTTAAGCTGTTGGCGTAATTTATAGGCAATACAGGGCTTCTTTCCCTCCCAGATGAATGAGCGGTATAAACTGTTGATCCGTTTCTCCTCTTTGGGGGCTAAGTAGATTGGGAGAGTGTGAAAAAAGTAGAGGAGACATGGGAACTCTGTCATTTTAATTAAGTTTGCTCTACCCAGGTATGATAAATTAAAATCTTTCCATATAGCTAAAGTGGAGTTTAGGTTGTTTAGGTATAAGTTGATGTTGGTTTTGTATAGATTAGACGGTTGTCTCGTCATTTGCACTCCCAGGTATTTTAGTGAGCTAGTAGTCCACTGACATGGGAACCCTGATGTCCACGAGGTCTGGAGGGGCCGCTTAACATCATCACTTCTGTTTTGTCCTAGTTAAAGGGATCCTGTCACCTCCAGAACACCTCCTAAGCTAGCAAAACATGTCCCTGCAGCATCCTATCACTAATCTCACACTCCTTTGTCTCCTAAAAGCATCCTGTGAAAGTGCATAAAAACGTTTTAATACTCACTCATTAGTGATTATAATTAGCAGGTGCTATATTCTTTAGTTACCAGGGCGGGCTGTTTTGCAGGCTCCAGGATCCACCCTCTCTCTGTGTGCTTTGCTTGTGCAGGCATTACCCTCCCCCCTCTCTGTCGCTCACAAAATGCAAATCATTAGTCCTGCCTTCAGCTCCACATCACAGCAGCACAGATAGAGAGAGGGTGGATCCTCGAGGCTGCAAAACAGCCCGCCCTGGTAACTAAAGAATATAGCCCCTGCTAATTATAATCACTAATGAGTAAGTATTACAACGTTTTTATTAGGGCTGGGCGATTTTGGAAAAAATCAAAATCTCGATTTTATTTAAACCTATGGACGATTTTCGATTTAAATCTCGATTTTTTTTTTTTATATATGTATACAGCATACACAGTATATATCATACACACAGTATATGTATACAGCAGCCCCATCCTCCTCTCCTCTGTCCTCCTGCACCACCGTCCTGCTCTCTATCCTCCTGCACCACCGTCCTGCTCTCCTCTGTCCTCCTGCACCCCCGTCCTCGTCTCCTTTGTCCCTCCTGCTGCTCCTCCTGCACCCCCGTCCTCCTCTCCTCTGTGCTCCTGCACCCCCGTCCTCCTCTCCTCTGTCCCTCCTGCTGCTCCTCTTGCACCCCCGTCCTCCTTTCCTTTGTCCCTCCTGCTGCTCCTCTGTCCTCCTGCACCCCTGTCGTCCTCTCCTTTGTCCCTCCTGCTGCTCCTCTGTCCTCCTGCATCCCTGTCGTCCTCTTCGCTGTCCCTCCTGCTGCTCCTCTGTCCTCCTGCACCCCTGTCCTGTTGCTCCTCTGTCCTCCTGCACCCCCGTCCTCCTCTCCTCTGTGCTCCTGCACCCCCGTCCTCCTCTCCTCTGTCCCTCCTGCTGCTCCTCTTGCACCCCCGTCCTCCTTTCCTTTGTCCCTCCTGCTGCTCCTCTGTCCTCCTGCACCCCTGTCCTGTTGCTCCTCTGTCCTCCTGCACCCCCTCCTGCTCTCCTCTGTCCTCCTGCACCCCCGTCCTGCTCTCCTCTGTCCCTTCTGCTGCTCCTCTTGCGCCCCTGTCCTCCTCTTCCCTGTCCCTCCTGCTGCTCGGCTGTCCTCCTGCACCCCGTCCTCCTCTCCTGTCCCTCCTGCTGCTCCTCTTGCACCCCGTCCCCTCTCATTTGTCCCTTCTGCTGCTCCTTCTTCTGCACGTCCCTCTGCACTCCCGCCTGACTCACACACAGAGACACATGACACACAGAGACACATGACACACAGACGACACACTGACACCACAGAGACACATGACACACAGGACGACTGACCAGACTACACACGAGACCACTACAGCCGCTACACAATGACACACATGACACAGAGACACATGACGCTGACACCAGCACATGACACACAGAGACACATGACCACACACGAGACACATGAAAACAGCACAGAGTGGACACATGACACAACACATGAACACCATGACACACCACTGACACAGAGACCATGACACACTGACACACAGACGGAACTCACAAAACCTGACACACAGACCTGACACACAGACACATGACACACAGACCATGACACACAGAACACCGAGCACTGCACAGAGACACATGCAAACACACACAAGACACATCACCAGGACACATACACAAGAGACACATCACACAAACAATGACACCAGAGCACATGACACACAGACACGAACACAAACACTGACACCAACCATACAACAGACACAGACACGAGACACATGACACACAGAGACACATGACACACGAGACACATGACACACAGAGACACATGACACACAGAGACACATGACACACAGAGACACATGACACACAGAGACACATGACACACAGAGACACATGACACACAGAGACACATGACACACGAGACACATGACACACAGAGACACATGACACACAGAGACACATGACACACAGAGCACATGACACACAGAGACACATGACACACGAGACACATGACACACAGAGACACATGACAACAACACATGAGACACAGAGACACATGACACACAGAGACACACCATGAGACACGCACACAGAGACACATGACACACAGAGACACATGACACACAGAGACACAAGAACACACAGAGACACATGACACACAGAGACACATGACACACAGACACATGACACACAGAGACACATGAACAGAGACATGACACAAGAGACACATGACACACAGAGACACATGACACACAGAGACACATGACACACAGAGACACATGACACACACAGAGAACACAGACATGACACACAGAGACACATGACACACAAGAACACACTGACACACAGAGACACAGACACACAGAGACAATGACACACAGAGACACATGACACACAGAGACACATGACACACAGACACATGAAACTGACACACAGAGACACATGACACACAGAACACATGACACACAGAGACACATGACACACAGAGACACATGACACACGAGACACATGACACACAGACACAAGACAGAACACAGACACATGACACACAGAGACACGACACACAGAGACACATGACAACAGAGACACATGACACACAGAGACACATGACACACGACGACACAGACACACAGAACATGACACACAGAACACATGACAGACACACAAGAGACACATGACAACACTAAGACACATGACACACAGAGACACATGACACAGACTACACACAGAAGACACATGACACACACGACAACACATGACACAAGGACACATGACACACACGAACACTGACACACAGAAGACACATGACACACACAAGACACATCACACACAGAGACACATGACACACGACTACACACAGAACATGACCAACAGACACAACGACACACAACCATGACACAGACACATGACACACAGAGACACATGACACAGACGACTCACACAGAAGACACATGACACAAACACAGAGACACATACACACGAACTACACAGAAGACACATGACACACAGAGACACATGACACACACAAGAGACACATGACAACACAGACATCACACAGAAGACACATGACACACGACTCACACAGAAGACACATGACACACACACACACAGAAACAAACACTGACACACAGAGCACATGCACACACAGAAGACACATGACACACAGACACACACAGAAGACACAGACCACCACACAGAGACACATGACACACACAAGCAAGACAAAACACCGACAACACAGACAACACAGACAACACACAGAAGACACATGACACACGACACACACAGAAGACACACGACACACGACTCACACAGAAGACACACGACACACGACTCACACAGAAGACACACGACACACGACTCACACAGAAGACACACGACACACGACTCACACAGAAGACACACGACACACACGACTCACACAGAAGACACACGACACACAAACTCACACAGAAGACCACAACGACACACCAGACAACTCACACAGAAGACACACGACACACAACTCACACAGAAGACACACGACACACAACTCACACAGAAGACACACACACACACTACCAGACACACACACAACTCACACAGAACACACACGCACAACTCACACAGACACACGCAACAACTCACACAGACACATGACGCACACATCACACAGAAGACACATGACCACAACTCTCACAGAAGACACAGACGCACAACTCTCACAGAAGACACATGACGCACAACTCTCACAGAAGACACAGACACATGACACACAACTCTCACAGAAGACACAGACACATGACACACAAACTCACAGAAGACACACACATGACACACAACTCACACAGAAGACACAGACACATGACACACAACTCACACAGAAGACACAGACACATGACACACAACTCACACAGAAGACACAGACACATGACACACAACTCACACAGAAGACACAGACACATGACACACATACAGACACACAACTCACTCAAACACACATTTTACAGATACCTCACACATACACTTCTTTCTGCTGCAGGAAGGGGCTACATACCCAGCTTCTCCTGCTCCCAGCAGCTGTCCCCGGGCAGCCCCTCCCCCACTCACTCCTTCTCTCTGCCTGCACAGCACAGTCACAGCAGGAGGTCTTTCACCTTTTTACCCGGAGGTTGGAGCTGCTTCTCCTTCCTCCTCCAGCACAATCCTCTTCATCGGCTCTCATTTCTTCTCTTCCCGCGCAGTGCAGGAGGGCAAGAGCACGGGCCAATGAGCGGGCCTGATGACGACGAGGGGGGGGCGGGAACGGTGTATGAGGGGGCGGGACTTACGACCCGGCCAACACAGGCAACGTTTGCTGGGAGTTGAAGTTCTTTCCCTGTACATAGTGACGGCTGCTCCTCCTAAGAAACTACAACACCCACAATGCAAAGCGGCGCCATTTTAAATCGAATTACACGATTGTTAATAAAACCACAATCGTGGCCACAGCAGGGGGCGAATTAATCGAATTAATTCGATTAATCGCCCAGCCCTAGTTTTTATGCACTTTCACAGGATGCTTTTAGGAGACAAAAGAAGTGTGAGATTAGTGATGGGATGCTGCAGGGACATGTTTTGCTAGCTTATGAGGCGTTTTGGAGGTGACAGGATCCCTTTAATGTTATAGCCCAATAGGCCTCCCATGTCCTTTAGTTCGCGTGTAAGAGTGCAGAACCTGTTTGGGGTTAGTTACTACCAGCAGGACATTATCTGCGAATGCGGCGACCTTGAACTCCCTAGAGCCCACCAGGAGTCTCCTAAAAGTAGGGGTCTGCAACAGATGGCATAGCAGTGGGTCGCTAGAAAGGTTAAACAGGAGGGGCAGCAGAGGGCATCCGTGTTTGAATCCTCGAAAGGGGTCTGTAGTTGGTGCGCTGCATCTGTTGACAGAGACCTCAGTATTTGCATTCGTATGGAGGTATTGAACATATTCCAGGAACCTTGGGCCAGAATTCCTCCTGCCTAGAACTTCACACAAAAAAAGGACATGCCACTTTGTCAAAGGCCTTTTCGCAATCTAGACTCATCAGCATTGCGGGAAGACTTGGGTGTTGGGCCAAGACCGTGGCAGCAAACGCCAGGCGTATGTTTGCCACACTGCTCCGCCCCTGAGTAAAGCCCGTTTGAGCCTCACATAGGAGACCGGGTAATATACTGTAGGTTGTAAGCGGCTTGTTAAGATTTTTGCCAGGAGTTTTTAGTCATGGTTGAGAAGTGAGATTCGGCGGTATGATTGTGGTAGTGTGGGTCTCTATTGGGTTAATGGATAACTATGGTGCGTGAGTCAGTAAATCTGTCCATGGGGGGCCCCCTGAAGGAAAGCTGTGTTTTAAAAGGTTCAAAGTGGCTACTAGGTCAGGGGATAGTATATTGTAGTGTTCGGCAGAGAAACCATTAGGGCCCAGGGTCTTACTGCTGGATGCGTCTGCTATAGTTTATCTCACTTCGTCTTCTGTTATCTCTGAGTCTAGCATCACTTGTTGTTCAGTAATCAGGGATGGGAAATTGATTAGGTTCAGGAAGGAATTAGTCGATGGGAGGTTAGCGGGGTGGGGGGTGGGGGTCCTGTAGAAGTTTTCATAGTAATCGCTGAAAATCTGCGTTCTTGTCCTGGTCGGTTGTCTGCAAACGTGTTGTGGGGTTCTGTAGCTTAAGAATCGGTTTTTAGGGTCGTTTACCTTTTGTTAGGGTCGCTAATAATTTACCCGTCTTGTTTCCTCAGCGATAAAGCTTGTTTCGAATCAGTTGAACTTGCCACTGTAATTGGGAATGTATGAGGGAGTCCAGTAGGTGTTTGGCCATGGTGTAGGCTTGTTGTGTGTCAGTGGATGGGGTTAGGGCAAATGCCAACTGAGCCTGAAGTAGGAAGGTGTGTAAGGCGTCAAATTTCTTTGTGTGTTTTTTCTCCTGCATGGTGTGTAACTACTGATGTGGCCTCTCATAACAGCCTTAGAAGTGGCCTAGAGCAGAGGTGTGTTGTCAGTGTTGGTGATATTGTCATCTAGGAAACCATTCCAGTGTGATTTAAGGTAGATTTTGAAGTCATCCGACTCTGCTAGGTAGGGTGGGAACTTCCAGTTCTTGTCCGGGGGTTTCGCTTCGCTAGGGTTAGGAACAGTGAGATGGGAGCATGGTCTGAGATCAGTATTGGGTGAATACAGGTGTTGGGGGAATCGTTGTGAGGAAATGAGGAAGAAATCAATCCTGGAAAAGGACTGATGGTTGAGCAAGTGACATGTGTATTCTCTAGCTGTGGGAGTCTGACCCATGGTCACAGAGTGAAAGATGTTCCATGAAGTGTAAGAGGGATGTGGTGCAGTATAGGGTGGGGCATTGTACTAATTGAAGTCTCCTCCCACTATTAGTCGACCAGGCCAAAGTTCCAGAAGGACCTGGAGAGTCGATGTGCAGAAAGATGTGTTGGTCATGGTTAGGAGCATAGAGGTTGACCAAGAAGTATGTTCTCCTCGCTATTTCCACCTTTAGAATCGGGTATCTGCCTTGGCTATTACTAATGGAGTCTTGAATGGTGCATGGCAGGCCCTTTTTGATGAGTATAGCTACTCCGTGTGATAATGAAGTATGTGAGGCGGTGTAGCAATCTCTTATCCAGGGAGCTAGCAATTTACCAGGTTTGTCAGCCCACCAGTGTGTCTCCTGAAGGAAGACCACCTCTGGTGAAAATCATTTTAGATGATTCAAGACCTTTTTACGTTTAAGGGGGGTGTTAAGGCCTACCACATTCCATGACAGGAACCGCAAGTGTGTGGTGAGGTGTAGTTGGTGTCAGGGTCTGGTGTTTTAAGAGTAGTCATCCTGGGTCCCAAGGCAGGGTCTGGGCAGCATATGGCAGTTGGGTGTGTTCATTCCGGTCGGTCCTAGCGAGCCGCGGGAGTGAATAGGTAGTAAAGGTGTCATCAGTGGTGGGTCTCCCATGGGTTGGTACCTGGGTTGAGAAGGGGGAGAGCATAAGAGGGTGAAATTAGGGAGAGACTACAAAAACCACAACACAGTCAACATTGCAAATCAGTGATAACAGCTCGCCGAGAACGCGCCGTGCCAACACTGGGAGAAACATTATATTATGGGGACGACATTCTTCCTGTAGTAGGAAATAGCGTAGGTGGTAGGTCTTTAAGTTGTCCCACTGTGATGTCCTTAGCATGACAAAATCTTCTCTCCACCACCTCAGGGTCTTCATAAATAATTTGTTCGGTCACCCTCTTGGACTTTGAGCTTCGCTGGGTAGAGTAATTGAAATCTAATGTTTTTTTCAATCCGACGACAGGTGGGCCCAAATGCCTTGCGTTTTTGAGCTATGGCTGGGGAGAAGTCCTGGAAGATTAGAATCTTGGAACCATGGACAGTCAGTTCTCTTTGCTGTCGGTATGCTGTCAGGACCTTTTCTTTCACCGCCCAGTTGAGGTACTTTACTACAATTGGGCAAGATGTACTGTTTCTGCTGCCTCGATTGGGCTCTGAGGGACCTAGTCTGTGCGTTTGCTCTATAGTCATTTTGTCATGCTGCGTTCCCATACACAGTCAAGCGCATGCACACTGCGTTCCTATGTTTAACATAGGAACGCATAGTGCCTGCGTTTGGCAGCGTTTGCTGCAGGGTGTATTTGATTTAAATCTAACTGATTTAAGTTAAGATTTAAATCACGATTTAAATCACTAGTCAGTAAGGCTTGATTTAAATCAGTGATTTAAATCAAAGTTTCTACCTAAACTAGTTCTTGCTACTTTAACATGCAAGTAGATGAAGATTTTTAGAATCACTTTTTATATTACTTTTTTCTCCCCAGTTTAATGGGTTAATCATTCATATTTGGACACCACTGTTCTGTTGTACTTAGGAAGGAGAAAAATAATCCTGACCTTAATAACAATTTAAATAGATTTATTCAACTGAAACAATAACAACATTACAGCATAAGTTATTTGCTTAAACAAACATCCATGTTTGTTAACTAATTTGGCTAAACAAAATATATATATATTTTAAGCAACTTAGACTGTCAGCCCAGCCGACACATGAAAAACTTAAATACTACTGTCCCTGCTGTCCTCTGTAGCTCACTTGTCGTCATCTTCATCATCATCATCTTCTTTGTTCCTATTCATAATCTGGAAAAGAAAAACAAGCTTTCCTGCTTTATTGGGTCCCAACCGATTTCTCAATTTAGAATGAATGAGTCCAAAGGAAGAGAATATTCTTTCAACACCTGCAGAAGAAGCTACTGCTCTTAAAAGTGAAATCATTACTTGAACAGTCTCTAAATCCAAGCGCTTAAGTGACTTACACCAGTTTACTGGTGTGACCTTCCTTAAAATATCTTCAGCAAACATATATTTCTTGAATGGTTCCCCCTTAGCTCTGAAGTTTATTATAGTTGGCATTAAAGATGGATGATTGCTGGATACCCATGTCATAGCTAACTCCTCTTCCTCAGCACTTAGGTTTTGACCCTGATATTGGATATTGACAATATTTGCCAAAAAATGAGCTGGAGTCAGTGCTTGTCCCATTCGTTTGTTTACTGCTTGTAATTTAATTCTGTCCGTGTGTAGTTCTGTTTTTAAGTGTTCACTCAGCTCCTTCCAAATTTCAACAGCATCCGCAATAAAACAGCTATTTTTCTGTATTTTGTTTAAAGCTTGAGAGATGGGTTTCAGGAAGCTCCGCATATGTTCAACATTTCTCTTAAGCCCAATGTTGAGGATTTTGGCCGTGACAGTGCAATCTATTTTATCTCGATTTTCTTCACAAAGTGTCATCAGAATAGGCCAGTTTTTGATATACTGCTCAAAATAGTCCACCACAGAGTTCTATCTAACATCTTGTGGGAGCGTTAGCTTGGTTCCACCCATCCTTTTCAGAGCTGCTGCAGCAAAATGATTATTATGGAAGTATTTAGCAATTTCAACAACATTAGCCTTTATTTCTGGAACACTTTGGCTAAGAGGTGCAGCAAATGAGCACTGCAACCATATGTTATTAGCAGCTTTGTATTCCCTCCCCGCTCTTCTAAATCTCTTCTCATCTTGGATACGTTTGCAGCCTTGTCAGTGACCAAACTGCGTACTAGACATTTGAATTTTTGTTCACATGTCGTTATAGCTTTTACTGCCACTTCTTGTAAGTATTCTGCTGTGTGTGCATTTCCTGACGTATCAGTTGTTTGTGCAAGGAAGACTTTACCTTCTTCTGTTGTTATACAAGCACATACAATAGGATCATTGTGGACATTACTCCACCCATCAATACTTAGGTTAACAATTTTACCCTCCAGAGCTGTTGCACATTGCTCCATTTCTCTGTCATACACTTGATCCAGCAGTTTCCCTGCAACATCAGCTCTGCTGGGTGGACTGTATCCTGGTCTCAGTGACTGAACCATATTAATGAAATGTGGGTTCTCAGTCAGACGGAAAGAAGAGTTCGTTGCATAAATAAACTGGGTAATTTTTTCATCAATCAACTCTTTTTCTAATCTGCTAGTTCTTATCACAAACCTATCTATGGTGGTTCCAGGAGGTAAAGGTTTTTTTTTTCCTTTTGGGTGATGGTGATATGTGGCTGTGGGTGTCTGATGATGATGCTGCTGTTAATGAAGCACTATCCTGGATGGATAACTCTGAAACTGTTGAACAGGATGATGGTGATCTTGGAGGTGGATAGTTTCCAGAATCCATGAATTCCCCTAAACAAAAAAAGTCAATGCTGTTATTTTATTGTTTATTATACAATATCTGCTTATTGTACACAACACATCACTGCCCCTGCCCCAAAAGGAATATTTGTTTTTCTTCATAACTGTACCAAATGACAGTAACATGCAGTAATAATAAGAAATATAATTTTTCTCACACATGACAGTTCAGTCTTTAGAAATAGGATTCAATAAAAATATTTACCAACCTGAAGATCCTGCCTGTTCAGAAGTGTTTCTTTGGTCATCTTCATCACCGCACTTCTCATGATGTTGCCTCATTCGCGCCACCAGGCCTTGCATCTCTTTGTTGCAT
This sequence comes from Allobates femoralis, assembly GCA_033576535.1. Taxonomy (NCBI): domain Eukaryota; kingdom Metazoa; phylum Chordata; class Amphibia; order Anura; family Aromobatidae; genus Allobates; species Allobates femoralis. Next base: position 479,126,561 of record JARQOC010000004.1, on the reverse strand, counting down.
CGTTTGCATTTTGCACGCATGCCTGCCTTACCGATAGGCGAAGGAACTTCATTAAAATATTCCCAAACTGGGTCTCTTTTACGGCCTGCTGCCATTATAAAGAAAGAATGTAATAAACCTCAGATCGTACACACAAACAGGTCCAGACTTGTCTGTCAGTGGCTATGCTGCAGTATTGTGCTCAAAGTTTCACTTTCATTTTCTTGTCTGCTTGCCCTTCCTCCTCACACTTACATTCACATTCTTCTTGTTTGTGCAGATCTATTCCACTCCAAACAATCAGAAATACTTTGTATTCATAGGTTTGTAGAACAATAGGATTAAGGTCTTTTTCTCAACTCTGTTCATGTTGTAACATTTTTGCCGTGAAAAAGAGGCTGGGACCTCTGCTGAGTCAAATTCAGTTTTGAGAACTGCGTAAGTAAAGCGAGCGTCTGTGATAATATAGGAGAGAAACTGCCCACTAATCCTACAGAAACCTCTGGAAGAGCATGGCATTGTGAATGTTACACACATACAGCCTTTATTCTACTGAGTTAAACAACTCAGCTTTAACTCATGATGGAAGAACCTTTGGATGGTAAAATATTTTCCTCAAAAAGCAGTTTATTGAAAAAAATCCGATTTAAATAAAAAAAATCCTTTTTTTTTTTTTTTTTTTTAAAAAAAAAACATTGATTTTTTTTATCCACCCTGGTTTGCTGCGTTTGGGTGCGGATGCAGAAGATATCTGCTCCCTCCAGGGTCCCCGTCGGCACCCGGGACGCAGCATGTTGCATTTTATGTGCACTCATGGACCTTGGAAAATCAGCAAGCTTCCCCAAGCGCACAAAGAATGCATTGGCGTCAATAGGTCTGCAGTGTTCTGCGCTTGACGGCGCAGGAGAACGCTGCGGACCCATTAATATCTCTCCCGGTGGCCGCCGGTGATGTCACAGGAGATCACCGACGGCCACCGGGAGATCAGCTGAGCCTCTGATGATCTCCTCCCCACCGCCGGTAGTCTCCTATCGGTGTCGGCCGGGAGAAACAGCTGATTTGACGGCTGTTTGAATCTTCCCGCACCGACATCTACTTTTGGTGTCTCCGCGGGAGATTCAAACAGCTGTCAAATCAGCTGTTTAACCCCGCTGATACGTCCCGGAGCTTACCGGCGGCGGGGAGGAGGAGATCTCCGCCGCTGATATCCGGCTCGCCCCCGGACACCACCGATTGGCTGCCCAGGCTCCATAGTGATGTGTCTGCAGGCGGACATTCTCCGCTGCAGACACATCAAAATGACCCTGCTTTTCACTGCGTTTGTGTCTACATGTCATCAGCATGCAGACACAAACGCAAATGTGAAGGCAGCCTTAGAATAGTTTACTTTAAAGTTACTCAACGCTCCAAAAATATCGAACTCCTTCATGATGGACAGCACCGAGATCTGAGGCTGAGAGATGGATAGTAATAAATTGTCGGCAAATAAAGCACTTTTGTGGTGAATTGGGCCCATCCAGATTCTGTGTATATCTTCATTTTTCCGATAGGCATTGGTCAAATGCTCCATGACAATAACCTAAAGCAAGGGGGACAGTAGACACCCCTGCCTGGTTCCATTTCTGATAGCGAAAGGAGCCGGACAAAGCGCCATTAACTCTTACTGAGGGACCCGAGTAAAGAGACAAAATTTTATGCATAAACCTGGAGCCCAACCCGGTTTGGTTAAGTGCTTTTTCATGAAGCCCCAATGGACTCTGTCAAAGGTTTTCACAGCATCAGGAGGCCAAGAGGGATCTTATTCCTTTTAGTTTTATCAATTAGGAGAAAGGTCCTGATACTATTGTCCCTAGCCTCACGAACTTTGGCCCCACTTCTTCCATCACTAATTAGCATGGACCAGGTGGGCTTTGTCAATCCATCCACTAAAATTGTAGAAAATATCTTAATGTCCACATTCAATAGAAAAATTAGCCGATAGTTTGCAGCGAGGGTTGGGTCCCTATCAGGCCTAGGAATAATGCTTATATGCACTTCCAAGGATTGTGGAGCAAAAACCTATGCCCTTGGAAATAGAATTAAATGTAACTAGCATCTATGGTGCCAACTAAGACTGGAGGGTTTTATAGAAAATGGGAATGAATACATCTGGGCCAGGGCATTTAGATACAGGTGCAGAAGTAATGACTTCTATCAACTCCGCCTCTGAGATTTCAGCCTCCAGAATCTCTAGAGCTGATGCATCCAAAGAAGGAATTGCTGTACGTTTAATGTATTCCTGAAGTTTTTTGGTTAAGTCCACCTGGGTAATGTCAGAAAATCTTCCTTTGATGTTATATAGTTTTTCATAATAGGCTCGAAAGACCTCTAGGATTTCTGCTGGGTTATGGATTTCTTCTGTTCCTGTACGTTTAATCGAAGGAACATGTTGGATTCATCCGGGGATGACCCAACCGAGCAAGGGGACGTCCACTTTTGTTTAGGGCCTTATAGAAATAACATTGTTTTCTCTAGTCACCTTCCCCGACCGCATAGGAGGTTGCCTCGCCACGCCCTAATAGGTACAGGACGCACAAGAGAGGTTAAAAGGATTCTCCCACCTTCCTTTCGCCAGTGTCTTTCCTGTCCCCATGGGGCATGGAGAGGTTTTTTCTCCTGTGCTGTGGGGCCGGCAACTGCAGCATACCTTTTTATGTTTTTAGCTGGGCAGTGTTGGTCGGTGCTTGGGCTCTCCTGCTCCTGCCGCCATTTGGATGGTGGGACCGTCTCCCTGGTCCTCCGGAGCCTCCCTGGTGGCGGTGCCACCAATGCTGGCAGCCTCTCTGAGCCTGCCGGCTTTCCCCTGTGCACGCGCTGAAGGCATCAGTTAAGGTGAGCTGTTCTCTGGAAAGGATGACTGATTTAGGTGCTGAGCCCAGCTATGCCCCAGCCACAGTAAGTCTGTGCCGTGGGGGGGGCCTTATGCCTGATCTTCAGGCTGATTCTTATGACATCCTTTTCTCTTTTGTTTTAGGGAGAGAAGGCTGCCACATAGAAGCCAGGTGGGAAGAGATGCCCTATTTGTACTAAGAAGTTTCCGTCACCATGGGACAAAAAACTGTCAGGACTGTACAGATAAAATTAATAGGGCGGAACATCCCTCATTGGTAGATGAATTGCGTTCCATGGTTAAGCAGGAGATACAGTCCTCCTTAGCTTCCCTGACTCCCGTCTGCACCCGTCCAGGTCCCGGGCCCTCCTTCTCTAAAGAAACGGAAGCTCCAGCAGGACCAGTCTGACTCTGAGGGCCAGGTCGACTCAAATTCTGACAATAGGGATGATATTTCTTACTCTAAGCATTCTGACCTTAAAAGGTTTCTGTTCTCCTTGGAGGATTTGGCTGAGCTCATTGGTGCGTTGCGTAGCACTATGGGTCTGGAGGAGGAACAAGTCGTTCACTCTGTCTAGGATGAAATTTTGGCTGGGCTGCAATCTGTTAAACAGGTGGGGTTTCCAGTCCATACTAGCATTCAGAATCTCATTTCACAGGAGTGGGAGTTTCCTGAGAAGAGAGTTTGAGTGCTACGAAGAACAGGTTTCCCCTGGATGACACCCCCTTCAGTTGGGATGTCCTGAAGGTGGACGTACAAGTCACAAGGGTTGCTATAAAAAACAGCACTCCCTTTTGAGGATACTTCCCAGCTGAAGGACCAGATGGATAGGAAAATTGAGGGCCTGATGAAACGCTCTTGGGAGGCATCCTCATCTACATTGCTGGCAAATATTGCTTCCACTTGCATGTCCCGTTCGATTCTGAGGTGGTTAGATCAGCTTGAGTGCCACATCACTCAGGGTACACCGAGAGAGGAATTACTTGATTCCTTGCCGTTGCTTAAAAAAGCTACCAGTTTGCTGACTGATGCTTCGGCGGAGTCTGTGCGCATGTCTACTCGTACTTCTGTTTTGTCTAACTCTGCTAGGCGAGCCCTCTGGTTGAAAATGTGGAGTGGGGACTCCACCTCCAAAATACAACTCTGTTCCATTCCCTTCAAGGGGAACTTGGGTCTTCAGCCCGGCTCTAGATGACATCCTAGACAAAGTCTCTGATAAAATGCTCTGCCCGAGCAAAGGACTGCGAAGAAAAAATGTTTTCATCCCTAGCTGCCTCAGGCCTCCCAGCCCCAGGGCAAGGGGTAGGCGAGTAGGTAGCCCAACCCAAAAGGCAGTGGGAAGAATATTCTTGTCCCCTCACAATAACATCCTCAGCAGGACAAACAGTGCATCGGGTGTGGGGGGGAAAGGCTGGTCTATTTCCTCTCCCTTTGGCGCTGCATTACCAATTGCCAGAGGGTCTCTTAATTGAGTTCGAATCTCCTCCCCCACGGGTCTTTGCGTCACTTCCCTGCCCTCTCAGGGAGCTCAGGATCTCCGGTTCTCAAATCTTCAGGACCTCTTATCATCCAACGTGATCTCTCAGGTTCCAAGTACAGAACAGGGCTGCGGCCATTACTCCCGGCTCTTCCTGGTACAGAAACCGTCGGGAGAGGCCAGGATAATCATCAATCTGAAGCTGCTCAATCAGTATGTCAAGTACTGCAGATTCAAAATGGAATCCATCCGATCAGTGGTTCCGTTGAAAGGCCATCACTTTCAGATAGCCACCATAGACTTAAAGGGAACCTGTCAGGTGGTTCATGCCCCTCAAGCTATCACTGTCTGTAGCTGCAGCTTTATAATACCAGTCTAATAATCCCTGTCTGAGCTTATAGTGTAATGTGAAAGGTGAAGAAAAAGCATTTATACACTTACATTTCAGTCCCCACCTTGGAGGAGGGGGACTGTCTGGCAGGGTAATAGTTAACTCACTTTTAACTTGGATAGCTAAAGGACCTGTGTGATGTAACAATCATGTGACCATAGTGGGCGGAGCTAAGCCAGCAAACGTATTATGTTCTATGAGAACTTGGCTCTGCCTATTGTAGTCACATGGTTGTGACATCACATCAGGTCTCCCAACATGTTCTAGCACAAGGCTGAAATGTTAACTATTAACCTGCCAAACAGTCCCCATCCTCCAAGCTGGGGACTGACTGCCTCATTACATAAGGAAATATAAGTGTATAGATGCTTTTTTTTTCACCTTTCACATTACACCATGAGCTTAGACAGGGATGATTAAAATAGTATTATGAAGCTGCAGGTACAGACAGTGACAGCTGGAGAGGCATAAACTAGCTGACAGGTTCCCTTTAAAGGATGCCTACTTCCATCTGCCCATTCATCCCGACACCAGAAGCTCCTCTGTTTTGCGGTTCTTTACCAGGGCATAGTGCACCACTACCAATTCAACGTCCTCCGCTTCGGGATATCCTCTGCTCCAAGGGTATTCATCAAAATCATGGAAGAAGTAGTGGCATTTCTCAGGCAGCAAGGTGTCTTTCTGATACCATATTTGGGCGACCTCCTTCTAGTCGCGCCTTCGGCTGCGGCTCTCACCTTAGATGTGAACAAAGTGTTAACTACGCTTCGGTCATTGGGATGGATCTCAAATCTAAAGAAATCTCAGCTCCAACCCTGGGGGTTTTGCTGGACTCCGACAGCCAGATGTCCTGTCTTCTGGAGGATCACAAGGCAACCCTCACTTCGAAAATTTCTGCTTTTCGGTCTCAGAAGTCACCTACAATCCGGACGGCAATGTCGGTCCTGGGCTCTATGACTGCTTGCATACCATCAGTAATGTTGGCCCAGGCACATTCAAGATGTCTTCAGGATCATATCCTGTTGCACTGGAACAATCTTCCTTCGTCCCTCAACAAACGAGTTCGCTTGTCAGGGCGGGTTGTCACCTCCCTCCGGTGGTGGTTGTCCCCTAAGAGTCTGGGCAAGGAGGTCTCCTGGTCTCTCCTCTGGTTACTTTAATGACAGATGCCAGCAAGCGAGGCTGGGGGGCAGTGGTGTCCAGTACCCTGTTTCAGGGTGTCTGGAGTCCGTTGGTCAGCTTTCAGTTTTCCAACTACCGCAAACTAAAGGCAGTGGAAGAGGCTTTCCTGGCAGTTCAGGATCTGGTCAGGCATTCACACGTGTTGGTATGTTCGGACAATTTAAATACAGTGGCCCATCTTCGCCATCAGGGCAGCAATCGGTACTGCGACCTGAAGGAGATCTCAAGTCGGATATTTCACTGGGCCGAGTTGTCCCTTTGATCTCTCTCGGCAGTCCATCTGTAAGAGTTTAATTCTAAGTTGAGGGTCCAGTATGTCTAGGTCCGGGCCCTAACCTTCTCTCACAAGGTCCGTTCTTCCTTCTGGATCCACAGAAACTCAAATTAGCTGCCTGGCTTCTGAGGGCTCAGGGCCTTTCGGATCAGGTTATCGCTACCTTGCAAGATTGCCGTAAACCTGTTACCAACTCCATCTACAATAAAATTTTTGAAGAAATTCTACTCTTTATGCTGTCCCACATTGCCTGATCCTTTCTCTCCTAATGTTTCCCAAATATTAGATTTCTTGCAGCAGGGATTGGATTTGGATCTGAAACCTAGCACGGTGGCGGCCCTGAGTTCAGTGTTTGATGTGAAACTGGCTGACCATCGTTGCATCAAGCGGTTCATGGTTGCGGCTAAGAGACGGTGTCCCGGCCGGTGGATTCTCCCTCCCTCATGGGATCTGAATATAGTTCTTACAGTTCTCTCACATTCTCCTTTATGAGCCCCTGATCTCTATCTCACAAATTCGCCTTCCTGGTGGCAATTCCCTCTGCAAGGAGAATTGGTGAACTTCAGGCTTTGTGCATCAGAGAACCTTATTTGACTGTTCGTGATGACAGCATAGTCTTCCAGCTGGATCCGTCTTTCCTGCCGAAAGTTGTCTCTGAGTTTCATCGCTTTCAGACGATTGTTCTTCCTTCCTTCTGTCAACGTCCTACGTCCCCGAAGGAAGAGGAGTTTCATTCTCTGGACGTCTGTGCACTGGTGTTTACACTACCTGAATTTCACAGCGCCAAGGCGTATTGACCATAACTTGTTTATTCAGCCCTTTGGTTGCAACAAGGGCCGGAAGGTGGCTAAAAGCACGATTGCTAATTGGATTAAAAAAGCCATTGCCGGTGCCTATCTTGGTCAAGGCCTCTCGCCCCCTTCGAGATTCACGGCCCATTCTACCAGGTCCACTTCAGTCTCATGGGCTGAGCATGCGGGGGCTTCACCTGATCAGATCTGCAAGGTAGCTATGTGGTCTACTCTGCATACCTTCACAAAACATTATCGCTTGGATGTTCTGGCTAACAGGGACTTGGCCTTTGGCAGAAAAGGCCTGCAAGCTGTTGTCCCTCCCTAGGTAAGGATTCTTGGGCATTCCTCCTATGCTGTCGTGGAAGGTGACTAGAGAAAAAAGAATGTCTTACCGTTAATTTGGTTTCTAGGAAACCTTCCACAACATCACTTATTTCCCTCTCTATATTCCTTGTTGTTCCTGGAATGTGTAAAGTTTCTTATGTGATATCTGTTCGTTGTAAGACACTGGAGAGTGGCAGGTGGGAGGGTCCTTTTAACCTCTCTTGTGCTTCCTGTCCCTATTAGGGCATGGAGAGGCAACCTCCTATGCGGTCATGGAAGTATTCCTAGAAACCGAATTAACGCTAAGACTAATTCTTTTTTTTCTCCTGAAATCTCTGATATTGTTGATCAAGGAGTTTTTAAGGTCTTGTCTTTTAAGTGTTAAATCTACCAGGTCCCCTAGTGTCAACGTCTGTTTGTGTCTAGTTTCAATTACATGAATCTGTGTGAATAGGCCATTAATAGTTTGTCTTAACTCTTAAGTCTGTAACCATGTTTTATCAGTGTCCCTCTTAATACGCATTTTAATGCTTCCTATTTGTAGGGTTGTGGGTGGGATCTGTTTCATGATTCCATATGAATGAGTCAATATTGTACTTAAGGTCAGTCAGACCGCAATCCTCTTTCAAGAGACCGCTATTTAGCTTCCGGTCCAAGGCCTGTGAGACGTGTTTGGGAGGGTCAGAGAGAAAAGTTGGAACGTGATCAGAAAGAAATTAATCACCAATGTTGACAGCAGGTTCCCAGGAAAGTACACCTTGGCTAACTATAAAGAGGTCTATGCGGCTACACGAGTTGTGGATCCGAGAAAAGTAGGTATAATCCCTACCTTATGGGTTAAGTATGCGCCATATGTCGACTAACTGTAAGGTATTCAAGTCCAGCAACCGCTTGACCAGAACTGAACCTTTACCCGAAGAGGAGTAGACTGTTGGATCAAGAGTGAAGTTGAAGTCTCCTCCAATTATTGGTGTCCCTTCAACAAATTTAGTGAGACTAGTCAGGAGAGCTCTACAAACACTGGTCTGTTTTCTGTTGAGAAGGTACCAATTAACAATGGTTATGACAGAACTGGCAACCCGTAGTTTCAGAAAGATATATCTCCCCTCAGTATCAATCTTAGTATCTAATATCGTGTGTTAGACCTTTATGAACTGCAATAGAGATGCCCTCAGTTCTGGATTCAGGGTTGGTGCAATGTATGCAGATGAAGTCCATGGAGCCCCTCGGTTAAGAGTCTACAACATGGACACCAGCCAGTTATCCCACCAGGGAAGGACCTAGCCCAGGGTATTGGTAGCCCTTAAGTCACTATCCAGCCCTTGCGAGCTTGAAGATATGGCCAGGGGTTTACCATGGACTAGGTAACCAACCACAGACAGCTGTTTCGGGGTTGTTGCCCCTCATCAGTGTGGCGCAGGATTCTGGCTTGGGTTTCACTGTGTTTGAGTGCTTTAATTGGTGCCCGCAGTGTTATCCTCCACTGGTCTCCACAAGGTCAGTGGTTGCTTTATGATGTCGGTCTATCAAGCATTGCTCCCACCCAGCCAGAATCCTGCGCCACACTGATGAGGGGCAACAACCCCGAAACAGCTGTCTGTGGTTGGATACCTAGTCCATGGTAAACCCCTGGCCATATCTTCAAGCTCGCAAGGGCTGGATAGTGACTTAAGGGCTACTAATACCCTGGGCTAGGTCCTTCCCTGGTGGGATAACTGGCTGGTGTCCATGTTGTAGACTCTTAACCGAGGCTCCATGGACTTCATCTGCATATTCAAATTCTAGGGAGCAATGCACCTTGGGTTTCACTGTGTTTGAGTGCTTTAATTGGTGCCCGCAGTGTTATCCTCCACTGGTCTCCACAAGGTCAGTGGTTGCTTTGTGATGTTGGTGCAATGTATCCATACAGGATAATATCTATTTTTGAAAGCAGGGACATGTCCATCTTTAAAGTGTGTCTCTTGCAAAAGCAGGATCTGTGTCCCTCGTCGATGCATACCATAAAGAATCGGAGACCGTTTTTGAGGTGTGTTAACGCAAGAGGTTTTAAGTGAGCCAAACTTCAGGGTAGCCATTTCGTATATGAACTGTGGGTCTATAGGGGGGGAGCGATAAAGAAAAATAGATAGGATTGAGGAGAGAAGGGTAAACGTAGAGAAAACCAGGTGGATAAAGAAAAGCAAGAAAAATCAAGGATACAAAGATACAGAGGATACAAAGATACAGAGGGCGAAAAAGAATTAAGAGTTAATTACCAAAAGTTTCTTGTTTCAAAAACCTGAAGCAAAATTCCGGGGTGGTTTTGAAAAAATTCCACACCTACCTGCAGTGTGTGGAACCCCAGTAGGGTGTAACCATGTCACACAGAGCAAAACTGTCCCTACACTCCAAGCCCACTGTACCCAGTGTACCTTTGAAAACATCAACTTATAACCTCTGTATTAACCAAACAAGCCCCTCTACTATACATCTTGTTAACCCCTTCCCGACCTTTGCGTTTGTGGGACGTCATGGGTTTCTTGTACTTCCCGACCTGTGACATTCCATAACGTCACAGCGGGATCGTGGCACCGTTGCTGCAGTAACTGCTTTCATGCCCCGGTATCCTGTGATTCTTATCAGAGAATACCGGACATTGATGTGAGGGGATGAGGATTCCCCACCCCGCTCTGATTGGCTGTCCGGTCCTGTGCCGCCTCTGCAGCCTGCCCGGTCCTGTGCCGCCTCTGCAGGCCTGCCGCTTCCCTGTGCCGCCTCTGCAGCCTGCCCGGTCCTGTGCCGCCTCTGCAGCCTGCCCGGTCCTGTGCCGCCCTCCTGCAAGCCTCCGGTCGTCACTTTTCCCTCAACTTTGTACACACACACACACACACCCCGCTATACTTACCACCGGCCCTGCGTCCGCTGCCTGGATCTTCAGTCGACATGTCGCCACCCCCGAACTACTGGATCCAATATCGTGTCCAATATGTCTCGCCAAACTACCCGAACTACATATTGGATCCAGTTGTCCGGGTGCGGCCACATGTCGACTCGGTCCAGGCAGCGGGGAACACACAGGGTTGGTGCTAAGTATAGCCGTGTGTGTGTGTGTGTGTGTGTATGTTTGTGCTGACCACTCTCACCGCCAACCACTGAGCCACTGCGCGCAGTGCTACCCACAGAGCCGCCTGTATATACACAATTCATTTCACCGCACTCCCGTATCTATTAGAAAATAAACTATATATTGATTCTAGACTACCTGATTCTTTAGAATCGGGCTGCCATCTAGTATCTAGTATAACAGTATAAACATTCAAAGTTTGAGAATTACAAAATTTTCAAACTTTTCGCCAATTTTTATTTTATTTTTTCTAAAACAAAACGTGAAAATTATCGACCTAATATTACAACTAACATAAAGTTCAATATGTCCCAAGAAAACTTTCTCAATCACCAGGATCCGTTAAAGCATTAGAGTTATAACCTCATAAAGTGACACTGGTCAGAATTGCCAAATATTTCCAGGTCAGGAAGGTCAAAACAGGCTGGGTGGTGACTCCGTTAAAGGATACATGAAAATGTGTTATTTTGTGATCACTATTGCCCAAGTGACTCCCAACCCATATATTTGATATGGCGTCTGGCCTGTTGGATAATATTAGGTCTAAAAGTGCCACCCTGTTGTTGGGTCCTAGAATTAGTCCTTACCGGTAATTCCTTTTCAATTTTCCCTTAAAACCGCCAGAAGACATCAACAAGTAAGGCTATTCCTATCATGAAGGGTGACAGATCTTATATCCCTGCATCCACCGAGCCCAGCGCACCCCTGGCTACAGTGAGTAGTACAGGGGTCTGGTCACTAGGGGATTAACTTAGAGTACCGTCACACTTGGCGACGCTCCAGCGATCCCAACAACGATACTATCTGGTAGGGATCGCTGTAGTGTCGCTGGTGAGATGTCGGTCCGATCTTGCCAGCAGTGCAGCAACGATACGGCGGTCATTGGGATCCTCTCACTCTAGGGTGTAATATTGAAGTTGTTGTCCCCCGTCAAACACAATGATGCATGCCGCACACCGGGCACCCAATGATCATAAAATGGTCCAGGCCATTCCGACACAACCAGTGATCTCACAGCAGGGGCCTGGTCAGTGCTAAGTGTCAAACATAGCGAGATTGCTGCTGAGGTTGTTGCGGCATCACGCGCCCGTCTACCTCACCACGCGCGCCTGCCCGCCCACCCCACCCTGTGTGCGCGACCGCCCGCCCACCCCACCTCGTGCGCGCGCCGGGCGGGCAGGCGCGCGGGGCGGGCAGGCGCGCCTGCCCGCCTCACTGGACAAGGTATTCTCCCTGACTCTTTCGGTCCAGAGGTCACTATAATGGTGGATGTGCCTGACGAATCTTTCCAAGGGCCGGTCCTTCCTTCAGGGCGATTGGGAAGTCCTAACCACCGATGCCAGTCTCCTGGGTTGGGGGACGGATTGTCGTCGTCATACTGCCCAGGGTCGCTAGTCCAACGCTTCCAGTCAATGTTCTGGATGTACGGGCCATAGCCCTGTCTCTACGTTGCTTTCACATACTCCTTACGGGTCATCACATCCGTGTCCAATCAGACAAAGCGACAGCAGTGGCCTACATCAATCACCAGGGCAGCACCCGCAGCAGAAGGGCTCTGAGCGAGGTAGAAGGCAATCTCACCTGGGCAGAGTCGACCGGGTCTGTCATCTCGGCAGTGCACATCCCGGGATTGGACGGTAGACTTTCTCAGTTGCCAGGGCCTCGCCGCAGGAGAATAGTCCCTGCACCCGGAAGTGTTTCAACAGATTTGCCGCCACTCTGGGACACAGGTCCGCTCTCACCATCCGACTTCAAACGAAGCTGACACACTGGTGCAATCGTGGCACCAGTTCCGACTCCCGTACATTTTTCCTTCATTACCCTTAATTCCAAAGGTACTGAGGAAAATCAAATCAGAACAAGTCCCAGTCCTCCTCAGCTCCAGATTAGCCCAGACGGGCTCTGAATTTGATGGCGTGGCTGTTGAGACCTGCTTGCTGACTCAGGCTGTTTTTTTTACCTGATGTCATTGGTACCATGATTAGAGCTCGAAAACTAGCTTCTGCACGTATCTACTATCGTACGTGGAAGATTTTCTTTTCATGGTGCAAAGACCGCGGTCACCCCCCCCCCCCTGTTACCGTTTCAGTCCCGGTGATCCTCAGTTTTCTGCAGTGAGGACTAGACTCTGGGTTGGCCCTTAGTTCCCTGAAAGGCCAGATTTAGTCTCTTTCAGTCCTTTAACAGCGAAAACATGCGACACTTCCACAAGTTAGAACCTTTATTCAAGGGGTGTCTCGGTCGGTTCCCCCTTACCAAAGACCGATAGACCGTTAGAGCCTTGGGACCTAAACTTGGTCTTGGATGCACTCCAGAGATCACCTTTTGAGCCTCTGAAAAAGGTTTCTCTCGCTCTCCTGCCCTGGAAGGTGGTCTTCCTTGTGGCAATCACGCTCATCCGTTGTGTTTCCGAATTGGTGTCACTCTCGTGCCGAGAGCTGTTCCTTTCTTTTAATCAAGATAGCGTGGTACTGTGTCCAGTTCCCTCTTTTTTTCCAAAGATGTTCTCCTCCTTTCACCTCAATAAAGATATCCTCCTTCCATTTTTCTGTCCGGCTCTGGTAGAGAGGGCTCTGCATACCCTGGATCTAGTGAGAGCCCTTTGATACTATGTTTCAAGAACAGCCCCCTTCCGTATGACGGACAATCTTTTTGTCCTACTGGAAGGTCACAAACAGCATGGCAGTGTCTAAAGCCACCTTGGCTAGGTAGTTGCGTTCCACCATCCAAGAAGCGCATCGGCTGCGGAATGTACCCATTCCTAGCAATCTAAAAGCACACTCCACTCGTGCAGTTGGGAGCATCTTGGGCTATTCGGCACCAGGCATCGGCGGAACAAGTGTGTAAGGCGGCTACCTGGTCCAGCCTACATACTTTCGCAAAACTCTACTCAGAATTCTGCAGACTGAAGCGTCTGTGGCGCACTTCTCTGCATAAGAGTTTTCTTTTTCATGTGCAGGGCATCGCATTCCTTGGGTTACTGGTTTTATTTTCCCACCCAGGGACTGCTTTAGGACGTCCCAATATCCTGTGTCCCTCAATGAGGTGCAAGAGAAAAAGGGATTTTTGTGTACTCGCCGTAATTTTTTTTTTTTTCTGAGCCATCATTGGAGGACATAGCACCCACCCTTTTGCCCATTTCGGGCGTTGTTTTCTTCTGGTTCTTTATTCCTGAGTTTGGCATGTTAACTTTGGTTGTACTCCATTGTTTATACCTATGCTATTGCTTGGTCACTAAACTGGTCGGGCCTGGGCCAGCCAGGGGGTGTATGCTGTGGGGAAGGAGCCAATCTGTTCTTTTTCTTTCAGAATTCACTTGGTGTCAAGCCTCCTAGGATAGCAGCATGACCCATGATCCTGTGTCCCCCAATGATGGCTCAGAGGAAAGGATTTTACGGTGAGTACACAGAATTCCCTTTTTTCCATCCATATGTCATGCATAAATGGAAAATATTATCCTCCAATACAATGGGTATTTACTTTATTTCCTTTAGTCTTTTTTTTTTTTTACCTTGTAATTTTGCTGGGTAATAGGGCAATGCACCCTTCTTGGCTCTTTCCCATTATCTGTACTTTGCTACGAAATGTCAAGTATTACTAGAATTCTCAGGAATTATATGGTTGGATAGGGGTGCTTTATTACCACCTTAGATTCTTCAGTCCCATTATAGGATGGCAAGGAGGGAGTAGTACGTGTTTCCCCGATAGTAAGACCTCCCCAAAAGTAAGACAGGGTAGGGGGAACGGGGGGGTAAGGGGGGGGCTGCTAATATAAGCCCCCCCCTGAATGTAAGGCCGCCGGGGGGGCGCTGGGGAATATAAGGCCTCCCTTAGTACCGTACCTTTGGGCCGCCGGTGACCCCCTCCCCCCTTCCCCGGTGTGTCCAGCTGATTGGCCCAGCAGCTCGAGCTGTGATTGGCCGCCCAGCCCCGATGTCACTGCAGTCCCGGCTTGCTGCTAATTGGCCCAGCGTCCCCTGCAGCAGAAGCGTCCCACAGCTGCACCGCAGAGGAAAGCGAAAGTAACCCAGAGAAAAAAAAAGTAAGGAAACGTGTGTACTGTATAACCATAACCATGGGTGTGCGTGTATGGAGCTATGTGTGTCTGTGTGTACGGTACACTGCAGTACTGTTATGGGAGGCTGCAGTGGGATACGGCACTGTTATGGGAGGCTGCAGTGGGATTACCGTATGTGGGATGATACGGTACCGTAGTAACGATATTCTTGATACATTTGTTTTATTCTACCGTTTGGTGATGACTACCATACTGTTCAGCATGTTAATAAATGTTAATTTTTTTTGTTAAAAAATTTTTTCCTTTTTTTGGGCTAAGACCCCCCCCCCCACCCCCCAAAAGTAAGACAGGGTGCGACTTTCGAAAGGTAAAATTAATGTAAGACAGGGTCTTACTTTTGGGGAAACACGGTAGGAAGCTCCAGAGGCTTTTTGCTACATATAAACAAGTGCACTGTGTACTAAGACGTTTTTTACACAAATCTCTTAAAATGGGTGGAAAAAAAATCTGCTGTGGATCTTAAAATGTTAAAAGAAAATGACTTGTTGTATAACTCAAGGCTTTATGCTTTATAAACTTTTGATAGTTTTTTTTGCTAATTTGTTTGCCATGTTACATAGAACTGGCATGTTTTATAGTGGAAATGGTATTCTCCCTGCAGAATAAAGAATTACTGTTAAATTGATGGTGTTGTCTAGGAGTTTTAAAATAGCTGTACAATATCTGATTAATGATGGTGTGACACCCAGCACCCCCTGTTCTAAGTGACAGCAGCTGACATATTTTCTGAGTTGCACAGCTCTGTCAACTACATAGTGGCGACGGCAGGCTTCTGCTCCTTATTCAAGTCAATGGGAGTGGATATGCACTGAACAGCTGCCGCTCCTGCAAGCGCATCAGCAGAGTGCTGCCACAGCATACAATAGCTTAGTTTCTGCACTTGATATGATGTGTCTTAGGAGTTGCTGCATGGAAGCCTTAGACAATCCATTACTGTTCGCTATATACTGGTTTGAATTAACTGCTTGGATAAATTAACAAAAAAAAAAAAAAAAAAAGATCCAGTAGTGCAGTATTGTATGAGTTTAAAACTCACAATCTTTTTTATTTTTTTTTTATTTTCCACATTAGGTTCAGGTGTGGGAACACGCAAACTCTTAGCAGCATGGTTGAAGCACAGGCCTTCATTCTGCACACAAACGGAGTGGTGGTGATAACTGGTAAAGTCCTATACATTTCTCTCCCCTCTCATTTCTTCTCTCTTTTTCTCTAATCCTCTCTTTTCATGTACAGTTATATAGCATATATATATACAGTTATATATACATATTGAGAATGACACCAAAATTATATTTTCACATGATCTGCTGTCCTCTGGTTTTTTATTTGTGTTTGTCTGATGTTTATATCACATACAGAAATATAATTGCAATCATATTATGAGTACCAAAAGATTATATTGACAGTAAGGGTATGTGCCCACATAGTGGTTTAGTGACGTTCAGTTCGTCAGTAAACCGGTGGAAAATTCAAGGAGCCTAGAGTTCTGAGCTCAGAAGTCTCCAGCGGTTTTCCAGCGGTTTCTCAGCGGTTTCCCAGCGGTTTTTTCAGAGTGTGCACAGCGTTTTTCAGTCGGTTTTTCAGTCGGTTTTTCCGGCGGTTTTCTATGGAGGATTTTGTCCATGGAAACGCTCAAAAACCGTTGAGAAGAATTGACATGTTGTATGCTGCTAAACCCGCTAGGAAACCGCTCAACCTCTGGCAGATCCGCTCACATAAACCCACTATGTGTGCACAGCGTTTTCTAAATTACATAGGGTTACTTGTAAGTCCTAACGCTGCTTAGGATTTACATAAATTTAAATAAAACCTATGCTAAACCACCGGCGGTTTTCGCTGCTAAACCGACGTTAAACCACTTATGTGGGCACATACCCTTAGAATGAGTTAATGCAGCAAGTCAGTATTTGCAGTGTTGACACTTCTTCTTCAGGACCTCTGCAATTCTCCCTGGCATGCTCTCAATCAACTTCTGGACCAAATCCTGACTGATAGCAGTCCATTCTTGCATAATCAATGCTTGCATTTTGGCAGAATTTGTTGGTTTTTGTTTGTCCACCCGTCTCTTGATGATTGACCACAAGTTCTCAATGGGATTAAGATCTGGTGAGTTTCCAGGCCGTGGACCCAAAATCTCTGTTTTGTTCCCTGAACCATTTAGTTATCACCTTTGCTTTATGGCAAGGTGCTCCATCATGCTGGAAAAGGCATTGTTGGGCGCCAAACTGCTCTTGGACGGTTGGGAGAAGTTGCTCTTGGAGGACATTCTGGTACCATTCTTTATTCATGGCTGTGTTTTTAGGCAAGACTGCCGATTCCCTTGGCTGACAAGCAACCCCACACATGAATGGTTTCAGGATGCTTTACAGTTGGCATGAGACAAGACTGGTGGTAGCGCTCACCTCTTCTTCTCCGAATAAGCTGTTTTCCAGATGTCCCAAACAATCGAAAAGGGGATTCATCAGAGAAAATGACTTTACTCCAGTCCTCAGCAGTCCACTCCTTGTACCTTTTGCAGAATATCAGTTGGTCCCTGATGTTTTTTCTGGAGAGAAGTGGCTTCTTTGCTGCCCTCCTTGAAACCAAAACCAGGGATGGTGTGTGTACAGTCCGCGCTGCTTGAAATAATCACTTCAAAGTCTTGAATGAAAGACCCCCCTTTTCTTTATTTTGCACCTACGCGTTTCGATGCTACTCCAAGCACCGTCATCAGGCCCTGATGACGGTGCTTGGCGTAGCATCGAAACGCGTAGGTGGAATATAAAGAAAAGGGGGGTCTTTCATTCAAGACTTTTAAGTGATTATTTCAAGCACCATGGACTGTACACACACCATCCCTGGTTTTGGATATTCTTACACGTGCTTCGTGGAGGTGGAGGTCCTGCGGCAGCTTTTTAAACCACATGCGATTTAAACTAGTTGTGGGTGCACAGAACTAGAAAAGGTGAGTGCATTATTTTGCGATCTGTATGCAAGATCCGTGTCATATTGATAGGGCACTATTGCGCCTCGTTTTGTCTCCTTTATAGTTCTCCTTGAAACCAGGCCTTGCGCAAAGAGTCTCCGCCTCACAGTGCGTGCAGAAGCACTCACACCAGCCTGCTGCCATTGCTGAGCAAGCTCGGCACTGCTGGTAGTCCAATCCCGCAGCTGAAACAGTTTTAAGATACGGTCCTGGCGCTTGCTGGTCTTTCTTGGGCACCCTGGAGCCTTTTTGACAACAATGGAAGCGCTCTCCTTGAAGTTCTTGATGATGCGATAGATTGTTGACTGAGGTGCAATCTTTCTAGCTGTGATACTCTTCCCTGTTGGGCCATTTTTGTTCAGTGCAATGATGGCTGCACGTGTTTCTTTAGAGATAACCATGGTTAACTGAAGAGAAACAATGATACCAAGCACCAGCCTCCTTTTAAAGTGTCCAGTGGTGTCATTCTTACTTAATCATGACTGATTGA
The DNA here is from genome assembly GCA_033576535.1 of Allobates femoralis. NCBI lineage: Eukaryota > Metazoa > Chordata > Amphibia > Anura > Aromobatidae > Allobates > Allobates femoralis. The sequence continues at coordinate 479,108,634 of JARQOC010000004.1, read as the reverse complement.
TCGCCAGCCCTGTCCTCATCCACACCCCCACACCTGTGTTAATGGAACAATCACTAAAACGATGTTAGCTGCTCCTTTTAAGGCAGGACTGCAATGATGTTGAAATGTGTTTTGGGGGTTAAAGTTCATTTTCTAGGCAAATATTGTCTTTGCAAGAAATTGCTGTTAAGTTGATCACTCTCTATGACATTCTGGAGTATTTGCAAATTGCCATTAGAAAAACTGAAGCAGTAGACTTTGTTAAAATTAATATTTGTATCATTCTCAAAACTTTTGGCCATGACTGTACAGCTACAGTTGTGGCCAAAAGTATTGACAGCCCTGCAATTCTGTCAGATAATACTCAGTTTCTTCTTGAAAATGATTGCAATCACAAATTCTTTGGTATTATTATCTTCATTTAATTTGTCTTCAATTAAAAAACACAAAAAGAATTTTGCAAGTGTGGCTTAGTTATTGCCAACACCTGTTAGGTGCCACAGGTAAGTTACAGGTGCTGTTAACTACACAAATTAGAGAAGCATCACATGATTTTTCTAATGGCCACTTTAGACGTCCCGATATCGGCGTCCAACTCCGATAAAAAGTCACGTGGTTCTTGTGTTGGCCCCGATATTGTTCGTGCGTTGTATGGTTTAAATGTCCAATACGATGCACGAACGATGCCAAAACGATATTGGGGATCAAATGAGCCTGCTCTCCAACAGCCCGATATTGGATGGTTGATGTGGCCGGATCGTGCTGTGTGAAAGCCCAACAACGATGTGGAGTTCAACTTCCCCTCTTCTCTCCCATGTTAAATGGTCGTTCCTGGGTCGGCCTTACAAGGGGGCGTATACATCGCAGTTGCGTTGTATGCCGATATCGCACTGTGTAACATCTCCAATGCGATCTTTGAATTCTGCCCAAAAAGTGTGCGCTCCCGCGTCGTTGTATCCAATATCGGACTGACGTTGGGACATGTAAAGTGGCCATAATAGTGCCAATACTTTTGTCCACCCCCTTTTTATATCTGGTGTGGAATTATATCCAATTTGGCTTTAGGACAATTCTTTTTGTGTTTTTTCATTGAAGACAAATTAAATGAAGATAATAATACCAAAGAATTTGTGATTGCAATCATTTTCAGGAAGAAACTGATTATTATCTAACCGAATTGCAGGGGTGTCAATACTTTTGGCCACAACTGTATGTTCCTAATAGCCCATGACATACAGTGGGTACAGAAAGTATTCAGACCCCTTTAGATTTTTTGCTGTTTCATTGGAGCCATTTGGTAAATTCAAAATACCGTATATACTCGTGTATAAGCCGACCCGTGTATAAGCCGACCCCCCTACTTTTGCCCCCAAAATCTGGGAAAACCTATTGACTCGTGTATAAGCCGAGGGTGGACCCCAGCACAGGTATACAGCCCCCAGCAGTGTGGTATACAGGCCCCCGCAGTGGTGTACAGGCCTCCCCAGTGGTAGTATACAGCCCCCAGAAGTGTGGTATAAAGCAGCCTCCCCAGTGGTACATACAGGCCCCAGCAGTGTTACAGCAGCCTCCCCAGTGGTATATACAGCAGCAGCCCCAGAGATATATACAGCAGCCCCAGTGGTAGTATACAGCAGCCCCAGAGCTATATACAGCAGCCCCAGTGGTAGTATACAGCAGCCCCAGAGGTATATACAGCAGCCCCAGTGGTAGTATACAGAAGCCCCAGAGGTAGTATACAGCAGCCCCAATAGTAGTATACAGCAGCCTCAGTGGTATATACAGCAGCAGCCCCAGTAGTAGTATACAGAAGCCCCAGTGGTAGTATACAGCAGCCCCAGTAGTAGTATACAGCAGCCCCAGTAGTAGTATACAGCAGCCCCAGTAGTAGTATACAGCAGCCCCAGTAGTAGTATACAGCAGCCCCAGTAGTAGTATACAGAAGCCCCAGTGGTAGTATACAGCAGCCCCAGGGGGTATATACACAGCAGCCCCAGTAGTAGTATACAGAAGCCCCAGTGGTAGTATACAGCAGCCCAGTAGTAGTATACAGAAGCCCCAGTGGTAGTATACAGCAGCCCCAGGGGGTATATACACAGCAGCCCCAGTAGTAGTATACAGAAGCCCCAGAGATATATACAGCAGCCCCAGTGGTAGTATACAGCAGCCCCAGAGGTATATACAGCAGCCCCAGTGGTAGTATACAGAAGCCCCAGAGGTAGTATACAGCAGCCCCAATAGTAGTATACAGCAGCCTCAGTGGTATATACAGCAGCAGCCCCAGTAGTAGTATACAGAAGCCCCAGTGGTAGTATACAGCAGCCCCAGTAGTAGTATACAGCAGCCCCAGTAGTAGTATACAGAAGCCCAGTGGTAGTATACAGCAGCCCCAGTAGTAGTATACATCAGCCCCAGTAGTAGTATACAGCAGCCCCAGTAGTAGTATACAGCAGCCCCAGTAGTAGTATACAGAAGCCCCAGTGGTAGTATACAGCAGCCCCAGGGGGTATATACACAGCAGCCCCAGTAGTAGTATACAGAAGCCCCAGTGGTAGTATACAGCAGCCCCAGTAGTAGTATACAGAAGCCCCAGTGGTAGTATACAGCAGCCCCAGGGGGTATATACACAGCAGCCCCAGTAGTAGTATACAGAAGCCCCAGTGGTAGTATACGGCAGCCCCAGTAGTAGTATACAGAAGCCCCAGTGGTAGTATACAGCAGCCCCAGTAGTAGTATACAGAAGCCCCAGTGGTAGTATACAGCAGCCCCAGGGGGTATATACACAGCAGCCCCAGTAGTAGTATACAGAAGCCCCAGTGGTAGTATACGGCAGCCCCAGTAGTAGTATACAGAAGCCCCAGTAGTAGTATACAGCAGCCCCAGGGGTATATACAGCAGCAGCCCCAGGGGGTATATACAGCAGCAGCCCTAGGGGGTATATACAGCAGCAGCTCCAGAGGTATACAGACCCCCCCCCATAGGTAGTATACAGGGGCCCCAGCTGTATACAGCAGCCCCAGCTGTATACAGCCCCCCCGTGGTATCCAGGGCCCCAGCTGTATACAGCCCCCCCGTGGTAACAAGGGCCCCCCTTGCTGCACCTGTAAAGGAAGAAGTCAGTATACTTATCGCTGCTGCCGCCGCCGCCGCTCCGCTTCTCGGTCACCGCGCTGCTCCGGGTCTTCACGCTTCCTGTTCCTTCTCCGGCGCTCGAACAATGACGTCATTTCCTGAGCGCCGGAGAAGGAACAGGAAGCGTGAAGACCCGGAGCAGCGCGGTGACCGAGAAGCGGAGCGGCGGCGACGGCGGCGGCAGCAGCAGCGATAAGTATACTGACTTCTTCCTTTACAGGTGCAGCAAGGGGGGCCCTGGTTACCACGGGGGGGGGCTGTATATACGGGGGGCCCTGGTTACCACGGGGGGGCTGTATATACGGGGGGGCCCTGGTTACCACGGGGGGGGCTGTATATACGGGGGGCCCTGGTTACCACGGGGGGGGCTGTATATACGGGGGGGCCCTGGTTACCACGGGGGGGCTGTATATACGGGGGGGCCCTGGATACCACGGGGGGGGCTGTATGGGGGGGCTGTAAGGCGATATGCACTGCTCCCCCCGCGGATGGGCGGGGGATGCAGTGCATATCATGAATAAGTTATGAGCGGCTCCACGTCACGAGCCGCTCATACTGCAGCCTTCCCCCCACCTCCTCCAGCCTCCTCCTGCCTCCTCCTGCTCCCGGACACAGCCCCCACGTATATGACTCGTGTATAAGCCGAGGGGGGGACTTTTCAGCCCAATTTTTGGGCTGAAAAAGTCGGCTTATACACGAGTATATACGGTAGTTAATTTTTTTTCTCATTAATTAATGTACACTCTGCACCCCATCTTGACTAAAAAAAAAACAAAAATGTAGAACATTTTGTAACGTATTAATAAAAAAGAGACTGAAATATCACATGCTCATAAGTATTCAGACCCTTTGCTCAGTATTGAGTAGAAGCAAACTTTTGAACTATTGCAGCCATGAGTCGTCTTGTAAATGATGCAACACTTTTTTCGCACCTGGATTTGGGGATCCTCTGCCATTATTCCTTGCAGATCCTCTCCAGTTCCGTCAGGTTGGATGGTGAACCTTGGTGTACAGCCATTTTCAAGTCCCTCCAGAGATGCTAAATTGGATTTAGGTCAGGGCTCTGGCTGGACCAGTCAAGAATGGGTCACAGACTTGTTCTGAAGCCACCCCTTTGTGTGCTTCGGGTCATTGTCTTGTTAGAAGGGGAACCTTCGGCCAAGTCTGAAGTCCAGAGCACTCAAAGAGGTTTTCATTCAGGATATCTCTTTACTTGGCCGTATTCATTTTTCCTTCAATTGAAACCAGTCTTCTATCCCTGCAGCTGAGAAACGCCCCCATAGCATGTTGCTGCCACCACCATGTTTCACTGTTGGGATTGTATTGGGCAGTTGATTAGCAGTGCCTGGTTTTCTCCACACATACCAATTATCACAAAAAACTTCTATCTTCATCTCATCAGACCAGAGAATCATATGTTCTTCATATGTTTTTTTTTTTTTTTTGCAAACTCTATGCAGACTTTCATATGTCTTGAACTGAGGAGAGGCTGCCGTCAGGCCACTCTGCCATAAAGGCCCAACTGGTGGAGGGCTGCAGTGATAGTTGACATTGTGGAACTTTCTCCCATCTTCCTACTGCATCTCTGGAGCTCAGGCACAGTGATCTTGAAGTTCTGCTTTACCTCTCACCAAGGCTACTCTTCCACGATTGCTCAGTTTGGCTGGACGGTCAGGTCTAGGAACACTTCTGGTGTTTCCATTTAAGGATTAAGGAGGTCACTGTGCTCTTAAGGGCCTGTCACACGTGTCAATGTCGTCAGCGATCTGATCGCTGACGACATTGACGGCTGATCGCTGGTGAGCTGTCACACAGGCAGACTCACCAGCGATCAATTGACCAGAAACATCGTGGAAACGATTTAAATATCGTTTCCACGATGTCTTGCTCCCGCTGCTGGAAGCGGGAGCAGGCTGGTCTCCAAGGTAAACTGCGGGTATCTAGGCAGCGCGCGCTGCCTAGATACCCGACGTGTACCTTAGTTACCAGCCTCCTCCGCTCACCGGCTGGTATCTAAGGTACACAGCGGGTAACTAGGGACCCTAGTTACCCGCTGTGTACCTTAGATACCAGCCGGTGAGCGGAGGAGGCTGGTAACTAAGGTACACGTCGGGTATCTAGGCAGCGCGCGCTGCCTAGATACCCGCAGTTTACCTTGGATACCAGCTCCCAGCGCTTGTGAGAGGCGCTGGGAGCTGGAATATCGCTACTCCCGGTGTCACACGCAGCGGTGCTGCGTGTCCGCCGGGCGACAATCGCCAGGTTTTAGGACAGATTCTAAAACCTGGCGATCATCAACCAGCGATTTATCGCTGGTTGATTCAGTATGTCACACGCATCAATATCGCTGCAACGTCACGTGCAGCCGATATCGTGCAGGCGATATTGATGCGTGTGACAGGCCCTTTAGGATCCTTGAGTACTGCAGAAATTCTTTTGTAACCTTGACGAGATCTGTGCTTTGCCACAATTCTGTCTGAGTTCCTTTGACCTCATGATTCTCATTTGGTCTGACATTCACTGTGAGCTGTGAGGTCTTATATAGACAGGTGTGTGCCTTTCCAAATCAAGTCTTATTAGTTTAATTAAACACAGCTGGACTCAATGAAGGAGTAGAACCATGTCAAGGAGGATCACAAGGAAATGGACAGCATGCAACTTAAATATGAGTGTCTGAGCAAAGGGTCTGAATACTTATGACCTTGTGATATTTCAGTTTTTCATTTTTTATGTTCAATCGTTATTATGAATTCAAAAGAGCAAGTAAGAAATAAGAAAGTATAAATCAACATTAATTCACGTGGATGGTTGTATCAGATACAAATAAGGAAGCAATCAAGTAGAAAAAAACATTACAATCATCCATAGTCTTCTGCGTGTTGGTTATATACGAGGTACCATTACATACTGACTTGTGCTAAAAGCAAACATTAATCTAATGTATTAATCTAGTGAGTCGGGTGGCCATCAGGCGTCCGTCAGGGTGACTCACATTGAGACCCGTAGAGGCAACTAACTTAGTTTGGTCTGGTGAACTACAGGTGGATCAATAGTATCAAGAGGAAATTAGAAGAAACTATTAAGTAAAGTATTTACAGAATAAAGGAAAAAAGAAAAGACAAGGAAAAGAAGAAGTTAGAGGGCGGAAGGAACAACCTAGTATGAAAAGGAAGTTGGAGTGCATGGTGTGAAGGTGGAGGGGGAAGGGAATGGTGGTAAAATACCAGGAGTCCTGAACCACTTGCCCAGCCTGATTCTCTCTGACCAAGGGCATCTATGAGAGGAACCTAAAAAAAATCGGAACAATCCCTAAACATGATCCGTTCCATCCAAACAATATTGACTCTGTCCCATTGATCCAGAGTTCTCGGCCGCCAGCTCCTCCATCCGGATAATGTCCATAATCTCCGCATACCAATCAGCCAAAATAGGTTGCTGCGTGGATTTCCAATATCGTGGGATGACGGACCGGGTGGCCGAAAGACACGAGACCAAAATGTGTCTCTTAATATATTTAGTAGATTCGGAATATACAGGCAGCAAGGCAATCACCCGTGAGCCAACCAACTGTTTCCCCAATATAAGATTATAGGCGAAAAACACTCCTTCCCAAAAACTCTTGATTGCCGGACAGTCCCACCAAATGTGGAGTATAGTTTCAACGCCTGCACCGCAGTGCGAACACATTTCCGAGATATAGGGGAAAACTGTGAAGTCGAGTTTCTCTCCTTGGCTGCGCATGTATTTGTCATCTTACGAGTGAACAATAAGCTTTTCTGCCTATCTACTATGGAGAGTTTTTTTTTACCCAACTCTTTCTCCCAGGCCAACTGGAAGAAGCACTTCCCGATCGCCTTCTCCCCTGCAATAATAAAATGTATTTCAGAAACTGCATGGGAGGGAGGAGAGTCTTTTTGGAACAATTTCTCTCCAGGGAAAAGAAGGGATCTGAGCCCAACCGACTGATCCACCGAGGAGACATAAGATCGCAGCTGAAGAAACCCGAACCAACGCAATGGCTGGGATGGTGTGTCGCTGCAATGACCTAAAGGAGGGCATTTTACCATGGTGTAGTATCTGCCTAGGCGAATATCCTCCACACTCGTTCAGCACAAAAAAGAGCTTCTGGTCATCCCCAATGTAAAGGCAGGGTTTGAAAAAAAGGGGAGTAAGTGGGCTTATTATTCCCACTACTGGAGATCCATTGACATATGACTGCCAAATTGTTAGTGTACCTGTGGTAAGATCAGAAGGAATACCGATCTGTCTTAGATCTACGAGATTTATCCAAGGAAGCTAATCCAACAGGACACTTGACTTGTTCCAGAAACCCAATGCTTGGATTGAGATCTATACTGCCAGTCAATTAACTGATCGCATCGATGATGCAAGAAAATAGTTCAGGTGATCCCACTTTCCCCGACTCAAGTAGGGGCCATCAAGGTTGGCATGCTCACTCTAGGTTTCTCGCCTTTCCATGGATCATTCCATGTCAAGTGAACCAATGATTATTACCTCTATTTTTAATTCTTTTGAGATTTTATTTGATAATGGCATGTCAGACAATGCAAAATTGAAAGAGAAAAAATTTCTAAAATTTTTTCAGTTTAAATGATTTTCAAAGTTCGGAAAAAGTGCAAATTTCGGTGTTGCCTACCTCTACATTTCTCCTCATAACTCAGGCTAGAAATAAGATAGCGAGACAAAACAAACACCACTCTGCTCAGAACTGTACAGGCTTTCACCAGATATGTCACAAGAGTATCTTTGTTAATATTTTACCCATGCAAACTCTTAAAACACATTTCCGGAAAATTGGTTTAGTTTAAACATTTCCAAAAATGCACATATGTCTGCTATGCTCTTAGCCACATCTGTACCAAATTTCAAGTTGGGTTCGCGATGGGATCATATGTTAAAATATTTAACTATTATAGCGTCAATGGGTCATTCCATATAAGTGATCTAAATATGAATATTTTTTTTACTTGAAGTCTTAAGATTTTTTTTTATTTTTTCTATATGAAGTACAACTATTAATTACAAATTAAAAGTTTATTTGTTTCATCAGTTAATTTTTTACAGATTTTTAAAGCTTTAAAAAAGCGCGAATTTTGGCCTGGTATGGCTTTACATTTTTTTATCATATATTTTTCACGCCTGCATTTATTGATGGATTTATATAACCCTTCCAATCTTGTACTGGCCTAAGATTTTTTTTTCTTGTGTCCAGTTTTTTCAAAAGGATTGCAACTGCATATATGATAAAATATTGTGCCTTGAGAAGTAACAGCCATTGCTGTGTGAGAAAAATAAAGTTAATATTGAGTAAGGAAGATGGGTAATAAAAATAAAGATTTAGAGTACCCTTGAGATAGAAATGTGTTGCTATAAAGTGAGAATTAGGGCAACCGCATACGCAGCTTTTTTTATCTGCGGATAAACACTGCAGTTTTGGTAGCTTTTTTTTCTACCAAATTTTTACCACATCTGCGTTAGTTTTTTTAATTGCTAGTGAAAACGATGGCAGTTTTTTTAAAATATAAATAAAGCTAAATTCTGCTTCTATTGCACCGATCAAAAAGTAGTGCTAGCAGTGCTTTAGTCACTCTGAGTCTTTCAAAAAATACTGCATGTCTTTAACCCCATTGAAATCAATGGGGGCATTTTTCTGAATGATCACTCAGAATAGCGCTGTGTGTTTATTAGCCCTTAATAAGAAAAGCATTAAACTATTAATATAAAATTACTCAATCTTTAAACACACTCACCAATATTGTAGTACACTGCCTGCCTTGATTACTTCGTACAGACTATTGTTTGTTCAAGAGTGAACATGTCCTGGTTTGTCAGGACATGAAAGCTCTGAAGCTCTCTTACTTCCTGACTCTGCGGTGGGCAGATACTTAACATGATTGACAGAGCTGCTGGCATGTCATCTGCTCTGCATTCACTTTCTACCCCTGTTCATTCTCAGGTTGAGCCCTAACAAAGCTTTCCCCTCTAGAAAAAAAGGGAGATACAAGAGGTGCAGATTGTGCCCTATCAAACAGACACTATAGTTCTTATGTGGATTATAAGTGTATCCACTCACCTTTTATGGTTGTGAGACCCACAACCAGTTTAAAAGCATAAGGCAGCTGCTGCAGAACCTCCACCAACGCCACAAAACCGCGGGAAATCAGGAGATAAAACTGGAATGGTATCCACGGTCCGCGCTGCTGCTCTCTATCCAAGGAATCCACAAGAGGTTATTACCATCAAAAGTTCTTTATTTCATCACACCAACGCGTTTCGGTGCTGTCCCAGCACTGATGCCCTGAGGAAGGTGCTGGGACAGCACTGAAACGCGTTGGTGTGATGAAATAAAGAACTTTTGATGGTAATAACCTCTTGTGGATTCCTTGGATAAAGAGCAGCAGCGCGGACCGTGGATACCATTCCAGTTTTATCTCCAAGCTTTCCCTTCTGTCCTCTCCTGTTTCTAAGCTGTAACATAATAAAATAATACAGTAATATCTAAAAATCATGGATTATTTGGTGAATATAGACCCCACACTTTTAGACCACAGGCTGAACAGATCTGAATTCAAGATTTTCAAATTGACACTATAATAGTTAAACATTTTTAAATATCCCATCGCGATCCCAACTTGAATTTTGGTACAGATGTGGCTAGGAGCATTGCAGACACACATGCATTTTTGGAAATGTCTAAATTAAACTGATTTTTCGGAAATATGTTTTCAAATTTTGCGTTCGCATGGGAAAATTTTAAAGGTGCCTTCACATTTGCTCTTGTTACGCAGCGCACTGAACGCAGCCAAATGCTTGCGTACATGCGTTCCTATGTTTTACATGGGAACGCATGTGCCTGCATTTTGGCTGCGTTCGGTTGCGTTTGCGTACGGATGCGCATAATTTGTGCACCCTCCGCACTCAGAACGCAGCCCTGTTGCATTTCTTTGTGCGTTTGTGGGCGCTTGTTTTATCTGCAAGAGCCCGCAAACGCACAAAAAAATGCATAGAAGTCAATGGATCCGCAGTGTCCTCCGCTTGACAGCACAGGAGAACGCTGCGGATCTCATTGAAATCTCTCCCTGTGGCCGCCGGTGTTCACCGGCGGCCACCGGGAGATCAGCTACAGCCGCTGCTGCTCTCCCGCCGGTGGCAGCGGGGAGAAACAGCTGATCTGACAGCTGTTTAAATCTCCCTCGCTGACACCTAATAGGTGAGGTCGGCGCGGGAGATTTGAACCAGTGATCAGCTGTTTCTGATCTCCTGCACCGATATCACCCTATTCAGTGTCGGCGCGGGAGATTTAAACAGCTGTCAGATCAGCTGTGTCTTCAAATGAAAATGTAAAGCCATACCAGACCAATATTCGCGCTACTTTAAATAAAAATCTGTATAAAGTTAACTGATGAAGAAAAAAATTCTAAACTTTTAAACTTGTAATTAACTAAAGTTGTAGGGAGGGAGTTGCAGAAAAGATTAAAGGGGTTGTCCGGGCTTATGTTTTATTTCATATTTATATCTAGGCTGCAAAATGTTGACAATCTGCAATATACATGTTGTCAACATTTTGCAGGGTTTCCTAGATATAAACACATTTACTGCTGGCAGAGAATGTCCAGGGGGTGTGATTGTGCATGCAGGTCGTTTACACCTACTCTAGCACAATCACACCCCCTCCCCTATTCCTAGTATGGCCAGCCACCCCCAGGCCATACATGCCCGCCCCCTGCCCACTAAACACTATGGAAGGAAACCACCCTTAGGGCTCCTACTGGCCGCCCCAGCCCTAACATCACCACCCACCCTCTGCAAAACAGCGATCCCCAGTGCACTGATACAAGATGCCGAAACCGCTGCTGTGAAAGCGATTCCGGCACACTGTGTCAGTGCAGCAGGGGACCCGCTGCATATGTGTGCTGCTCACCCTCCTCTTGTGCAGCCGGTGGTCCTCCGCCCTGGTCCCGGTCATCTGCAGCCGGGCTCCACACTGCAGCCGGGCTCCACACTCTGCACTGCAGCCGTATCTGTGCTGTGTGGAGCGGTGCCCGGCGCCTGATCTCTCCAGACCTCCAGTACAATAGAGCTGGTGGAGCGGTTTAGAGAGGACCGCTCCACAGCCTCTGCTCTATGGTACTGGAGGTCTGGAGAGATCAGGCGCCGGGCACCGCTCCACACAGCACAGATACGGCTGCAGTGCAGAGTGTGGAGCCCGGCTGCAGTGTGGAGCCCGGCTGCAGATGACCGGGACCAGGGCGGAGGACCACCGGCTGCACAAGAGGAGGGTGAGCAGCACACATATACAGCGGGTCCCCTGCTGCACTGACACAGTGTGCCGGAATCGCTTTCACAGCAGCGGTTTCGGCACCTTGTATCAGTGCACTGGGGACCGCTGTTTTGCAGAGGGTGGGTGGTGATGTTAGGGCTGGGGCGGCCAGTAGGAGCCCTGGGGGTGGTTTCCTTCCATAGTGTTTAGTGGGCAGGGGGCGGGCATGTATGGCCTGGGGGTGGCTGGCCATACTAGGAATAGGGGAGGGGGTTGATTGTGCTAGAGTAGGTGTAAACGACCTGCATGCACAATCACACCCCCTGGACATTCTCTGCCAGCAGTAAATGTGTTTATATCTAGGAAACCCTGCAAAATGTTGACAACATGTATATTGCAGATTGTCAACATTTTGCAGCCTAATAATAAATATGAAATAAAACATAAGCCCGGACAACCCCTTTAAGTAGAAGAGATATAGAGGAAAAAGAAGAAATAGTGAACAAAAATGTTCAGAAAGAGGTAACAACAGATTTCGGTATCAGCCAAGTGTGTGGGTTAAGTACAGAGACTTCCACGACTGCAAAGTGTGGATCCTCCTTGTGGAACGGCCTTTCTAAGTAGACTAAATTCTCCCCACGCCAAGGCCTCTATCAAATAAACAAAAGCACATCAACTAAACAACAATATCAACTGAAGTTGCAAATAAAGAAGAGAAAAAAAAAAAGCAAAACATCGGATATGAGCATTAATTCCCCTGTGATGGAAAGGGAAAAGAAGGTCAAGTAGACAGTAGTCTACTGCAAATTGTGAAATGTAAGCCACAATTTAGGATGGAGCATTTGGCGAGGGAACAACATAAAAATCAACCATTACCAAACGGTTTAGGGTCTCCCCCTTTTGACCCCCAGCCCATGACGTTCCCTCCCCCATCGCCGCGATCTTTGCTCCGTCAGAGCCCGACTCTCGTCTCCCCCTTTAGGTATGCCCAGCCAGTCCAAGATGATGGTGAGGAATTGGATCCTAAGTAGTGATGAGCGAGCACTAAAATGCTCGGGTGCTCGGAGCTCTGGCCGAGCATCTCAAGATACTCGTGTACTCGGCCGAGCACCGAGCCCAATGTAAGTCAATGAGTGACAGGCTCCGCCCACAGACTTCCGGTTATAAAACGAGTGTTTCTGGGAAAGGGCGGAAGGGTGGGCTTTTTGACATCGCTGCAACATACAACACCTTGCTGTGGCCCCCAGAGGGATCCTAACAATGAATCTGCTCCCTGTGAGGTGCCAGCTCACTGTGTGCACTGAAGGGAGCAGTGTATGTGTCTCAGATCGCTATTTATTACCGAGCAGTCCGAGCATCTCGGCAGTACTCGGTGCTCGCCGAGCACCCCGAGTACCGAGATACTTGTGCGAGTACCGAGTCGCACAGAGCATACTCGCTCATCACTAATCCTAAGGCTTTCCAGGAACGCAGGGATATCTCTCGGATGCGAAATAGAAAATGATTGACCATCCCTGCGTACCTGGAGGTGGAAGGGGAAACCCCATGAGGATGGGATGTTACATTCACGGAGTGCCTTCAGCAGTGGTCTGAGAGCCCTGCGTTTTTGCAGCGTACGACGAGACAGGCCTGACATAAGCTGGATTGGGTTGCTCTGGAAGGACAGGAGTTCACGGGATTGGGCTCTGGCTAGCATATCCTCTTTGGCTCTGAAGTTATGGATCCTGCAAATAATGTGTCTGGGTCTGGCGCCTTCTGGTGGTAGAGGGCCCAGGGATCTGTGGGCTCTGTCAAATTCAAGTGGAGCACACTCTGGCATATTCTGGATGGAATGAAGAAACCCACAGTGTGGAGTCTAAGGGTATGTGCACATCAGTCGTTTTGTGGGCTGTTTTTGAACGTATTCCGTCGGCGGTTTCCGCTGAGTTTTATGTTAATTTATGTTAATCCTAGCCACCGGTTGGATTAACATGCTAGTCAATGGAGTTTAGAAATCGCTGTCTACATTAGAACGATTTTTGTCTGGTCGTTTTCAGTTTATTCACCGGTTTTCCACCGGTTGTCAAAGATAGAGCAAGCGACTTCTTTTCAGCGTTTTTCCAGCGGGTCCAGCTGAACAAGTGCACCAAAGACCAGTCTGGAAATCGCTAAGAAAAACGGCGGGGAAATCGCCAAGAACACGCTGTACAAACGCTAGTAACCCGATCGCAAATCGTTAGCAAAACGCTAACAAAACCAGGGACACTGGCGAGTTCAGAAAACTCAGTTCTGCCATTCTCCACCGGTTGTGCACGACTGATGTGCACATACCCTAATTCACCTGCCAGGATTGCCTCAGGTAGTCCACGGACCCTAACATTATTCCGTCTATCACGGTTCTCCAAGTCTTCCATTAGGTCTAATAAATAGTCAAAATTAGATAATTGAAAGAAGACTTGTCCTTCAAGAGGCCCTAGACCGCTATCTCGCCTGTGGTGGATTCATTAGATTCAACTCCACCTGCAAGTTGCTGGAATTCGCCCCCTAAATGCAACTGTCTCAGCTTTAAATGATGACTCCATCCTGAGGAGACCCCCTCCATCTCCTCCCTGGTAGGGATCGCTTGCATGCGGGCCCTGAGGTCATCCCATAGTCCCCTATCGGGCACCTGTGAGGCAGTTGAGAACCCTTGTGATGTAGAACTACTCAGTGTTTTATATTTGGACCTTGGTCCAGCCAATGGCAGCCCAGCATCAAGGAGGGCTGTATGTGTGTTCACCCCTAGACACTCCACAGCCCCCTGTTGCCTCTTCAGTGGACTCTGGCCCCCTGCAAGGTCCAGGGTCGGGGGATTGCAGGGCACCATTGTCTCTTGTGATTGTGCTAGGCCTGTAGGGGATGCCCAGCCCTGAGAGCCTGTTACCTCTGCCATCCTGTCTCCTCCCATGGTGATCACATCTCCGGAGGCTCCCATAGTGTGTAAGCAAGTTTTCTGTGTGTCCCCGCTGCCACAAGCTCCAGGAGCGCCAGAGGCCCAAGGCGCCGTAGTCAGGGAGCCGATACAGAGCTGGGTACCGGCGTCGCTGGATTGAGAGGAAGCGAGGTGTGCTCGGGTGCTGACTTCTCCGTCGTGTTCCAAGCCTGGCGGATCTTCTCTTGTTCCGGTGGATCCAGCTTCCGCCATCTGTCATGTTGCGCCTCTCCTGCCTGGTGAGGTCTGCCATCTTAGGTGTTTGTGCGGCCTGTGCTCCGAAAATAGCGGGTAATCCCTGCATTTGAGAACACCGGAGGGCCCGGGGGGATGCTGGGCCCAATGCTCTGACGTTTGGCTGTCATATGCAGCCGATGATTGCTGTGTTTTTAGGCCGTTGAAAGATGAGGGAGTAGGAGCTCCGACTTCAGGTTCCTCTCCATGGCTAGGAAACGCCCGCACAGTTTTTTTTTTTTTTTTTTATAAATGTAAAAAAATTCTACAGTCTTTTTCTTTCTTTCAGTCAAAATGGAGTGCAGAGTGTACGTTAAGGAGAAAAAAAATCACTTTTCTGAATTTACCAAATGGCTGCAATGAAAGAGTGAACACTTTCTTTACCCACTGTACATTTTCTCTAGCTGTTTTCTGTGCATCGTATGTTCGTGTGTTTAATGCTTACTAGGCATGAGAAATCCTTCCTAATTGTGACACTGCTGAAACTTGCTGGTCTCTATAAGGCTATATTCACACTTAGCTCCTTTTTTGGCAGGCAAAACCTGCTCTCTTGGCAGCAAATACTCTTTTTTTCCGTTATATAAGACACACTGGATTATAAGACGCACCCCCAAATTTAGTGAAGGAAAAGAGAAAAAAAATATTTTAATGTTCAATGGTGTCCATCCTACAATGTCAGTGTCAATCTTACAAATCATATAGGGTATATGTCCCTCATAGCCCCCTCATCCTGGTACATGGGTCCCTCATCCTGGGATATAGCCCTTCCATCCTAGATATGGCCCCCTTAATCTGTTTATGGCTGGCACACGTCCCCCAGGGGTGGCACTTCCCCCCCCCCCCCCCCCCCCTATCCTAGATATAGACCCCTATGCTACTGCCCATAATAAAAGAACAACCACGTTACTCACCTTTTCCAGCGATGTCCTGTCTCCCTCCGTGCCGTTGCGCTCCTCCACTTCCTGGTTCTTCTCTTTAACGCCGGTAATGTGATCGGGTGCACAGAGATGATGTCGCTCTGCTGAGCCGATCACATGACCGGCTTTACAGAGAAGAACCAGGAAGTGGAGGAGCGCAACGGCACGGAGGGAGACAGGACATCGTTGGAAAAGATGAGTAACATGGTTATTTTATTATGGGCAGCAACATGGGGGGCCATATCTAGCACGGGGGGAGCATGTGTCATCACAGACTGGGCACAGGCAATTTAATATGCGCCGCTCCCACAGTCGATCACCACAGTGCGGTTTCAGCACTGCGGTGATGGACAGTGGGTGCAGTGCATATTAAATGAGCTCCCGCTGGCTCCTGCAGCCTGCCTGCTCCAGCCCCCCAACACACTCCAGAGCTGCCCCCACCGTACCCTGCACCCACCCTCTGTGCATTCGGACTATAAGACGCACCCCCCACTTTCCCCCAAAGTGTGTTTTAGAGTCTGAAAAATACGGTAAACTGCTTAAAAAAAAAAAGGTTTTTGGCGGCACTTATTTGCTTTTTTTTTTTTTTGCATTTTATTTATTTTTTTGCTGCATTTGTTAATGCAGATTGCGTTATTTGTATATATTACATCTATTATAATAAAACCCTAAGGCTACTTCCGTCAGGATGTAACGGTATGGTACGTCACATCCTCACTCTGGGTGTTCCAATATGGCCGACACACACACACATCTTCTTCTTCGGCCATACTTGCCACCGGCCCTGCGTCTTCCGTCTTCCTCCCCGCCGCCGCGCTGCCTCCAGACGATCCTCCGTTCCGGCGACATGTTTATTCCAACATGGCGTCCGGGAACTCTCGCCGTCCGAAAAGTCTCGCGAGACTTCCCGGACACCAGCTTGGACAAAGTATGTCGCCGCCCCTGGAGGACTGGATCCAACATGGCATCCGGGAAGTCTCGCAAGACTTTTTGGACAGCGAGAGTTCCCGGACGCCATGTTGGAATAAACATGTTGCCGGAACTGAGTGCGGTCGGCGGCGGAGGCACAGTGCTGACCACCGAGCCGCCGCACAGCGCTGACCACCGAGCCGCCGCACAGCGCTGACCACCGAGCCGCCGCACAGCGCTGACCACCGAGCCGCCGCACAGCGCTGACCACCGAGCCGCCGCACAGCGCTGACCACCGAGCCGCCGCACAGCGCTGACCACCGAGCCGCCGCACAGCGCTGACCACCGAGCCGCCGCACAGCGCTGACCACCGAGCCGCCGCACAGCGCTGACCACCGAGCCGCCGCACAGTGCTGATTACCGAGCCGCCGCACAGCTCTGACCACCGAGCCGCCGCACAGTACTGACCACCCAGCCTCCGCCCTGCGCCGACCACCCAGCCTCCGCCCTGCGCCGACCACCCAGCCTCCGCCCTGCGCCGACCACCCAGCCTCCGCCCTGCGCCGCTCGCCTCCATCCTGCCTATTTCCGCCGTGCTCCCCCCTCTCCCTCCGTCCTGCCCGCCCCCCCTCCGTCCAAGGAATCACAAGGGAAACGATGTTCCAAGCAAAGATTTCTTTATTGTTCAAACCGACACGTTTCGGATACCCTGAGGATATCCTGAGGATACCCTGAGGACGGTGCCAGGATTGGGCGCCGAAACGCGGCGGTTTGAAGAATAAAGAAATCTTTGCTTGGAACATCGTTTCCCTTGTGATTCCTTGGATGACCGGGCAGCGCGGACTGTAGCACACCTGTTTGATCCCAGAACTTTTAAGAACTCTACCCAATAGGCCCATGACCCTGGTAACATAAACATTGTTAACGAACATAACAGCGGATCATGGGCCAAGTACATTTGTCGAAATGAGCAGAGGCACAACAAGCCCCCGAAGGGGTATCATCAAAAGTCACATATCAGGAGAAAGAGCGGCGTTAGCCAACATAGGATAACATTAGCACATTAATGCGGTAGTGCAACAGTTGAGCACAGTACATGAGGAGTCAATTGAAGTAGGTGGACATTCATAAATAGAAATGTCACCGCTATGAAACATTCGGCTCTAATCCATCCATAATAAACAGACTAAAGCAAAGTCACGACCAAGCTCCCCGTGGGAGCCCGGCAACAGGGAGGGACAAAGTAGGCGGCAAGAAAGCAAAAAGAGAAAAAGGGCAGTAGTGATCATAAGGTCTGAATTAGGTGATCAAGTGTCATCAGCATGAGTAACGGAGGCACGTCTACGGCGGGAGCCCCGTTTCCTCTTTCCCAGCGACCCGGCAGGGGGTCCTCCAGTACGGCGTGCGCCCCATAGGTCAGACGCAGTAAGGCGAGGCCAGTCTCCCAATGTGACCATGGGTAGGCCCAGTTCAGCGGTGAAGTTCTGGAGATCTGACGGGGATCTCAAAATTATCAGTCCTTTGTCACTGCGTACTTGTAATTGAAATGGATAACCCCAGCTGTAGGGGATCTCATTTTCCCGCAACACCTCCAGGAGGGGGCGCAGAGCCCTCCGTTTAGCCAGGGTGAAGCGTGAGAGGTCAGATAAGAGAAGGACATCAGACCCATTAAAGTCAATAACATCGTGGTCCCTCGCCTTACGCATGATGTCATCCTTAATTTGGAAGTAGTGAATCCTACAAATGACGTCCCTCGGCTTGGATGTATCGGGGTTCTTTGGGCCGAGCGAGCGGTGGGCTCTGTCAATTTCAATGTGCTCAGTGGGTGACCTCCCTAAGAGAGAATTGAAAATGCCATGGAGGGCTGAGGAAAGGTCACGTGGGGCTACAGACTCAGGGATCCCACGGAGCCTGATATTATTCCTCCGGTTCCTGTTCTCAGAGTCCTCTAGCATATCTAGAACCACATTGAAAGTCTCTGAGTGTAGGTCCAGAAGTTGTTGCTGACTTTGCAATTGTGAGGAAAGCGACTCCACTTTAGATTCTAATGCAGAGACAGTGGTGGTAAGGTGGGACACGTCTTCCTTAAGGGACCCCACTTCACTCCTGCACACTGCCTCCAGACACTGTATATAGCACTCCATGTCAGCCTTTGTAGGGAAGGCACTCAGCTGCGCTCTTAGCTCAGAGGCAGTTATACAGTCATCAGAGCCCAGGGACCTAACAGGAGCCTGTGTGGGGAGGCCATGAGATGTAGTGATGGTGGGCACAATGTCCTGGGGCACTAAGCTGGAAGAAGCCCCTCTCTCATGTCTCCCTGGTGGTAGTAGTGGGGGGCCCACTTCAGTTTCCTGAGCCTGATAAGGGTGCAGTATAGGGGGAGACAGTTCCCCAGCCAGCTCAGCCTGTGATGTCCTCTGTCCAGGGGTGGAGGGACAGGGTACAGCTCTTACCTCTCCCTTGCTCTGTGTCTGGCTTCCTCCTGTCAGCTTCTGTGGTGAGCGGCCGGTCCCTGGTGCAGCAGTCACTCGTCCTCTCTCCTGTGCCTTCTCTGCTGTGGTCCCAGGAAAGGAGTGTCTGTGTGTGTGCTGCTGCATGGAGGAGGAGGCACCTCCCCCCTCCACCATGGCTGAAGGAGCTGCTCTCCTTCCCACACTTCCAGGCATCGACATGTACCTGGTGATTCCTGTGCCTGCGGGACCTGCTGTGAGCTCCCTGGGGGCCTGGGAGCGGAGCCCGACCTTGCCCTTCATGATCAGTGGGTGAGTGGAGCTGATGGTGGCTATATAATTGCTGCAGAAGCCTCAGGCACGCTGGAGCTCAGGAGAGATGTGTGCTCACAGCTCCATGCCCAAGCCACGCCCTGACATACTCATTCTTTGTGAGGATTAGTTTTTGAGCCCAAAAACGGATCTTCACAAAACCTTGTGTCTGAATGTCATATCTTGAAACCCATTGACTTTGCTGGGATTCCCAGAGTCACTGCATTTCACTGAAAAAAAACGGATCCGCAAAAAATGCAGCAAAAACGCTCTGATTGTAGCCTAAGGATCTAGGCTTTGTCTTAGCTGAAATAAGTCTGTACTGCACTTCAAGAGGAACTGTCACCCCTGGTGCATGGCAATTTAAATGCACCACTGAATGCAGCATGCCTGCTGCATTCAGGGAAAGGGGGTCCCCCATGTCTCTAGTCCCCCTGTGCCTTGAGAAATGGGCTTTATAAATCTTACTCATAGTGAGTCCGGAGGGCCTTCCTTCTTATGCAGTCAGTGCTGGCACTGAGGTTCTCCCCGCCTCCGGTCGCTCTGTCCCGCCTCCTGCTGCTCTGTTCCTCTTCCTTATTGTGTGCAATCCCGGGGCCCACCAGGGATTCTCCCAATCCTCCGGTGGGCTAGTCTGCTCCTGAATATACGGTGAAAATACAGCAACAGGAATGATAAGGACTTGTATAGTTAAAGTGAACCTGTCACCTCATCTATGCCCCCTAAACTATCACTACATGCCCCTGCAGACTCTAACTACTTCCCTAACCATCCCTGCCTGACCTAATAGGGCGTTATAGAAGCTAAATAAAACACTTTATAAACTTACATGATCCGTGACAGAGGGGCGTTCCTGACAGAGGGGCAGTATGTCCAGGGACACGCTCCCCCCGCCTCACTGCTTTAATTATACCCCGATGGGCAGCATCATGGTTTGAAGAGCGGGGTTGCCGATTTGACTCTTCCTGCCCCGCTCTTCATGACGCGGTGCCGGCGACCACGTCATTTCCAGCCCGCATGCTCAGTGCGGTGGGAGAACGCTCCCCCAATCCCCCCCATCGCCGACATCACTAGGCAACGATCGGGAGCATCTTCGGAAGGGGAGTATCGGCGCCCCTCACCCCAAAATGCACATATATATGTGTATGTAATCCACATATATATATGGATTACACACACACACACACACACACACACACACACACACACACACATATATATATTTTCACTTTGTGTAGTCTATATATTTATATACAGTTGTGGCCAAAAGTATTGACACCCCTGCAATTCTGTCAGATAACATTCAGTTTCTTCCTGAAAATGTTTGCA
The DNA here is from genome assembly GCA_033576535.1 of Allobates femoralis. Taxonomy (NCBI): domain Eukaryota; kingdom Metazoa; phylum Chordata; class Amphibia; order Anura; family Aromobatidae; genus Allobates; species Allobates femoralis. The sequence continues at coordinate 479,088,141 of JARQOC010000004.1, read as the reverse complement.
ATTACAAATTCTTTGGTATTATTATCTTTATTTAATTTGTCTTCAATGAAAAAACACAAAAAGAATTGTCCTAAAGCCAAATTGGATATAATTCCACATTAAAAAGTGGGTGGACAAAAGTATTGGCACTGTTAGAAAAATCATGTGATGCTTCTCTAATTTGTGTAATTAACAGCACCTGTAACTTACCTGTGGCACCTAACAGGTGTTGGCAATAACTAAATCACACTTGCAGCCAGTTGACGTGGATTAAAGTTGACTCAACCTATGTCCTATGTCCTTGTGTGTACCACATTAAGCATGGAGAAAAGAAAGAAGACCAAAGAACTGTCTGAGGACTTGAGAAACCAAATTGTGAGGAAGCATGAGCAATCTCAAGGCTACAAGTCCCTCTCCAAAGACCTGAATGTTCCTGTGTCTACCGTGCACAGTGTCATCAAGAAGTTTAAAGCCCATGGCACTGTGGCTAACCTCCCTAGATGTGGACGGAAAAGAAAAATTGAGAGATTTCAAAGCAAGATTGTGCGGATGGTGGATAAAGAACCTCGACTAACATCCAAACAAGTTCAAGCTGCCCTGCAGTCCGAGGGTACAACAGTGTCAACCCGTACTATCCGTCGGCGTCTGAATGAAAAGGGACTGTATGGTAGGATACCCAGGAAGACCCCACTTCTTACCCCAAGACATTAAAAAGCCAGGCTGAAGTTTGCCAAAACTTACCTGAGAAAGCCTAAAACGTTTTGGAAGAATGTTCTCTCTTTTTGGGCAAAGGCATCAACATAGAGTTTACTGGAGAAAAAAGAGGCATTCAAAGAAAAGAACACGGTCCCTACAGTCAAACATGGCGGGGGTTCCCTGATGTTTTGGGGTTGCTTTGCTGCCTCTGGCACTGGACTGCTTGACCCGTGTGCATGGCATTATGAAGTCTGAAGACTACCAACATATTTTGCAGCATAATGTAGGGCCCAGTGTGAGAAAGCTGGGTCTCCCTCAGAGGTCATGGGTCTTCCAGCAGGAC